>PVKZ01001293.1:0-428485 GCA_004027375.1 Macroglossus sobrinus | reverse complement strand
TTTCTTTCTTTCTTTCTTTCTTTCTTTCTTTCTTTCTTTCTTTCTTTCTTTCTTTCTTTCTTTCTGTCTCTTTCTCTCTCTCTCTCTCTCTTCCTTTCTTTAATTTATTATCTACTATTGTAAATAAAAATGATCTCTCGCAATCTCTGAAAACCTCGTGGGGATGACAAGTTCATCCGTGTCACCATAATTTATATGTGAGGAACTGAGTCCTGGAGAAGAAATGATTCCCTCAGGACCTCCACTTAGTAAAACTGGATGCGTTTGAGGTGCTCCCCCTCGCCCCACGTGACGTGCCCTCACGTGCGGGTAACGGTGGAGTCTCCTGAAATGAAACATTCCCTGGGGAGCTTACTGCACATGTTCAGGACTTAATGGTTTTCACGGGGCTTTTGCACATTCTCACAAACACACGCTTCTGAATCTCAAAAGATTTTGGAGACCGTGCCACACGACACCCCCTCTGGCCAGGAGACACCAGCAGAGCTCGGTGGGGTCCCCAAACAAAAAGGGCATCAGTGTATTCAAGAACCAGAGAGGTAAACTGAGGCTTGGCGAGATCAGCGAAGCCACTCACTTGGGGACAAGGCTGATCTGTCAGCTACAGCATTGCAAATCAGCTTTGCTGATAACCAGTGCGGTTTTCAACTCTTTCCTTTTTCCCTTCCCTATATATTTAATTAATTGTCTTTTTTTCCCCCTGGTCGGTCGCACAGGGGACAGCTTTATTACCCCAGTGCGATGTAAACAGTTGGAGAGGGGGACATCGTGCAGAATTTAGATGTGCTCGTGGCTTCAAGTAGAACGCTTCCGGCAGGCTGTAGTCTAATGAGGCAATCTCCAAGCAGCTTAAGCCATTGTTTGCCTTTTGCCTTTGTTTGCAAATTCAGCACAACTTGGTGAAATCTGCCAGAAAATGACAAGAGTCTAGCAAAATTACCCCGAACTCCAGGGACTGGGTGAAAGCAAACTGCCAGTTTTTGCGGTGGCTGATGAGGCAGCCACGTGCATGGCTCTTTACAAGGTCAGGGGCACGGCAGCTCAGCTTAGACGCTATCCCCGGCCACTCCGCCTCAGGGAACAAGAACCCTGGATTCCAGGGCCATTACTGAAAAATCTCTGTGACTCCTAAAATTGCCTCTAAAAGTCACTTTGAGAAAATAGCCCTCGAAGACAGGGTTTCAGTGAGCGTAAAGATTATCATTGGGTTTCCAGAAATAAGAAAGACTAAAAGGAGTAAAAACACCCAGCTTTTATTTTTATTAGACAGATAGCAGGTTGCAGTAGGAAGTAGGGAAGAAGAGAAAGGAGAAAGCAGAGGAAGAGCTGAAGGTGAAGGGTAGAGGGGAGCGGGGGGAGAAGGTGACACAGAGAACATTCTGGTACAAGGATATGGACATAAACCTGGAATGTGTGTCCTTGGACTTTTTGCCCTTCCGACTCCAGTGGGATGAGGGCAGGGTTAGTTAGCGTGTGAGGCGTCCCTGCCATTTCCCACATCCTCACGCCCACCCTAGTGAGGACATAACCTGTCCCTGTCTTCAGCCCCGCCCACCTTCCGCTCCAGGGGTGGGGCCTCAGCCCCTGCTTGCTGGGCCCCGCCCTCCAGGAAGCTTGATTGGCACTTGGGGCAGACGGGGAGGAGTGGGGAGGACCCCAGCTTGCTCAGTCAGAACCCCTCGTCTTTCCTGCTCTTTGCTATTTTGTTGTGGGGACTCCGAACATGGTGACATGGAGAGAGAATTACAGGAGAAGCCAGGCGTGTCACTAATTAGATTTGGGGGGAAGACTTAGGGAAGTGTGTGCCCGGCGGAGTTGTTTGCGTGGCTAAGAGCAGGTGCAGGATATGGGATTTGGGATTTGGGGAATTCTTGCTCACCTGCTTGGGAGATGTGTGGGGTTACTGGAATACTGTATATTATCATTTTGGGTGCTTACCTTTTTTATTTTTAATTTTTTTAGTATGATTATCCAGATGTTGTCAATTTATTATAAACCCACTGAACTCAAGGCTTCACCTGAGTGTCGATGCTTCTTTTAGGTAGGATGAGTAGTGAGCCCAAAAGGGAGAGTACAGTTGGTCCAAAGCGCCAGCCTTGGTCCTCGAGCTGCCCTTGGGGACTCAGGGGATGTAGGGCAAGCACCGGGTGGGTGATCAAAAGGCGTTTCCAGTTGGTCGCAGTTTAAGGCTCTTTCCCCAGCAGGCTACTGGTAAACCAGGAGAAGATCCTGAGACAGAAGAGATTGGTCCCCAAGTCTGGTGACACCCCAAAGTTGAATGCCTCGCATGGGATCAGAGGAAGGGCCCAGCCGACCCTGGCCTGAAGGGGCTTCGGGAAAGGGGAGGTCATCAGAGCAGGGGTCCAACGGGCTTTCCAACGATTTAAGTCAAGGTCCTTAACCGTTCTTGAGTCAGACACACACTGAGATTTGATAAAAGCTATGGAAATTCTCTCTGTAAGGTGTCTGCGTGCATACATGTGCAGACGTCATCAATGGACTTCAGATTTGGATGATCTTCTTTAAGTCAAAGGATTAGACACTAATGACAGGGATCCAGGACCCCAAAAACCTTGGGATAGTTTGGAAATCTTGTCTGTTTCCAAATGGTTGCTCATCCTCTCTTGAAGTTTTCACAGAAGAAATAATAGTGAGATGCTAAAGCTAGAGAGACCCTGGATTTTCAGCAAGGGGCCACGAGAAGAAGGGGCGTGAAGAGATGGCGTCTGTGGGAATGAGGCAGAAACACGGCAAGGGAGAGCAGCGAATTCTCTCCCACTTTTAGCACGAAATGCGAACTCCCTAAGGGGCTCGCAAGGGCCCATCCCCGCCCGTACTTAGCGCTCGTCTCGTCACTCTGTCTGTGCTCTGAGCTCACCGTCCCCTAAAACATCCCCGAACACAACGCACTGTCAGAGCCTCACTGTTCAGCAACTCACACAGGAAATGTTCTTCCTCTAGGGGACAAGACGGACACATGTCGCCCTCATACCAAGTCGTGAGAAGGACTTCGCCGATTGCTCTGTCTAAAATATCGGTTCACCGTCATCCCAGCCTCTGTAGGTGATGCACGTCTCACGACCAGCTGCCATTCATTCATTTCTCTGAAAGTGTCAGCTCACGTGTATCCAGCACTCACACACGCCAGACACTAGTTAACATCATAAAATCGAATCCTCACAACAACTTTAAGACACGGGGACTATTCTTATTTCCTTTTCATACACACTAGGAAACTGAGGCAGAGAGAGGTTCGTTAAGTAACTTGTCCGAGGTCACACAGCTGGAAAGACATGGACCCTCTTGCTGGGTGGCCTTGCTGTCCTGTCTCTGCTGCTTGCTTTAGTCCTGTCTCCCTCCGGCACCGGGCACAGGGTGTGACACACACTCTGCACTCAGGTATGTGTTAAAGAAAGGAATACAGGGAAAAGGGAGGGTCTCTAGAACCTTTCAGAAGAAGACACTTGAGGGGTCAGGTCTGGGAACTAATCATGAGACCCACATGTCAGGTACAAGGGATGGAAGCGTGATTCTGGACTCAGGGCGCCATGCTTAGTTTATTCGTGCTTTTGTCTAAGTCCCTTACCTGGCCCACACCCATGTCCCTCAGCGTTAGAAAGACTGCAGTTTATGCCAAGCACCCAGCACCCAGCAGGCCCCTGGCACATGGCAATGGCTGCGATGCAAAGGGAAAAGAGAGGGGGAGGGAGAAATGGGGGAAGGAGGAGAGAGAAATGGAAATTGGGTTCCCTTTATCGAATCCGTAGATGCAGAAAAGTAATTTATCCACCGTTAATGTCTACATAAATCTTAAACAGCCCCTGATCTCTAAGAACTGTGGTCTGTTTGAAAGAATGTGTACCTTGGAGTCGGTTATTCTGCACCTTCCCTGACTGCTCCCGAACCAGTGGTGTCTGCCACATGGCTAATGACCGGCTCTTGGGTCAGGGCTGGCAGCAGTCCCTGATGTACCTGTCAGAATCAGTTCTGCTGGGGCCAGCTTCAAGGAACCAACATGATGTCATTCAACGCAGCGTGGTCCCCTGTCGGCCTGTGTGCACTGCCAGGCAGGGGTGGTGTCAGCGTCTCCACATCTGGGCAGGTTAAATGTGACAGTTCGTGGACGTGCCAAGCACAGTGCCTGGTACGCAGCAGCGAAGAATAAACATTGGCCCGTTCCTTTAAAAATAACTGAAGGTTAAAAATCCAAAAAAAGTTTGCTTAAGGCTCTGTAGACAGGGAGAGGAGAGGGAAGGGACTCCATGTTTCTTAGCAGAAATGTTTATCTTACTTTTTCACTTTCTTGTCTGTCTGTCTGTCTGTCTCGCTCTCTCTTATTTTATCCGACTAGAGATAGACAGTCAAGTGCAGAAAGGACTGCATAAACGAGAAGCAATAACCGGGGCCTTGGTGCCCCGTTTACTTTATAAATAAAATGAATCTTTCAGAGCATGTCATCTAACGAAAGGACATAGCTGGGATCCTAACAGTGAGTTGATAAGATCTTAAATATACGGACTTAGGATTTTAATAAAAAGTGTTAAGCTCCTCGATTTATTACAGAAGTTGCAAAACAAGTGACTTTATACACACATATGTGTACACATACATATGTTCACGTTTATACTTAATACGTGTGTGTTCATATACATATATTAGACTATATGTTTTATTAATAAATTTATAAGTTATTTGGAACAAGAAGCCACAGAAATCATAGTTTTTAAAAAAATAGTTTTTAAAAAAATGTTTTTTAAAAAAATAGTTTAAAAAAAATAGTTTTTAAAAAAATGTCTTGGGGTAACACTGGTTACTAACACATATACATTTCAGATGGACAACTTTAGAACATCACAGCTGTACATTCTAGTGTGTGCTAGTCTAGTCTCCTTTTGTGACCTTGTATTTGACCCCATTACTCCCTTCATCACCCCCCCCTTCTCGACTAGTAACCACCATTATGTCTTCTGTATCTGCGAGTTTGTTTTTGTTTGTTGCTATCTTTGTTAGTTGCTTCATGTGTTGCTTTCTGTTTTCTGTCCCACGTATGAAATGCGATGATACGGTTCTTGTCCTTTTCTACCTGACTTATTTCACTGAGCGTGACACCCTCAAGATCCATTCCTGCTGTCAGAATGGCCATACAGAAATAATTAGTATTGATTCGCGTTCTTCTTCGTTTCTTCTTTTATTCCCTTAGTTGTCCATGCGTCTCATCTTTGTGGAGTGTCTGCCTCGTGTCAGACGCGGTGTAGACAAGAAGGTACGCCAGAGTGCGTTCTACGGGCTGCCCGTACCATCGGAGTTAACTGACTCCCGGGGAGACAGCCATAGATAGAGATCTCTGCAGTGCAGAGAGGGGCAGCGCACCCTCATCAAACAGAAGTGACACACACCAAGCTTGCCAGCTTCCATTCTGCAAAGCCCTGATTTTGCAGAGAATGCCTTTGTGCCAGTGTTAACTTTTATGCTTTATACACCTATATCGAAGGACAGGAATAAAGCACTAACACCATACAACTCCAAACCCATGATCTTTTTGAGCTCACATCTCTGCTCAAGTTTTGTGAGACCTTGGATTCAGGGTCTATTAGCACCTTCCCTGTGATACGCTTGCCGACCTCTAGATGGCAGACTTCGCCCATAGTTCCCATGGCTCTCACTCACACCTGTTGGATCAGGCGTTGAATTTGGGGCCCCGCAAAGGCACAGCTACGTATTTCTATCCTCGATCCACCTTAAAACTTTGAGATAGAATGCGTTTTTCACGTCGGGGATTTTTAATGCTCCTTAGCATTTTGTAAAGCACAGCTTACAAATATGTGTGTAGGCAGACCTTCGACTCAAAAGATTTTTCATCTTCAGATGTAAATAAAGAATTATTTAAGGAAAAAGAGTCAATACTGTAGAAAAACCAGGTACATTAAAAATAGAGGCCACTAACCCTGAATAATCAACAGGACGGCTAGACACAGACACCTGAGGTTATGGCACTCTGCCAGCACCTGGGTCCCAGAAATGGAGTTATTTCAGTGAAGCAAGCATTTATCGAGTTTTTTATTTTTTCTACATCCATGATGCTGCATTCAGCAGTAAGAGACTATATTGTTGAATAAGCATAAAACTTGGCCTTTGAAACTCATAACTTTGGGGAGGAATCTAATAAAAATGCAGCTGGCATGTTACATCAGAAGTTCCAGCCAGGTGCTGTGGCGTGGACAGCACAGGATGTCACACTCAGTAATGGTGGATGGAATATTTGTGTAAACCACAGAATTAGAATTAGCTATGTGGTTGCATACAGAAGCTTCATAGGCGACTCCGAAGAGAAAGCACACCAGACATTTGAATCCGTTTGGACAAAATTATATTTTGCAAACTCCTTGGAGGCAAAAACTCTCTGCCTTTTTTCTTCTCCCATGTTTTACGTAAAACATAAAGAATGAGTATAGTATTCAAAGGAATCAAAGTTTAGATTTTTAGGGCCAATAAATCTATATAATCAAAGTAAAAGAGCCTATATTCTTTGTGCAATATACTCTATATCTTAAAATAATTGTCTATTTATACCATATTAAAATATGCTTATTTGACAACATTATAGTTTTAAATATATGCTTATTATAAAAACATTTGCAAAATTCAGGAAAAAATAATTTATAATACACCTATCTCCCTGATAAAGCTATTCCTAATATTTCAATGTTGAATAAGTTTTCATTATTAAATAAACATCTTAATAGCATGATGCCTACATCTATTAAAAGCTACTAAGTTTTGATTAAAATTATTGACACAAAAAGCCAGTCATGAACACAATGACATTTTTCTGCTTTGTTAAAAAATATTATAAGCCATTGATGAAAATTATTTCTATTTTGAAACTAGGAAAAAAAACTCCTGTATTTTTATTTTCTTCAGTTAGGTCTCAGCTTTGGACTTTGTATCTAAAAGACGGTGGTTTCAGTGAAGCTCAAATGAGTTATTTACTGGGGTATCGCTTTACTTTCTGAGACTTTGCTTCCTTTTCTGTAAAGTGATATCATAATATCTACTCTCATTCCTGAGGCTTAAGAGAAGTTATGGGCTGGACCTGGCACATAGCAAGTGCTTATGAAGTGTGCTGTCACCCCAACATTTTATGTTAACTAAGTCTTTTTTCTTGCCCACTGAGAATCTCTGAGAAGATTGTAAATATCCCACTAGTCCAGGATTTCCCAGCCTGGGAGCTATTGACATTTGGGTTTGGGTAAATATTTGTTATGGGGGCTGTAGGATGCTGTGAGATGCTTCCCAGCATCTCTGTCCTCTGCCCAAGAAATGCCAAAGCAACTCCACCCATCCTGGCAACCGAACGTGCCTTCAGATATTGCCAAATGTCTCCTGTAGGGACAGAATCACTGAGAATAGCTGCCCTAGTCCCTTAAACCGTTTTCCCGATTAAAAAAAAAAAAAGGGTAGCTCGCTGCCAGCATTCGTTTAACATCACATGGAGCAATGCTGCATTTTGTAGGATTTGACATTTTCAGTGATCAAGAATTACAATATTTTGTAAACGGAAATACCAGGACCAAGAACAGAATGCTAAAAATAGAATGACGTCATGTGTTTCCAAGGACTGTCGATCTACTAGAGTGATGCGAAAAGAATAATAAAAGCGAGGTATTTCATGGCAGAATTTGGAGGTAAGGTTAGGACCGTGATCCGCCCGTTATCTTGCGGTAAACGCTGTAGACGCAAACATCGCCCGCGAGTATTCTCAGGGCAAACGGGGAATGGGGATAAAGAATGTCTGCTCGGTTGATTTAGATGAGTGCAAGACCTCTCTGACATGCTCATGACTGGAGGGGCAAGTTGTTTGAATATGATTTCGGTGGAAATCTCTGTGAAATAAGGACAACGAAATAGCATCGAGATTTGAGGTATTCACACTTGTCTATTCACACTACTATTCACACTCGTCTTCTGCATTTATTCTCTATCTCTGTTTTTGTCTGCCGTTTTATGCTTGTACGGAGTGCTCACGATTGTGACTTACGTTTCTTCCATAACTGATGTGGCTTCCAGCACTTTGGACAGCTCTGTCCTCATCTTCCGGGAAGATCTCTTTGCAGGCAAGGGCGTGAGGCTCTGCCAGCTCCTATCCACGACTTGTAGCTGAAGAGCATCAGGCTGACCCCTGAGAAGCAGCTCGTTGTGGCCTCTTCAGAATTATAGACACCTCCACCAAGGGTGCCCCGTTTTAGTATTTGAGCACCTTCCCATTTCATTGGGTATTCTTGGATATCAAACTCAATTCAGATTAAGCTGAAATTCTTACCATATACTACGTATTGAACTTTTGGACTAGCTTCCACTCCAGGTGACATATTTTGTTTAGCTGTATCTTCCTTTAGATTTTTATCAATTCTACCTTTTTTCTCCCATGAGTTCTAGATACTAGTGTTAGTGAAGATTTGTCAAAAAGCAGAATCTCAGGCAAAGTCTTGCATCTTCTAGTTTATTTGGGACTTAGTCCCAAGAGATAGGATGGGCATAGGGCAAACGGAACAGAGAAGAAAGGGTAGGACATCCTGGAGCATGTTACTAAGATGATTAATATTGTGTATCTTCTTGGCTAAATTCTGCTGGGAAAGCTTTGACCTGCATGACAAGCTCCTTTATCCTGCCCACCCGAGGGACAGAGCAGGTTACATTATCTAATTCCCCCTTGGTCAAGAGTTGCCCCATACAGTATTATCTCCATGATAACTCTAAGTTTTTCAGGGTGTCAGAATGGCTTATCAAATTGTCAGAAGTGACTCATCTGGTAGTTTGAGATGTTCAGCACAGAAGAGGGAGGTACCATATGATGATATCTCCTCACAACTTATCACCATAGCAATGGCTGGGGTTGGGGGGGGTTGTGAGTGGAGAGGATATGAGGCAGGACACACCAATGACCTAGCACACCTGGTGTGTTCAAGTTCCTTCAGGTGATGAGGTCCTGGACCCCTGGGTGAGAGCCACTTTTTTTTTTTTTTAATCAATGCCAGGACCCTCTTATGAGTAAGACTGAGCCTTAATTTACTGGGTGACTCAAGGGAAGATGAGGTTCTATCTGATAAGCAGTGGCTCATAAAACGTATTATCCAGATAAAGCCAGGGTTACAGAAGAAAGACAGAATTCAAGATGACTTCAAATGGGCATAGGCTTATTTGAGACTAAAACGTACTAAGTCCTTGGTCCCTATACTGGCTTTGTGTTCTCCCAACCACCCATCTTGCATGTGGTAAAATTATCAAGAGAGAAAGACTAAACCGGTTTGCTACCATTATCTTCACCCTTTTTCCTGGAAAATTGTCCTATACTGTATGGCAGCTACAGGAGCTGTATGGTTTTGGTGTGTCCAGGTGAAAATCAACATGTAAATCCCATGTACGAACTCTATGGTCTAAGGGGTGGTGGCTTTAAGCAGTTTCAGACGAATGCTGGAAGCTTGTTGAGAGTAGTTCTGCCTAATCGATAAGGAAGTTCAGATGCCAAACGGACCATTAATCAGTCATGGGATGTCTATTATCTCAGCTCTTCCCCCGAACCCCCCAATTCTCCTAACATATATTAGCACTGAACATTCTTTTCCCACTTTCTGTTAAACCTGTTTACAAACATTGTCTCAGTGATTTTATATTTAAGTACTCCATTGTGTTTGCATGTGTATGTATCTGTTTGCACTTTGTGTGTGTGTGTGTGTGTGTGTGTGTGTGTGTGAGAGAGAGAGAGAGAGAGAGAGAGAGAGAGAGAGAGAGAGAGAGAGAGAGAGAAAGAGATGGAGAGAGATGGAGGTGTAATTAAAGAAGGAAGGGCCATCTTTAGTTGGGCAGACTATGAGAGAGAATTGAGTGAAAGTAGCATATCGGATAATCCCAGGAACCCTGGTGGGGGGCAGAGGAATAATGCAGAATATAAGAAAGCTGTGTTAGTTTAGATCCAGCAGGAAGCAGATACTGAGACAGGATGTGTGTAAGGATTTCATCAGGGGAGGACATCTGCGTAAGAGGGTGTGGCGGGGCCGGGGGCCTACTGACCACTCTCTCAGCCTCTCCGGGGGGCCGGGAGAGTGATCAGATTGCAGTGGAGACCTCATCCTTTGGGAAAGAGAGAGGGAGGAAGAAGGCTGAGTGGGAATCTCTTGGATCGCTAAGAAAAGTCTCACTAAGACCTGCAGAGAGTCCTTGGGTGCACACAAGGTGCCAGAGCAATGCTGGTGCCTCACTGTTCCAGTCTCTCTGGCGGTGGCTGAGCGCACAGTCAGTCCGTGGGAAGCATGGTTTTGGTGAAAGTGCGGACTTAGATTTAAGAGCAAAGCTCTCTGTCGACCACTTCCCTGCAGTCAGAGACCTGACAGGTGTATCCTCAAAGCCTCCCCAGAAGCCAGTACAGGTGCACGAAAGAGTGCGTTACTGACATGGGCATTGGGGGTCAGCCTCTCTAAGGACTTCTGGTGGCTGTGGAGGACAGACCTCCAGGTTGTCCCACCTGAGGTCGAGGAAGCTGAGACATCCACCAGGTGCCATGCGGAGTTACCTGAGGCGTGCTCCTGAGAGCATCAATCAGCTGGCATATCTGTCTTGCCCCACACTCAGCCAGAGAAAGACCCCAGGCAAAGCAGCACAGATGCTTGCGTGGGAGGCCACGAGATGGAAAGGACCAAGGGATGTGGCAGAGCACCATCAGAATCCGTGACAGCGAGCTGAAGAAAAGAGAAGCATCATCTCCCGACTGCTGATTATTTCTTCTGTAGGATTCCCAAGACTTGAAGGTAGTCAGCAGCGTTTTCTTTCTATTTGTGACTTCCCTCTGAGACGATCATTGCTCTAGGCAAATGTATTCATGTGAAGAATCATTTTTCTCCACGTCCGAGCCTGCAATGAATGTCAACCTTTTTTTGGCAACTGCAGCTAATGCTGCTGACCTACCATTACTGAAGTTGAAATTACATATGTTAGGACCCCAGATCAATTTATTCCGAGGGACATCCAAGATCGCTGTGGACAGGCAAAGAAGTTTCTCCACCTCTGTGGCTCTGAGCCTCTTTCTGGAAAATAAAGATGAGATTTTTCTGCTTGTTTATCTTTTTCTTCTCAGCTCTTGGGTGAAAGATATAATGCAAATAAAATAGACTTATTAATTTCTCTCCAACCTGGCTTCCTCTCTAAAAATACTTAGTAAAACCACATTCTCAGGAAACAAAGTGTAAGGTCTTTAAAGTCTGCTTAGTGAAGACGTTAAGCTATTTAATAAATAGCCCTCATGGTTACCTGGGAATTATAAGCTGTCGGAGCGGACAGTAAACTCAGGTGGTGCTTCATTTTACCATGAGAAGATAAATGTCAGAGAGAGGACGCGACATTCCTCAAGCCACCCACGTAGTTAGTGGCAGAGCCAAGACCAGGGTTAAACTGCCGAACACCCCGTCTAATACTTTCCAATAGCATGTAATAGTTGCAAATTTAATAATAAAGTAAGAAGAAATAGTACCGGTTATAATGTCCTAAATGCCGGCAGACAGACATTTTGTGTATCGTCTCATGTCAGGAAACCTTTGAGTGAGATAATGGACCATTCGGGAAACGGTATGGTACTCTGGCTGAGATCAGAGAAGCATCCTGGTGTCAGGATGCTTGGGTTCAAGTTTCAGCTTCAATGTATATTACCCGCATGACCTTGAGGGGTCTCTCTATGCCTTCTTTTTCTTCTTAGTAAGTGATAATGCCTATCCTAGTGTTGTTAAAAGCATTGCATGAGTTTATACAGGCAGCATCCCTAGATGGGGTTGGACGACAGTGAGTACTTGGTAATTGTGAGCAATTATAGTGCCATCTTTGTAAAAGCTCTGTAAGGGAAGTTTTACATCCTTTTTGTGCAAATGAGGAAATGGGAATGTGTCAAGTTGTCCCCGTAGCAAGTGGACGGGCTATACTTCAAAGTCAAGAGTATCTAAAGACCTAAAGCTTTAACCGACTGAATTTTACTACCTTCAATGGCAGGTACTCATACAGCGATAATATGTATCAATTATTTAACATCAAATGTGCTTCTCATTCTGTTTGGCAAAGCACGTCCTTCTTCTTGGAAGCAATCTCTTTGTTACCCCTTGTCTCATGAATTTCCTCGGAGTGCTCTGTGCTGTTCTCATTGCATGCTTTTCTTGGATTCATCATGGCCATGGGTCAAGGACAATAGTACTAATTTTAAGAAAAAAAAATCATCTGCAATTCTTTAAATCTCTACCTAGTGACACAAGTTCTTATCAAAGACATATATATATATATATACATATATATATATATATACATATATATGTATATATATATATATATGTATATATATATATATTTTACCTGCTTTATGAAACGGTCACCATTATTTTCCGCTTTGCATCTTGCTTTATATACTATAGTTCACATCTCTGTGGGTCTCTTAAAACCTGTGGATTTTGCTCTTGGCTTTAAAGAGCTCATAATTTAAGAGGAGAATATTGGGAGCATATACAAATATCTGTAATGAGGCAAATATTAGTTGAGTAGGGCAAGATACAGAATACATAACGAGACATACCAAACTGTAACTTGAGGTATGAGTTTTAAAGATTAAAGCTACAAATTATAGAGTCTCAGTGTTCTTCCTGAACCACAGAATTTAACTTTCCTAAGAACAAACACAGAACAGAGGGAAATGATGGTGGAAGACAGAGCATAGATATGCAGAATTTCCTGAATGATACCACGGTTCCTGGGATGAGTAGATATGAGAGTACCATTTCTGAATATATTAATATACTTGCAAAAGAGTGTATAATTAGAAATGAAGTTGGGCATACCTGGTAGAATAGAAAAAAAAGAATTAGAGGGGTTTACATGATCAGTTTCCAATCAATCAGTTGGATATATTACCCTAATTGCCCTTGACCATGAGATCTTGTTTCTACAGTTACCAAAGGGCATTAAGAAGATACAACACTTATGACAAAGAGTTTATTTTCACTTTCTGTAACAATTACTTGTGGTTACTTGAAAACAGTTTCTGGTTATTCATTAGCTAGAGGAAAAAGACTCAACAAGCAATCTGAGCATCCCTTGCCCCAAAGACTATTGTATTTCTCATTGGAAACTATAAAGTGACATCCTGAGAACACACCAGTCTATCGTTTACTTAGTGAGTCAATCCTGCAGTGTCTCATCCTTCTTGGGAGCTAGTAAAGCAGTGTCTGGGACTTTGAAGTAGAGTCAGACCAAGCAAAGCTCTCTCTTAGAAGACACATCCCCATTACCAGATTCTCTGTCCTCTGTCAATGGATACACTTTTGAAGGCCAAGAATCATTATTTTACAAGTTGTACCCCCTGTTTCTTGGAAGGAAGCAACTGCCCTTATTCAAGTTACACTAGGGTTAAAGTTGGAGATCGGAGAGCATGGCATGGAACAAATGAGCTCTGCATGTGAAATAAGTGGGGGTTTAGGACTGAGGGGAAGAGAGGCATGGCAGCATGGAGGGTTAGAAGACTGAGCGATACCCATTAGGATGGAAGAAAGATGTATCCCTCTTCGGCACAAATGGCCAATGCAATTTTTATACCCTGTGATACATTAGAAGGTCTGCCCGTCTTATGTGCAGATGTAAGACTCATGTAGAAGGATACATGTGATGCTGTTCTTATTGTTGTTGGACTCGAGAGAAGACTGCTTACCAGGTTTGCTTTGATAGGAGCCTGGATAAAGGCACAACCTGCAAGGCTATCTGCAAAGTAAGTTGATTCAGAGGCAGAAACTTCGAATCAAGGATACCTGGAAAAGATGCAAATGATTCCCCAAGAATCCCTAGAATGCTTGAGAAGGGTGATTTCTCCATTGCTTTTGAATCTTTAAAGCTCAGCATATTCAGATGACATCTGGGTTTCATAGGAAAATTATTACTCTCTTAGTTATCATCCTAGGGATTCATAGAAAGGAGGGATCATTTTCTATTGGGACAAGTCAGCCGAGTGGGACTCTGAAGCATGAGCTATATGCTAATAAGAAAAATGCTGTTAACTAGTGGTTAGATAGATGTTACACGGTGGTTAAATGGGGGAGTTGGGGAGATGGACTGTGTAGAAAGAAGGTTCTGAGCATTTGTGAAAGTAAAGAGCTTTCTGGCAGTCATTGGGCAGAGCCCGTGGTCGGAGTACGTGGCTTGTGGAAAGAGGTACTTCCTGTGTCCTCCTGTATACTGAACAAAGCACTGTTGGCCATGGAACCACATAATGACTGCAGGTCTTGGGGTCATATCATCTTCTGTCATTCATAAGGTCACTAACAGAACCCGTGAACTAGTGGGGAGCTATAAAAGCAGAGGCCAGGAGTGAATAAGAAGTCGGGGACAAATGGAAGCAAATGTGAGTCTCTCTGGGGATTACCCAGCAGCACCGATGGAAGACAGGCCAGTGCTGTGGGTGCCTCGATGCGTGTCCCCCAGCCCAGCACTGGTGTCAGTGACATTCTGGTGGACAGTGCCATGTGCCCTGACTGTGCCCCACCCCAAACCCACATGGACGCTGCTTTTCTGTTTCTCTGAAGGCCACAAAAGCTACTTAGCTCGTGTACCTGGGGCGGCTCAGAAGGGTAGGTGAATAATGCCTACAACACTATTCCTCACTATTGGGAAATAGAAGTTAAGGGGTAGATGTCCCTGTCCTCAGCTGAAGATCAGTCTAGCAAGTTCCATAAACAGTGCCCAGGATCGCTGAGCCTCATTATAACCTACTTTGTAGTGCGCCTTCCTCTCCTTGCCTCACCCTTTCTGCTCCCCAACTCCTGTCATCAGTGGTATCTCCCAAATAAATCTGCTACCAGGATCTTGTCTAAGGCTTTGCGGTACGAAATTTGCCAATTATGAAATATTTGAGAGGACTAGGTGCCCTTGACATACAGATAGAGAAAAGTTAGAACATTCTGTTTTCTAGCTGGACCGTGGTACTTAAGAAAAGGGTTTAACAAAGCAGGGATCAGGGGAAATGGGTCTGTACAAATAATCTGAGCTGGAATGCAAAGGACCTAGATTCTTATATTAAGAAGGCTCTGGAAATTTAATCCATGAAAAACCACTAAAATTTGGGGGGCTCAGATGTAACAGGAAAAAATCAAGTTGTTAGGGGGAAGATTAGTGTGCCTAGAGCAGAGACCCGCATTTGGAAAAACTCAGGCTGACAACAGAGAGCCCTTAGAGGTGTTAATCAAAACCAAATAATGCTTTCTGGTTTTTGTGTTTTTTTTTTTTTAACCTGCAGCTTAAATTTCACTTCTAAGTATCCATGTTTGTAGTCTTAGGCAAAATGATCAATTTTCCATCAACCCAAAGAAATGTCTTTCCTAGATGCATATGTTATATGTGAGTCTCTTTGTAATTTCCTCGCTGACACCACAAATACTCAGTAAGCCTTTGACTTCAAGTTCTCACGGCTGATTTGGGGAGAAGGCATTTGAAAGCCATTCGGGTCCTCCCGTCTCCATAGAAACCTCTAGTGCCAGTTACTTGATGGAAGGTGAAGACGGGCCTCTTCTTCAGAGGATTTGCCTCCACGGGGTGGAACTCATCAAAATGGGAAACATTTTGTTTTAGAATGGCTGAATGCAAGATCAATATTTATTATGGAGGTTGCTGACATCCCATTAAGAAGATGCATTTTTGGAAAGATGCATTCGGTGGGTTTGCGAGGGAAATCGGCTTTCCATCGAAGGCAGAAGGCAGTTTGTAATGAAATTCAAAATTGAGTGAAATTGGTCCAATCTAAAACCCAGAAAAGAAATTTAAGTCTTTTTCGAAGACCTCAGTCAAGTTTCAAATCAATAAGTGCTGATTTATTATCTGAGGCATATAATGAAAACCAAATTTTTACTGGGCATCAAAGTGTCTATGCTATTAGAATTTTTGAGCTTTAGCAGAATCTGTAAGCAGGGACAAAGAAGTATATATTAAAGGCAAGAACAAATGCTATAACAAAATAGTGGAGAACTTTTAACGTCTTCCAGTTCCTCAGCCTGGCATGCAGAGGCCCACGCGTTATCTTTGGCATGTGTTTATAACTTTGTATAACAGGATTTGAAATGGGACCTTTTTTTCTCCTTTTGTTATTCTCGGAGGCTTCCTAAAGCCAAGAACATAACCAACACTGGTGGCAAGAGTCTCAGAGTCCCAAGGGGTTTCCAGTTCCTTCACCCTCAAGATCTATCTTTGCGGGGCAAGGAGAGAGAATTTTCTTAAGATGCTCAGTTCAGTTTGTTTTCCTTCTCCCCCCTCCCCCTGCCTTGGGGATGGAGAGAATCATGCTTTTTTCTCACTTCAGGTCAAATAAGCGGGGATTTAAATATGTGGGGTCACAGTGGCTTGATGTGTGTCATACTCTTGAAGAGACACAACAGACTGTGAGGGACAACTGGTTGTAGATGAACTCACTTTGCTTCCACTCGTGGCGTGGGGCCGGAAAGCACAAATTCTTCAGGTGGGTCACGAAGAAAGATGGCACGCAAATCCACCCTTGCTTCTTCTTTTGGGTTCTTTGTTCCACGAAGTCATCAAATTAGGGACGCTGTCACACATATAGGGCTTTGATTCAAAGTGGTGAAATACGAAAAGGGGATCCTGTAATCAGGGGTCCACAGAAGGTGTCCTGGGGGGCTGCACGAAGGGAGGACAAACTCACATCATACCCGGAATGCAGGTGAGTTCATAAGTCTTTCAATTCCTGTCCAAAGGAATTGCTGGCACTTCCGGGATGGGAGAAATCCAGTGCAGCCAACTCGCTATCAGGGGGCCATCTGCTGTCCTCAAGATACGGTGCTATTTGGGGACTGAGGCTTGGGCTCTGTTGCTGACAGTCTGAACTCCGGCAGTGGCAATAGCTCAATTTGCTTTGGCTACTGGGGGGACTCATGCGTGTTATTTGTCTTTGTTATTACAGCCCATTCACCTATATTCTAATTCTGCCACAACTGCTGTGGCCTCGCCTAGAAACTGGCTCACGTCAGCATTTCGTATCCTCCGTTCATCAGTGTTCCTTTCCTGATAAATTCCCACTGGTGGGAATTAACGTATAAGGGCCTTCTCTCTTGCTGCCTTTCTTCATCTCCTCGCCTGTCCACCTTCCTCTGTCCCAGACATACTGTCACTAATTTCCCCATCTTTTTAATCCCACATGCCTCCCCATCAGCCAGGCCGTTCACCGCTGCTCTGCATATCAGGCGAACTCAGAGAAGTCCTGTTTCAGCACAGAGTGCGTGACCAGCTGCCCTGCCCAGCTTTCTGCCTGTTGGCAGAAATTTCCCTTGCAACTATCGATGAAGGCCATCTTTGAATGGGCAGTAGTGCAGGTGACATCCACGATAGGGTTACACTCGTGCACTGAGCATTCAGGCTTCTGATCAGGTGCTTAATAGCTGCCTCATTTCACTCAGGCACAAGGTTACAAGCTGCCTCAGGAAGGACATGACCTAGGATGAGACAATGTCTATAGCAGAGAGACTTGGAAGGAAATGGAAACAGCTGGAGATGCTCTCCTGAATGCATTCTTCATGGCTGGGCAATGAATGCTTCATGACGGTACACCTGGGCAGTGTACCTCCACATCTATCTCTGTCTGTACCCACCTGTTCATTCATCCTTATACAGTCAGAGAATAGTTCCTGCAGGATGCTGGTGAACCCTTTGCCTAGAAGGGAGGTTGGCCAATGAAAATTAGAAGATGGCTCATACCCATTCAGCTACAGTTGGTCTCGGGGTTTCTTTCCTCTCAGCTATACCCTTGTCATTGACTTTGACACTTACAGACCCAGACACTCATCCTTGAGCCACCAGCCTCTGATCACTATGCATGTCTCAGCCAGTCCTCTTCCCATCACAGACTGGGAAGGAGATACCAAGAGGCGCCCACGGCTCGTGAGATTCAACGTGGAATCATTTCTGCCTGTGTGAGAGCGCGGGCCGGACCTGAAGCTGTGTCCTTCACTCAATGTCTGGTCCATGCTCAACATGTGTCTGTGCGATGCGTTAAGAACTTCATGCATTTATTGGTACCGGGGCCTCCACCTGCAGTTTGCTCCCCGATCCCATATCTAGTAATTGACTCGTTGTTACTTAAGCTATAGCTCAGGGGGGACCTCACTCATGAGTGTAAGAGAAAGTGTACTATAAAGTGTGACTTGGTAGCATTTCCTATCAGCTCTTGAAAGCTATATTCTCTCATCTCCTTTTAGTTCCAGATCAATTTGTGCAAAATGTGGCGGTTTTTGAGACCGTTTCTTCATAGACTTTTAGAAAGGCTAGCGTGAGCTACAACTCCAATGAACTCATTAAAGACTACATGATTAGTCATTTGTTATCTCATTGATTAGACTTCAGGATTAATAAAACGATAAATAAAACATAATCTCTTCTCTCGTGGTATCTAGCATCTGCGGGAGGACGTAACAGGTGCTCCTGTAGAGTTCACCTAAGGTGGGGGGGACATCTTAAAATGGGGAGGGAAGTAATAAGCCGAATGAGAAGAAGATATGGATCTCGGGAGTCACAGAAGGAATATTCGCAGAGGATGAGTGGCCCAATCTGGGCTGAAGGCCAGTCTGAGAAGGAGACCCCAGGCAGAGTGAAAGCACAGAGACCATTAGAGGAAATTAGCACTAAGCCACCAAGGAGCCCTGGACAGTTTGAAGTTGTGTCTACGGGAAAACAACACGACCACAAAGCGCATTCAGTGACACACTGAACACTGCAGATTGCAGCATAAGTGACAATAATTCTTAAAGGCTTTAATCAAAGATGCAACGCAGCGCAATTAGTGAACGTGGGGAAGATGAATTGGAGTAGAAGATTCTGGAAGTTAGAAGACAATTAAGGGGAAGATTGAGCACTCATTTATCGAACGTCTATATTGTTTCAGGCGTTGTACCAATCACTGAAAGCAAAACAAGGCACAGCTTCTCTTTCTTCGTTTTTGTGGGTGCTTTAATTTCAATTACTTTATCAAGAAAGAGGTGAACCAGTCCTATGTCAACAGGTATGAAATATCTTCCCTGGGAAGCTCTGTGCCAGATACGAACTGTGTGATAACGTATTTCATTCTTACATTAGTGTTTTGAAGAAAGACTGTTACCCTCATTTTACAGAAGTGAAAAGTGAGGCTAAGATAAATATATATGACAAAATAGTTTAGCGCCTAGATGAGGAAGTCTGGCAGATTTGAATCTGTAGTCTGCTTCTGTTACATCAGAATCCTATGAGTTGGAGCAAATCACTTGAAGACTGTGATCTTTACATTTACCTATTTGTGGAATAGGGGACATGCTTTATTTTTTTATTTTTTGAAGGATTTTTGATTATATGAAAGACAATGAATTAGCTTGTTTCAGTGCTTGGCATATAGCAGTTACTGAAGTAAATGGTGATACTGTGTTTCCCGTTTGACCAGGATGTTTGATGGAGCTATTCACTATTATGAGAAGGTAAAGGAACAGGTGTGAAAGAGATGACTAAGTGTTTAGTTTGGGGAAATACTGCTATGAGAGGCCCAGGAGACACCGTAACAGGTGCAGGTGTTGTCCTGGTCCCCATCGTCCTTCCTGGAGGTCTATGTGAGTTCTTGAGCGTAGCCGGAGACTGCAGTTTTCAGCACGTTGATAATTCCTTACTTCAAGCGTATGGGTTCGAGTCTCCTTTCTTTGGGGAATTTGCTCAGCATCACTGGTGCTTATTCGGCTTCAAGAAGACACAATCTTGAAGTTCAAGGGTGGGGAGCAGCCCCCGAGCACTGAGAGATGAGAGTTCCTTATTCCTGTGCCAGCTGTCCAGGCTCTGGAGGGGCCCTCCTTAGGGATGTAGGTCACCCACAGGTGTGCAGAAGGTCCCCAGTAGGATGCAATGCCCATACCCCACAATGATACCCAACTCCTCATCAACATGCCCTTCCCTGTCTTGCTTCACCAATTCTCTTGTTCTTCTTGTAACCCAAGCAGGTGACCTGTCTCTGTGCCCCGGTCACAGAGTCTACTTCTGAGGGAACCCAAGCCCTAGAACTTTAAACCAGGAGGTCAGAAAGGCTTTCTCAAGGAATAGATATAGATGTGATTGTAGACACAGATATAGACACAGAAAGATTTAAGTATAGATATAGATCTCGATAGATGGTCCCTAAGTGAGAGACTACATGTCTGCTTCAGGCACCAAAATGTATCACGTAGGTCACTTCACTTTGCAAAGACCACCCCGTGAATGGGCTCACACGCTGGTATGCACAAAGCATCCTTCTACCTGCCACCACTTGAGGATGTATGAAGACCAGTGAGGCCACAGTGTCCCCAGACTGGGTCTTGCTGAGGCTGGAGCAGTGAGCAGGGGTTGAATCAGAAAGGATCGTGTCGTGAAGCTAATAGTTTGAGCTTCCAGGTGCCTGTGGAAGGTCTTACCTTAGGAAGCGACAGCTCTGCTTTGTGGAAAGTTTACTTGGCCACAGCATGGAGAATGAATGGCAGGGGCGTGGCTATCAGGGGTAGAAACAAGGAGACCAGTTAGTCGCTGTCCCTGAATGAACCAATAAATGGCCACTTTTGTCCAAACCATCTTTTAGAGATTATAAATGACGAAGGTGTTAGCTTATCGATGGTTTTTAGTTTGTAACACACACTCACACTTATCTGATTACTTCTGATAGATAATATCATCGAGAAACAGAGCCTAAGCAATTTGCTCAAAGCCACAATACTTCTTAATGCCCAGGTCCCTGACTCTTCACCGAGGGTCTAAGGACACCTGGCACTAGATGTCCCATCACTGTCATCTCTCTTTGTGGAGGTGACGGCTCATGATAGCACAACTTGGAGCACTCCCTCTGCCATCGATTTGCTGTGTAAGCTTTGTAACCATGTCCCTAAGTGTCTTTACTCCCTCCCGTCTGTAAAACAGGATCTAATAAAATTTTCCGTGCTTTCCTGCAGCTGGATATCTGTACTAATCAGATGAGAAACTGAGTGTGTGAGGGCTTTGAGAATTTATTGATTCATTAAAATTTATTTCAGGCCTATTTTTATATCAGGGACTGAATGATATGTTGGGGATATACATTCAAAGGAGACATAATCACTTACCTTGGTGAGCAGAACAAAGAAAGGCAATATTTAAAAGACAGTGTGCCAAGGTTAAGTGAAGGTTGCTGTAGCGGGCACCAGGAGAAGCCCTTCATCCATATGGGGCGGGGCCTGGTCAGAGAGGGGTGCCCAAGAGAGTGGATGCTCAGCCTTGATTCTGAACACATCACTCCCTATGTCTAGTCCTTCATTAATATTTTTGATATTTCCTCTTGTTATTATGATTCGGTATTATATGTGTACTGTTACTGTTGTTATTTTTATTAATCGCGTTAGAAAAGATCATAATGGAGCACACAAATAAGGGGAGACTTCTTGAAAATGAGTCTTCCTACTTCCGTGCAGATGGTTCCCAGCAAGAAGGCAAATTCCTTTCCAGAGGGAACCACAGTGCAGCAGCTGGCATTTCTGATGCTTGCATAACTGTCAATTTTTACCCCAAATCTGTTTCCTCTGTGTACATGCTATAAATCTCCTGGATTTTATTAGGGCGGTCTCATGCTTCTTAACAAGGTAACACCTTCAGGAGGCGAGAGCGTTTGCCTCTGCCATTCGAAAAAATGACATTTAAAAAAATGTTCTCTCGAGCTGGCGCCGTGGTTAGATCAAATAGATTGAAGTATAGGGCAGCTGGCTGTTTTCTCCTTTTACAAAGCTACCCTTGCGTTTTTATGACCCTCCTGCTTGTGAGTGATCCCTGAAAAGCTCTAAACTGGGAATTATTGAAGCTATCGGTGGTAGATTCTACTTTCAAAGGGAAGTTTTAGTTTGTTTGCTTGGTTTCCCCACAATACCTTCTCTTTTCTCTCCTCTCCTCTCCTCTCTCTTCTGTATCTCCCTTCTTCTCTCCCTTCCTCTCTCCCTCTCTCCCTTCTTCCCTTTCTCTGTCTCTGTCTCTGTCTCTGTCTCTCTCTCTCTTTCTCTCTCTCTCTCTTTCTTTCATGCCAGTGCAGGTGGACATATTAACTAGGGGGGAAAAATTGGGTTAAAGCAACCTCTTGGACTATGACTAAATGAATGAAAAAGTACTTTTAGATAAGTTATGCACACTGCAATTTAAAGCTAATGGGTTTTACATCTCACATATGAGTGAAATTGTATAGTTTTCAACTTTTTCTGTCTGACTTATTTTGCTTAGGAGGGAGTCCGAGGCGGAGGTAGGTAGGTAGGGGTAAAAGGGGTCAAATATTTAGTGACAGAAAGAAAAAGAAATCTAACTTTTGGTGGTGAACACATATATATATATATATATGTGTATATATATATGTATGTATATATATAATATATTACATATATATAACATTATATTATATATTACATATAATATATATAACATACTGCTGAATATATATGTATAACATACTGCTGAATTGTACATTCAAACATTTAATTTTATTAATCAATGTCACCCCAATAATTTTTAATAAAATAAAAAAAAAGCAAAAAAGCTAATGTGTTTACCTAAAGACTCCACAAAAAAATATTAAAAACTAATAAATTAAATTACAGGATACAAAACCAATATACAAAAATCCATTGCATTTCTATACACTAATAACAAGCTATAAGAAGTAGAAAATAAAAGATAAATTTTATTTACAATCGCAACAAAAGATATACAACCGAGGAACAAATTTAAACAAGAGAGTAAAAGATCTGTGCATTGAAAACTATAAGATATTGATAAAAAAAAAAAAAGATTGGAAAAAAATAACCCAAGGACATTAGAAAAACACATATAACAAGTTTCTAACTTTTTTCCGTCTCTGATAAGAGTTTCCTTTCCATCCGGGCTTCTGGAAATAGGGACGAGGGCTATTTACCCAAGTGTCAAACTTCATGTTGAATTTACTCCCTGCTTCTCCCCGCTCCCCACAATTCCCGATCATTTGTTTGGCATTTCCCTGAATTTCCGGCATGACCCACAGCTCTTTGCTCACCTGTGACCTTGGAACATTCCCATGGGGCATTTAGAAAGAGACATCACCAGGTACCCAGCAGGCACTGTGCCAGTCTTAGCTCGTTTCTCCTCATTTTCTCAAGAAACCAGGGACATCTTTATCCCCTTTCACGAAAGAGAAAACCTGCGTTGAAAAGAACATCACGGTGGGAGCTGGCTTTGGAGGCACCTTGCCTGACCTTGAATCCTGGTCCCTGGTCCCCTGGCTGCTGGCTGTGCGATTCTGAGCAATCACTTGACCTGTGTGTACCTCAGATCCCCTACCTAACAATAGGGGTAATATTTGTACTTATCGCAGGTGATTTTTGTGAAAGCTGAAAGGGGAAAATGCTTGTTAGTGCTGATCACAGTGTTTGAACCAAGGGAGGCTTAAGATAAAAGCCGTCGTTATTGTTTGAGGAGGATAAGTATCCACTGAGAGTAAATCACAGCACTTCCTGTCCTGTGTCCCTGCACCCAGTGAGGGCTCTGGCTCCAGAATTAGGAATTCCCAATCATTATGATGTATGAATTGAAGGCCCAAATGCTGCAGTCTTTGGAAGGAAATTATCACAGCCTCACATGATCGGAACATTCATTTAAGAAACTTAAAGGTGTCAGGCCATTGTAAATATTCCTATAATTGAAATTGAAGGATGAATATATTTACTTTGGGAATAAAGTAACATAAAGTGCGTAGAACGCGATTTCACATTAGTATTTCAAATAATGAAAATGGCAGGAACGTGTCCTTCCTGGGAAGAATGACGCACAATTGACAAGAGAAGGAAATACAACCTGCAGCTCATCACAGGCTCAGCAATAAGCTTCCTGGGGTGACAAGAGACTTAGTAGGACATCAATGCGGGGCAGGCTGGGCGTGGAGATGGATGACTCTGGAAGGGCCTGTGAGGATGGGGATGAAAGGGCCATTGAGGTGAGTGGATTGGCCAGTGTCCGGGGGTGGGGACGTCAAGGGTGTCTTAGGCAGCGCTGAGAGTACGGAGTGGGACAGCCCTGTGCTTCTCTGGAAATTTTGGAACCACGAGTGTTAAGACATTTGGGCGCCTCACTGGAGACTCTGCTGTCCTCCACACGCCTTCCTCGTGTTGCTATTTCTTCCCTCTTTGCTGTTTCTGAGATTTCAAGTCTGAGCTTGATTCCCAAATCTGTGTGATCGTGTGGCATTGGCAAAGCCACTTCGCTTCTGTGGGAAGGAGGGCAGAATGGGAGCACAGAGGAAAGGTTCTCTCTCTCTCTCTCTCTCTCTCCCCCCCTCTCTCTCCCTCTCTCCCTCTCTCTCGATATCAGAGCAAGGATCATTGCCCCAAGGTTCCTGCCAGGTGTGTAGGAACTCGGGTAAGTGGAGGAGGAAGGGGGAACGGTGAGGAGAGCAGCGTGGGAAGGGGGCTGGTCATTAGCCCATCTTTGACATATAAGGGCCCAGTGCTGCTTGGGGACTTGGAATTTTACAGATTTTGAGAGAGAATATGGAACAAATGTCTTCTATCACATGATAACCTTCACTGATCTGGACGGTGTCACATAACCAAACCAGCAATTCTACAAGAAAACACAGGCTCATTTTCACAAAATGGGGTAAAATAAAAGAAAACAAATAAAACAGCCCCCACTACAATTAATTAGCTGTGTGACAGTTCGATTTTAATGGGTTTGTCCAAGTTTATCTGTTCTTCTTCAGTTAAGACAGTTTCCCCACAAATGGTGCTTCCTCGGGGCTGATCCTTTGCATCATAATTAAACTTCTCTCCTGCCTGTGGGTTTGGCCTCCCCCCAATCCTCTGCAGTGCTCTGTTTTCCTTAAGAACTTGCAAAGCAGATACTGGATTTTGTGGTAGAGAGTAAGCAGTGGGAAAGCCCACCCACCATAAATCAGCGTAAGATCGAGACCCTCTGGTTCTTTAAAACGCACCTGCTGCGTTTTTCATGTTTCAGAGTCTGTGGGTGTGATTTCCAGCTGATAATTTCCTTGAGAGCCCAGTGGTCAAATATGATTCCTGCATCCCTTCCGTTCATCACCCCACACTTGCATCTATAAGCACTAGTTTTAACGTGATCATCCAATTGATAAACATGCTCGATTTCTATAATAAGAATTAGAATATTTTTTGAAAATTTAACGTTGCATCATTTCATGGCTTAACACAAGAAAGTCTATTTAGTATTTTTACACAGCTAAATGATGCGTGGGTGTATCTTACCTGTGTGCCGTCCACGCCACTAGGCTGTCTCAGCGGTTCTCAGACTTGATCATGAATCAGAATTACCTAACGGTCTTCATTTTTGTAGTTTCTGGTGTGGGAGGTCTGGGGTGGGCCTGAAAACTTGCATTTCTAACAGTTCCCAGGAGATGCCAATGCTGCTGGCTTTGGTTGGTGGGAGAGGGAGAGGTATGCAGTGAGAATCACCAGGCCTTAGCATGCTGGGGGGCTTGTCAGCTGGTGGTGGGAGTGATGGGGACTCAGCTGCTGGTGTTGACTAAAGGAAGGACAGGAGGGGACATCAGAACACTCAGCAGAGGACAGAGATGAGATGAGAAGGGAGCCAAGCAACTGAGAAGTTCAGAAACGTGCCTTAGACCCTCCCTTCCAGATCACAAGATGGAAAGTGGGTATCTTCAGGAGAAGGGCTTGGCAAGACTTTCGCGAGTGCAGTGCAAGGCAGGAGGCAGGGAAGGGGCCACCGAGGCCCTGTGAAGCCTTGTAGAGGGTGACATTACAAGGAGGCAGCAGGAGGAAGGACGACACCATATGGCCCTTGGTTCAAATCTGGTCTTCCTAGTTTACTCACGCGGTTTGGTTTTTATGAATGAGTTAACCTCTCTGACATTCAATTGCCTTATGTAAAGTACGGCCAACTGTAATAACCACATGGAGATTAAACGAACTAGCCCAGAGTTATTAAAGAAACAAGATCGTAAAACACTGCTGTTGTCGTGATGAGAGAATCAGCTAATGATTCTCATTTGGTATGTGTTTGCATACAAGCAGAACTTTAACCGGTAGATTCATCTCATGAATTCTAGGGGTAAAGACGTCACAATCTGCAGACGGACCACAACCCTTCACACCTAATCACTAGAGCTGGAAAAGAGGCATGGCTGAATTGGGGCAAAAAATTTCATTGGTTATATATTGGAAGAGTCCTAAAGGATTTTTAGGGGCACCCATCCTAATTCAAGATCTGTTCCCAGACTCCAGAATCCGCCACTCCAGACCTAACAAAAAAGAACAACAATGAAAACAATAAGAATGAGTGTTTCCTGAATTCTTTCTAATGTTCTATATGTCCAGTCAACATAGTTCTAATGTGTGCACACACACGCACATTTGTATGCATGTGCATGTCTGTATTGTACGCATTAGTATAACCCTCCACCAGCTCTATATGATAGGTATTATTACTTTCCCGATTTACTGTGGGGGAAAGCTGACGTACGGACAAGTTATGAAATACGTGAGAAAAACTCTACAGGCACAAACCCCTGCATCCAGCACTAAGTCCGAAGTCCTCCCAGGATTCCTCTGTATCTTGCCCATCTGTGTTTGCTCCTTACTATCTCTTGCTTTTGTTCTGACTTCTTAAACATTCCAATCTTTTCTGCGCAGCAGTCTAGTTGACTGGTTCATAGCATCCCCTTCTCCACATCCCCTGGCATTTTCTCCTTATTCCTGGCACATTGCTCCTTCCTACGAGAATTCTTCACAAATAACCTCTAAGGACCCGCTCAGGCCAACCAGGCATTGCCATCCATGTTTCTGTTCCATATCCAATCATGGAGGGTGGGGGATGATACAGTATCACACATAGGTGTGAAGGGAGTCGAAATGACCACTAACGTCTTATCTAGGACTAACTTTCTAAGTAGAAGTTTTCTACCAAGTTTTTATCACTTCCCCTGGCTGCACAGAGAAAAGTAGCTTAGACCATTCACATGGAGTACCTTGCTTTATGAGAGAGGAAAGCTGACAACCAAACTTTCTTGGTACCCATCACCTCCTAAGTCAACCTCTGACTCTCTGGCTGACCTCATATCTCATAGTAACTTCTTCTGGTTATGTCTCCTTGCTTCTCAGTCTCTTTCCTTAACTCCATCCCTCGTCTCAGAAGTCATACGACTCTGTCACTTGAACCTTGGTGAGACCGAGTAATGCTCCAGTGTAGAACACTAGCCAATACGAGGATTCAGGAACCAGAACATATGACTCTAAGAAGACCAAGTCAGTCTAGTTTGTTTCCTTAAGCTAAAAGGCTTCAAGAGATAATTTGCAACTATATTAAAACAGAAGTCACTACTATTTCTAGAGATGACCACGCTGACAAGGTTACTTGAACGTCAAACTTAAATTCAAGTGAAAATGTACTGTTTTATGGCTCATGGCGCCTTTGAGATGTTGTTGGGCAGACAATAATCTTCTCAGGTGCCTTTTTAATGGTGGAGAAGGAAGATTCGTGATGCCAGCAATATCTGATGTAAGCACTCAAATGCCAGTTACCTAGAGCCAGGCTAATGGGTCTGCGTGTTCTCGGTGCTTAACACAGGTGTGCCCTTCCCATTCAGGGGGTGTGGGGCGTTGCTAGGCAGCCTCTGATTTCTACTCCTTAACTTCGACACAGTGTCCCCTCCTCTGCTTCATTTATCCCAATATGCTACTTTAAATCAAGGAACAATAGTTGGGGTTTTGGAGGGGAGACGCTGGCTTTTTAGCTTCTCATGATCAGGTATGTGAAAGGGGGACCTAGCGGTCTTCATTGAATGGGGTCTTTCCATGTGTTTCCTCTTCTATAAGCTTTGTGAGTGTAAATGACAAACGTGACATTGGAAGGTCATCCTTAGATGGAAAAGAGGAAAAAGTAAAAAAAAAATCAGACCCACAGTGGGTGGGCAGCAGAGAACTACCAAAAATAAAGTCAGGTGTGATGCTGGCTTAGTCACCTCCGCGTCACCCGCTGCTACCATAATTCTGGGTTATCCGCGTCAGCGTCCCCTCGTATTCCTTTGTTCTCTCAGAGTTCAACTATCACTTTTGGTCTTAACTCAGACTTTCCCAAACCCCGATAGCTAAGACAGATTTCTAACATGCAAATTAGACGTCTAGGAGATCATTTTCTCTTCTGCTTTGGAAAAATGTAGCTCATCTTTTCTCTTTGTCAGAGACAATGAATTAAAGACAACCTCAAAACTGTCAGCTCTGATCCAATTTTTTTCTTGACCCCCCGATGAGACTCAATTCAAAACCAATTAGCCGTTTCATGATTTCTACCTTTGATGGATGACGGTAGTTGCCTTTCTCTCCCCAGGAGGAAAATAAGAAGCAGAGAACTGAGAGGGATACAATAGCTTCTGGGTTCGGAGTCTTTAGTGTCTGTGGTTTCCGTGATTACCCGGGGCAAAGTTGTAGCATTTTTCTGGTTGGAAATGGCCTTAGAGAACAAGCAGTCCCAACAGCTGGTGTAAAGATGAGAAAGAAGTTTCAGAGTCAGGTGACTGGCTCCGAGTGGCAGAGCCAGTGAGGGCAGAAACAGAGCTGAAACAGAAATCCTGGGATTCTTCATCTTCCATATTTCTTAATACACTGATTTATTTTCTTGTATGCAGTGCTCCCTTGGTGAAAAAAGTGCTCAGTGTTGGATCTCAAAAGTTGTGAATATTTACTCTGAGCCCCGGAGAAACCTTTTTAATGCTCACTGTTGTCTCCTGTGTTTTGGATTTAAATGACAGCAGTCGACTCCTTTCCTATAGGTCCACCATATTTCTACCGTATTTCATGGAAAGAGGTCCCCAGTACCATATTTACTATAGACATGAACCATCCGTCTTTTGATTCTGCTATGGGCCTTTGTTCGTCTATGCATTCATGACGTTCACCTTGTCAGATGACCGCAGAACCACCCACAGGTGCTTTCTCAGGGTCTGCCTGCGATCTCCTTCCTTCTCCGGTCCTTTAGATCTCTGACTGTGTCTGTTAAAACCCCCTGATCATAACTACCTCCAAGACCCTTTAACGACAGAGGCTGATGTTTGTGAAACACCCCAGTTAAGATGATATTTAGATGTTGATTTGTGGCTTAGAGGGGGAGCCTTAGGCTCCCCAGTGGGCAGTCATCACACTCTCATACCATATCCCCATCATGCCAGTCCAGAAATAATAGTAGCTACCATCCAGTAATCACTTAGGGCGTAGCAGATGCTGTGGGAGGGCCTGCGGTGAGCATATATTGTGTATCATTATTTAACCCTGGCCATAACAATGTGACTTGGGGACCTCTGGAAAACAGGGCACTTACTTGACCAAAGGCCATACCTGCTGTGCTTTGAAGCCATTTGTCATATTGGCATGAGGGCCGCTCTCCCTGTGACCATGTTCTCAGCTGGGGCCTGAGTGTGGCAGGAAGGTGAAGACAAGTCCACTGTTGGAGACACGGGCATCGCTCTGACTTGAGGAATCCCTGCAGTGGCCTCACTGATGTTCCTTACACTGTGCAGCGGTGCAAGACACGGCCACCCGCCTTCCTCCCCTCCTGCCTGCCCTGAGACTCAGCTTGTTTTTTCGTGTTTCCAGCCCCTAGCGGAGTTTTCACAGATTCAATACCTGGCCATTTACTCCAGTCTTGAAATCTGCATTTGGAAGGATCTGGGCTAATACAAAGCCTTATGATGGCTCTGGGAGGCAAGTGCTGTTCTCCTCATATTCAGACAAGGAAATCGAAGCCCTGAAAATGTCCTGTGGTCCATGGGTCTGTCACAAGAGAATAATACATCTGTGATTAAAAGCCAGGCAAGGCCAACTCGAAGTCCTTTCCTTTAAATGATGCACTGAGTTTTCTTAACACACCCAGAGGTGACCAGCCCTCAGAAAGAAGCAGGAACAATTCCTAAATGGGCTAAAGGCCAGCTGGATGGAGCTGAAGAGGATATTTACACATTGGATGGTAAGTCAGAGCATAGGACCCAGAAGGAAGCACTGAGTGATAAAGAGAAATGTCATACAGCTTCCAGAAGTTACAAAAGACTAATTAAGAAGAACGGGAGTGGAGAAGAGCTGGAAGAAAGGATGGCCATTTTTAAGCGAGCTCTTAGGATTGTCTCCTGTGGCACATGCCCAGTGTCCTCACGATCTTGCTCACCATCACTTCCTCCTCTGCAGCGGGACAGACACAAGGAATCTATGCAACATTTTTTTTTTCTCCTAATCAGAAATAGTTAAATGGGTGATGGAAAGAGTGAAATTTCCCCCAGGACAGTAAGTTAATCATTTCAGAGAACTGAGCCTATTGTTTTTTTCAAAAGCATCTGAAATGTTAGATTATTAGATTATCAGCTAACTCTCTTCAGTCTACGAACCCAATCAAACTGTATTATGAAAAAAACCAAACAAACCTATTTAAAGGAAAGATCAATCTTTGTTATACCAGTGAAGATTAGCTCTTTATCTTGCCCCTCGTGGATGTGTCTGTCTGAACAGAATGCCAAAACTTGTAGATATTTCATTACTTTCGAAACTGTATTAGTGCAAAGGTACTTTTTGTTCTCACAAGAGTTTCTCTCTCTAGAAAAGGTGTTTCTACTTTTTCTCTTTATCTCAACCAGGAAGTGTTTTAAGGCAGATGACTAGGAGTTATTTTAACCACATCTCAACGAGCCCTTCTGGCATGTGGGACATTGTTCACTTTTATAATATACGTTAATATTCAATTAACAACCAACTCATTGATGAAACTCTGATACACGGGGGTCAAGATGATAATGATGATTTGGGGAATGTTGTGATAATAAGCTGAGGGTTGTTTAAAAGTCAGCAGGTCCATTTGAAAACCATAAACATATAGACTTGTGAGGAAATGATTGCCTGGCGTCAGCCATCAAGGACAGCTGTCTGAACATAAAAGCTAAGTGCGTCCACCGTAAAACATGAGCAAAGAATCTTGACAGGAAGGCAGTTTGTCCAGAATTCCTTTAGACAAGCTACAATTAAGATAATGCCATTCAAAACTCCCAGAATTGGAACGTAGGAAACCCCGCAGTTGAATCGCTGGGGAGATACTGAGATAGTCAGATTTCAGTGTCCCGCTGGTGGCATTGATCTAGGCATCATTTAGTAAAGTTAATCTGACTCCTCGTTCAAACATTTCTGTCTTCTAGTAAACAGCGAGTCCCTGAATGACACAAACTGTGTTTCAGTCATTATTTTTTCATGCCACATAGTTGAACATATCGAAGGCACTCAACCAATATTAGTTAAAGTTTGGACAAAGGAAGGGCAGGAGGGAAGAGGGAGAAAGATTGTCAACATAAAACATAAAAAAACATAAAAACATAAAAAAAAGACATAAAACGCCCAGCTTAATAACAGATCTCGAGATCGTTCTGTCGATAATTTATCAAATAACGCACTAAACTCAACGTTTCAGAATCCAGGTGAGAAAGAGAAGTTTCTCTAGTCCTCGTCTTGAGTAGTTTAGAGTTAGATAGAAGTAATAGAAGATAATTAAGTACAAAACGATAGATTTTCCTGGCCTGAAGTTTGAACTTCTCACTGAGATTGTTCACACACGAGCTGTCGTGTGATTTCTCCCGTGTCTACACCGTGCAGTCCAGCTTTGGCTTGTAACTGCAAGGCTCGGGGAGAAAAAAAAGCAATTTTAGCCCTCAGTAATTCCGAGTCAGAGGATGGGAGAAAAATGAAATGTCGGTTCCAAGGGCTGTAGCCAAATATTTTCACTCGAAAAATTCAGGATCCAGTCAAGTTTACAGGCCGCATTTAAAGCTGAAAGACAATTAGCTGAACTAGAATCTCATATCCACAACTGGGTTTTATAGTTTCTATGGAGATATAAGTTGTCTCTTTAAAATCACAATCAATTTTTTTTCAAAGATAGTCAAATTAAGAGTAATTTATTTACCACATAAGTTTAGTTGCAATGAATTTGGCCTGGTTGTTTGTATAAATACAATGAAAATAGCAATTGATCATGGCAAATAAGAGGGCTTCTGATATGGGGTCTGTTATTTAGCTACCCCCGTGTCCCACAGCTGTCTAACATGACTGTCCCTGTCAGATGTGTTCCTCTCTTCTCAACTACCTATAAATCACCCATTCTCACTTATGAAATCAATACCCCATCCCCCCTTTTTCCTTTGTCCAGAATGTCATCTATACCCAATGTTACCTCACTGCCTGAAATTTTCATGCTTATGTGAATTTCACATGTACATGTATTAAAATTTTGATTTTCATCTGTTAAAAAATAAATTAACATGATATCATAGTAGCACATAATTAGTTCTATAATAGCGGTTTGGGAGAAAAAAGAATACTTTATGGAAAGACAAAGAAGGTACCAAGACCCTTCACTGGGAAAACAAGAACGAGAGTCTTGACTAGAGGGTTCAGAGGTGCTGTCAGCTGTCAAGGCTCAGGAGGGTATTTGGAAGAAGGCCGGTGTCTGAAAGAGTAGATAGGTAAGAGGCTGATTCTTTTGGAGACCACAACATCTACACATCTACAAAAAACACAATAAATTGTTTTATTTTTCTAATTTTTTTCTGTCCTTCCGTGAGAGAATTTGTGATTCCAAGTGGGGCTCTGTGACTTTGGATGCCTCTCTCCAGTATGCAGAGATGGCTGTGCACTGCTGATGTCAGGACCGGCCCTATGACTTGCTGTGGCAAATGGAAGCACAATGGACGTGACCTTGTCCTATGCAAACAGGAGCTTGAAGAGCCCCACGTGGTTTGAGTGTAGTTTTCTTTGCTTTTTGACATGAGACAGTGTTGAAGCCTGATTCTTAAAGCTGGGTCATCAAGTGGAAAGTGGCTCTGAGCACAGCTATGACACCCTGACATGCAATGCAGAAAAGAAATGAGCTTTTGTTTTGGAAGCTACTGAGATATAGAATTGTCGTTTGGTGACACAGGGTGACCTAGCGAAAGTTTACTAAGGGCGGTCATCAAAATGGTAAACCTTGTCTGTTGCCAGTGGCTATGGCCTCTCTAAGCACATAATTGTGTACGTTACCATTATTACCGTGAGTGTATAAATTCACACAAAGCACACACAGACATAAAGCTTTCAAAATGCTGCACAGTTAATGTGAAAACCAACATTTTTGAATAATTCATTCAGATCTCTGGCTGGAAGCTCACATCTGCATGCTTTATCACTCATGGACAATGCATTACATGTAAATTGTTTGTTATTTATTAATAAACATCACATATAATCAGAAATATATTGATTTTAAATTTAATTTCCACCTGCTATGCGAAATCCCAATAGGATTATGAATGGAGATATAGGGATGTTTATTTTACATTATTTTGGGTTAAAAACTAAGTTTAATATCCGTGAGCCCATAAAATTAAGAACGACAGCTGGTGAAGGGTGAGCTGAGGGTATCTGAAGGACTGACCTTATTGGCTCGTGATGGTCAGTCAGGTTCATGGAACACAATAGGGTTGGAGACAGGGAGAAGGTGGCTCAATGGGAAGATGTATCATGTTTGTGTTTCTAATAGAATGGACAGTTTTTCCTCCATAATTCAGTGTATACACTAATGTGTTCCCACATCTTTTTTTTCTGTAAACAAATGGCAGCTGTTCTCACGTGGGTCTGTTGAGAGTCCCAAGGTGACTTTAGGAGGGTTTTTAAAAATATATAATGACAGGAAAAAACCTATATATCCAAACAGAAGGGAGAAGCTTTAGAAATTATGTTATAATCAGAGATATGAAAAACGTTTATTCAGCATTTTTAGTGACATAGAAAAATGATAACTAAAGTGAAATTTAATATGAAGTGTGATATCAACTATGTTAATAAATGTACATGCATTAGAGAATGTTAGCAGCGATAATCTGTGTTGGAGAGTTTCAGTAAATCTTATTTCTTTAATATTTTTCTTGATTTCCAGATTTTTTTCTATAACATGTGCATTAATTTTATCAGTCTAGGAAACTATTGTAGTCATTTGATATGGAATTTCTTTTGAATTGGTAGCTTATTAAATTATGTGTGGGCCCAATAAAAGTAAACTTTAGAATAAAAAATAATAATAATATAATAAAATAAAAAATAAAAGGAGAGGGCAGCTAGTTGGGCTTGATGTGACAGATCACGTGGTATTTATGTGTTTGTTTCTAGACACTATGACATATGGGACAAGTCCTTTTTTTTCTTTTTGTTTTAATGAACATATAACAAAATTTACCCTTTTAAAGTATAAAATTCAGTGATTCTCAGTATGTTTATAAAGGTGTGCAATCACCATGATCATCTAATTCCAGAACATTTTTATCCCCCCTAAAAAAACCTTGGACTCATTATCAGTCACACCCCATTGCTGTTGCTACTGTTGACTCTTTTTGTTTGTTTGCTGAGTGTTCTGAATCGATTCTTTAAAGCCTGTATTCTTTGTTGCGTGTGACCACTGAAATTTCTGTGCTCAAGTAGTAGTCATCTATCTAAAGATCACACAGAGGTTTCCCTAAATGCCTGTAATCAATAATTTTCTCAGTATTTGCCAAGGGGCTTTGTGTGCACGCTTGTGCATGCTTTAAACACTCAGATGATTGACACATTTGCCTTATAACACGCTTTGTACTCCGGCCGAGCCTCAAATTTAGGCAAGAACGAGAGCTAGAACCTTTTCAGATGAGCATGCGCAGACCTCTGGGTGCAAACACAGCCCTTTGCAAGCACTTGGCATTCCAGGGAATTCACAGGGTCTTTTCAAGGCCCCCTGCCCATCTCATTCCTCAGCCTTTTCTCTCCAGCTCTTGGGTTAGTTTGCTCAACTGTCCTCCACTGCCTCATGAAGCTGCAAAGTTAAACAGCATTCAATAATCGTTTCTGACAAACATCAGAGAAAAGTTTTCTTGACACCGGACAAACTCTGAGGTCAAACAAAGACATTTCACGTGGGGGCTTCGGGGAAATACTAGACTAGTCAATGTCAACATGCTGAGAATGAGGGCTGAAGGAACTCCAATTCCATTCTTCTACTTCCGGCCGTCAGTTGCTGCTTTTCACTGTGACAGAAAGCTGTCACATTCGGAGACATCACAGAATTGGAGAAGAGGAGGTAGGACTACGGCTAGGTAAGGACCACACATCTCACAGTTCTTACCCAGGATCATCCACTTTCTTGGAAAAACAATCTTGATTTTCTGTAAGCTTTTGATTCATTTCCAGAGTCTTGGAAAATTTGATTATGACGATTTATGTGAGTTTTTTTTTTTTTTGCCTTGATGAAGGAGTGAGTTTTTACTGATGTTCTCCAGAGACCAGTTTTTAGCGTCCCATTTTCTCTACGCAATTAAATTTTTTTTCAGTAATAATTAAGTCATGATCAATAATCATCATTGCATTCTTGTTTTCTTTCTTCAGCTTTAAAACAAATCATTATTAGTGTTAAAATAATACATTTCAGTGGTAGCGGTATTATTCACATTCAGCACAAATGATCTTCAGTGTGAACTAAAACTTGCCTTTACCAAATAAAATTCTCACATGGTGTTTTACTGTTTTAAACGCTAAGAAATGTCCCAAGTGTTCAGATAGAATGATGGAATCGAAGTAACTCAGTGCTCTTCTTTAGTTTTATAACCAGGGTGCTGTCATTTATTTTAAATACATGCTTTAAATGCAGACATATGAAACACCGAACACTCCTGAGTGAGGTGAACCATTCTGCAGCCCCATGAATACTTCTTATTTTCATATTTGACTCTCAGACAGGATGCATTTACCCAGGTCTGGTGGGTGCCAGGGGCCGACTGTATTAATTGGAGTTTTCCAAATCAGCTTCTATGAGGAGTATAATGTTTCTTAAAGGATCCATGTCAAATATGTACCCATTTGAATCTCACATGCATGCTCTTAAACCTGAGTAATAACTTCATCAATCTTTTACACTGATATGATGCCAAAGGTATACTTTATTGCCTGAAAGTAGGGTGGCCACTCCTGCCACCCTGCCCTGGTGTGCCACTGTGATGCGAGCCCTTTTTGTCTGTTTTTGAGGAGTGTTTGCACACTGTCTCTCACCTGAGCCTTTCTGGGTGCTCTTGTCTCTGTCCAATCCATTCTCCTCTGCATTATGATCTTTCTTTATCTAATTCCTCCTCGTCTTTCATGTTTCTGCTAAGGCATCACATTCTCAGAGAAGATTTCCACTTCCCCTCACCTGCATCACTGCACCTGTTCAGGCACCTAACAGCGAGCATCTTGTACCTACCTATATTCTAGCACTTACCCTCTGTACCGTCCCCGTCCGTGCACCTGTCTCTCTTCTGAGGGCAGGAAGTAAGTCTCATTCAGTTTTGTTTCCAATAGCCAGTGGCGCTTGTCACAAAACAGAAACACAGTTATCATTTGTGAAGAGAAGGATGGGAAAAGGACCCCTGTTTCTCACTGAAATGACTTTATAGCAGTATAAAGAGGAAGGATTAGAGTGTTTGATACAGTCAAGTATCGGGGGCCTGTGTACAGACCTAATTCCTACTCTTTTATTACATTTTTATTCCCTATGGATGAGTTCATCATGGAAAGATATTTCTCAAAGTGTGAGCAATAACTCCCTTAAGGAAATATTTCTTCCCCAAATGTGGAAGACATATAAAACTTTTATAACTGTGGTGGCAGTAGGCTGAGTGCCACACTAGAAATATAAGATTATTTGCAGGTGGGCCATTAGGGGGAATGCAGTTTGAATTATCTAAGGCTGGTGACATGAATATCTTCACAGACTTAAATATAAAACAATAAGTAATACATTGGGTGATTATGATTATATAGTATTATATTTTTATGATGTTAAGTTACATTAAAATACCTATAAAATTTTATTCACATTTCCAGAATTTATAAGATACCAGGAATAGAAATATGAAAAAGTTAAAATATCATCATTTTCACTGTTAGGATTTTTTTTATTTTCATCGAATCTTCCTTCTCTATATCCATTTTATGTATATTTTAATTTAAGTTTATATATATATGCATTTATAGTTTAACAAGGTTTATATTACAGTATAAACATTATTTTATTATCCCTCTACTGCATTATTTAAATTTGCCAAGATCATTTAATATTCTTGAAAAATATTATTTGACACTTATCATTAGCTTCATATTATATAATATATTCAATTATTCTTTCTTTTGGGGATTACAGGTTGTTTTCTTAAAGACAAATTTTGCTAAAACATGAAAGCAGAAATATTTATCTTTTTAGGGAAAAGTTGTGCCTACATCTTAGATTTTAAAAAAATAACAAATTTTTTAAATGACATTTAGTTTTTAAAGGTTATTTATTCTGTTACTGAGGAAATAATCTAATTGCTAGCAAAAGAGTTTTATCAATTACAATGGAAGTTATAAAATATCCTACTTACACTTTAATCTCGATGGCTTTGTAATTTGTCCTCTACGTTCACTGGACACTCATTTTCAGTATCTTTTCTGTTTTTCTCATATCTTTAAACATTAGAATGTTTCAGAGTTTAGTCCTTAGACTAGCTCTTTGTCAGATTTTACTCTCGGTTATCTCATCCGTTGAATATTTTATGGGCCACCTTAACTTCGATGACTCCAAAATATATTCTAGACTTTGTCCATGAATGTCACACTCATTTATCTGTCTATGACATCTATCCAATGTCTAATACACATCTCAAATTTAACACTTCCGAAACCCAGCTCTTTCCTCCTCCATTCGAATCTGCTCTTGTCCCACTTATCCTCATCTCAGTAAGTGACAAATCGAAACTCTAGCAAGTCTATAAGCCAAACACTTAAAATCATTACCGTCTAGTTTCATACCCCCATTTATAGATAACCCATGATCGAGTGGATGCTATCAGCTTTCACCTCAGACTTCCCTTCACCAACCAGTTTCTGTAACCTTCGTTGTCACCACCCAAGAACACTTGAAATGCTACCATCTCTCTTCTACCTACTACGTGTCATTTTACTTCAGCGTTATCATCCTTGTCACAACCTACACACCTATTTTCCACACAGCTGCGTAACTGAGACTGTAAAACAATCACATCTGTTGGAATCTTTCAGTGGTACCCGTTCTCACGAAGAGGGAAATTAAATGTTTACAATGTTCTACAGGATTCCACAAGCTCTGCTCCTACTATAAGTATCTCGCTACCATCCACCCTTCTGCCTCAGGCGATTGCACCACTATAGAAAACAGTTTCCTGGAAACTGAGGAGATTAATTTATGGAGAATTGGCATCCTCACATTCAGTCCTTCTATCCTAGAATGAGCTATATTTATCTCCATTTCTTTTTTTTCAAAATACACCCTACATCCTATATTATTTTTTCCCAAAATGCATCTGCACATTTCTTGTTATGTGTTGCTCTCTATATGGACTACCTATATAGATTTTGTTGTTGTTCTTCATGCAAACTTGACTTTTTTTTTCCAAGTACATTTTCAAATTCATTACTATCTGAGTATATCAAGGTTTTCCCACCATATCAAGGTTTTTCCACCTTGGCACAGTTTGACATTTTGGGCCCGATGATTCATTGTTGCGTGGGGCTGTCCCATGTATTAAAGGATGTTTAGCAGCATCCTTGCCCTTTATGCCCTAGATGCCGGCAGCATTCCTGCAGTTGCGGTCACTGAAAAATACCTCCAGATATTGCCAGATGTCTCGTGAGGCACACAATTGCCCGTGTTTGAGAAACACTGATCTTTATAAAGATACAGATTGGCTTTTAAATGCCACATGCAGCCCTTCCTTGTTTGGTTTAAATATTCCCTCATGGTCCCTTTTATCCTAAAATTGTCTCTTAATTTAAAAACTTACGGTACCTGTCATAAGAGAGAGAAAGGCAAATGATTTCCTCAGAGCCTCACATGGATTCAGTTTGTGGTTATAGGTAATCGTAAGCCTCCTGGTTTCTGTGTTTCTGGGAGCAGTAAGTGAGGGAAAAGCACCAGGAGCAACAGCAATAATCGTGGGTATGTGATTTCAGGCGCATGGTCTAACCTGAGTCGCAGCTTTCTCACATGTAACAGAGAAGTGAGAGCAGCTGCTCCACGCACACGCTATGGAGTTGTGATGTACATGGCCCAGAACGCATTCTATACAACATGGACGTGAAGCTCATATTCCCTAAAATCAAACAAGTGGCGATCGGGAACTCTTCACAAGCATTAAAAGAGGGGTGGCAGGAGTGAAAAATACAGACTCTTTGATCCATAAAGCACTGGGCAATACGACATTTTTGCTGGGAGCATCTATGGATTGGTCTGCCTAGGCCTTATGCTGGATCTGAGTTTTCAAATGTGTGATATGCAGACCCTGTGTTTACGAAGCTCATATTATAACAAGTAAAAAGAAAACATAGTGAAAATAAGAGGTAGCCTGCACTGTAATACACGCACGAATTAGACCAGATGCAGACCAGATTCTTACTCATCTCAAGAGTAAGAATCGATGTGATAAAAAGGATGGCCCATGTACTATCTTTATGTGACAATGTTAATTTGATAAAATGGTAATTTGGTCCGATTTTGGTCTTCATTTAAAAATTTCCATCCATTGTCTAAGTCTCTGAAAAAAAATTTTTTTTTTTTTTTTGGAGAGATTAACAATTGGTGTTATGTAATGAGCTTTTTAACCCAAAATCAAGAAATGCCTTGGAGGAAATCATAGAAGCAGTTTCTTCCTTAGGCTGCTAAATTGCATAAAATAATTAGCCAGAGCCTTCCTAGGAATTTGCAGTAGTTTGGCAGAGTTGGGATTAGCAGGAGATGAAAAGAAAATAAACACTGATTTGCATAGAGCTACCACATTTTCCTGTAGGACTCAGCCTGCAGAAGTGAAAATCTGGTCTCTGTAAGGGGAAAGAGCTATATAACCCACAGTAGAATTCTCTCTATCCCCCATATAATAATTTTTAATTTTTAGAAACATTTCAAAATAACTCATATGATGCTTTTGTTGGTATTTTATCAAAAGCAAGCCAACCAGGGCTAATTCTCAAATCCAGGAAATCAGAGTTCAAGAAAAAAAAATAGATCTCTTACCTAGTGCAAGTTCTTCAGTTTTACATTTTTAATTAAGAAAATGAGACCCAGAGTGATGATATTTTCTTGGAAAGAAAAAGTTAGGACACATTTCTCCCCACACTTAGCCCAGCTTCCCCCCACCCAGCCCCACCCCCCTGCCCGCCACACACATTGTTTCCTGTCCACATACTTCACTTTGTCATTCACCCCCTTCCTCCCTCCCGCCACCCCCCCCATAAGTATTGCCTGGATAAATTCCAAAGGCAAATCACCTTCAGCTCCATTTCGAGAGTTCATCCTGTAATTGTCACACCTGATCTTTGTCCCAGTGCCTGAACCCAATCACTGGGGATAATCTGAATCGACTGAAACTCCCGGAGTCCGTGCGTGTTGCCATCGACCCCCCTCACTCAGGCACTGCCGTGAGGTTGGCCGCTGCCACTTTAAATTAGCGCTTTATCGTGAGTCCAAGAGAATGGAGGTCCTTTCAGGGAGAAAAGGATGATGAATCACATGGCAGGGAACAAATGTAACTGTGATTAATGGGACATTACACAACAACAACAAAAAAAACCCAGAGCCAACTGCGCATGGAGATAACCAGAACCACAAAGACCAACTTACTGTCCAAGGTGAAGTAATTAACTGGGAGCCCCCCACAGCCTGGATGGCTGATGTCGGGGAGCCCTTCCATTGTGCTGGTGATAATGACAGGACGGCGGCTTCTTATTTCAAATACGATCCTATTAAGGACCGTTTTCTTCCAATGCATGGCACTGATACGGTGTCAAAGACTAAGATATGGCAATTTGAAGTAGCACAATTTTAAGCAACTGCAGATTCATTTAACTTTCCCTCTTTCCCGAGGAAGACAATGAGAGAGAAGGCTGAACACTGACTTATGATAGATGAGCTTCTTCAGACGTTTCCATGCCAGAAGGGCTCGCTGATTACCCTTTTTTTTTTATTATTATTGTTTTGGGCAAAGAAAAGTTTTCAGAAAAATGTTGTATTGCAGGAACTACGATGAAGGGATTTTTTTTTGTTTTTGTTTTGTTTTGTTTTTTTGTTTTTTGCTTTTTGCCATTTGCTAAGGTAACCAATTCTGTCTATGCAAGTGCATTTTTTTCATTCATAGGAAATAAGTATTTTTTTTTTTAATATTAGAAGGAATAGTTGGCTTGGATGCTTGTGAAAGTGTGATGGGTTCAGAAATCACTGTGTACATTTTAAATCTAAGAAAAATCAGTATTGTGGATATTTTCATGCAGCGTAATCTTATCCACTCTCTTCAGTTAGCAAAGTTAGAATGAGAAACTTGCCAATCCTTCTGCAGAATTTGGAGGCTTTCCAGATATTTGATACCTGCTTCTTTCTATGTTTTTGGAATTGTTTGGATATTTCAACAGGCTAATACAAAATAGCAGAAATGTCCTTTAAAATTCTGAGTTGTGAAATATTTGGAATACTGTCAGGTGTGTTTTTCTCTTCCCGACTCTGAAAACATCATGATGCCTTATATTTTATAGCACATTTATTCTTTCCAAATAACGAATCTAGGGCAGATATTAGAGGAGATATGTTATGAGTAAAATAGTGTGGACTCTGGCGTCACCTGCCTAGGTGTGAGTTTCAGCGCACGTAATCATTTATGTGACTATTAGGAAACTTATTTGTCTCTCTCTGAATTTCATTCTCACATCCTTTTCTTTTCTGAAAGTGTTCTATTTTATTTACCCTTGTGTTTCCCAAGAAGGAAGAAATGAAGGCGGTAATATAGCTTTTATTAAGAACCTACCATGATTCAAGCTCTTTGGAATATATTAGATTATTTAAAAGATATTATTTCAATTTTTACAAATGAGAGAAACAGAAGTGGGGAATATTAAATAAATTGTCTGAGATAATGAAGTACCCAGGCCAGTGCCTTAAGTTTAATACTTTTTTGAAGCACAACATGAAGTGCAAGTGTGACATCCGAGACACGATGGGTGAGCGCTCTCTAGTCTGTGCCTCGCTCGGGGCACCATAGCAACGCTCACGACAGGTACGAGACCCCACACAAACAGGCTGCTGCAGCCACATGCGTAGTCCTCCACCCTTACTTCTACTTGAAGCGTACGCATTCTTCACGCTTCCTTTCTGGAACCCAGTTCCACTCTGCCACTCACCCCACCATCCTCATTCTCGCTCCTCATTCTTCAGCTGTCCCTCTTGACTCTTTGCCCTCAGGATGACACCATCCCCAGCTAACACTTGTACTCCTATCTGCGATTCTGGTCTTCGCCAAACTCCCTGCATCAGTGACTGCCGTAGACAAGCTTCTTTTCAGACTTGACTAGCTTCTTGAAGCATCTTGAGACTTCTTCTGTTGGTAAGACTCACACACCTGAAGCACTTAGCCATGTCAACAGGAAACTAGTGTCAAAGAAAATGTATTCAATGGCCTTTGTTAAAGCACAGTAAGAAAGACTATTTAAGCAGGGGGGATTGTGATAGATATGGGGGCCGCCGTGATGAGATTTTGCAGTAAGAGAGACAGTTTGGACTCAACACCAAACACAGCATGGGCGAGTGGGGATGGATAGCCAAGGGGCAGGGTGGGAATTACTGGATGGAAAAAATGAGTAAAAAGAAACATCAAGAATCAGGGGGATTCTGCTGAACTGACCTGAAGGCAGGCCAGGATGATCAGATGTCACCTGGGGCATGGAAGAGGTGAAAAATTTTCATTAGATATTGGGGGTGATCAGTTATTGAAGGTGAGGGCTCTGGTTAACTGACTAATCAGGATTCTTGCTAAAACTGGACAATGCAGAGAGGAACACGCAAGTCCAAAAGTCCATTTCCCTTGGTTGCAAAGGGGTTCAGGGGAGCCTGAGAAGAGTCCAGTCAATTAGGGAATTTTTAGACAGATGAAGAAACGGAACGAAACGGAAATGGCCTGCTTTACGTCACATGGTTAGTTTTGGAGCTAGGTCCATTGTCTGCTGTAGCCGGATCTATGGCCATTTCCATTACACCACTGGTTGCAGTGGAGGGTGGTTTTACCCCCAAGAGGACACTGGGGGATATCTTGAGATAGTTTTGATTGTGATGCTACCAGCATTTTTTCAGGAGAGATCGGGGATGCAGTTAAACACCCCACAATGCCCAGGGCCTCTCCTGTGCAAGCACAGAATTACCTGGCCCCCAAGGTCAACAGGGCCATGGTCAAAGAGTCCCACCTTGGATGAGAGGACCGAGTGAGTCTCACCTTGGATGAGAGGACCGAGGAAGCAGGAGGTCTCACGCAAGGGACTTTACTGGTTTTTCCGCGCGTGAGAACAACTTCGTGCAGCTGTGATTGAAAATGCAAGCAATGAGTCTCGAGTCCTATTTGCATCGTTCCCACTGATTTATTTTGTGGCTTCCTATTCATCCCTTCACTTTCAACAATGAACATCCACTGAGAAAGCTACGTGTGTAACCCTAAAGGAGGCGTCAGGAAAGGGGGCGTTTTCCACGTCAGCACTGACCACCCATGAACCAGAAAATGCTATTTACTCACCCCAGTGTTCATTTGACCTGTGCAGGTGCAAGGAAAATATAAATTCCCCCATTTCTCATCTATGTTGTGGCTGTTCTATCTACAGGGACCGTAGTAGACATGTGCTATTGGCCAAGTATTAAATAATTCAGTGAGCATTAATAATATATTATAATAAAATGTTCTTTATCACCATTATATTTGCATTCCTTTATTAGTCATTCTTTTGCTTGCTTTATTTTTTTCTCTCTGCCAATCACCTTGCTCCCAATGCTATACTAATTATTTGCCAAATTTCAGTTACTATCTCTCCTTCACTTCTTTCTAGCTTAATTTTTTTCCTCTTTTCTCAGTCTTTTTTTAATCTAAATCTTAGTTTGATATTTTTTACTGCCTCTTATCGCCTCTTCAATTAGTCTTTTTTTTTTTAAGTTTTTTCACTAAATCTGTTTTCCTCTCAAATTAAAAAAAAAAAAAAAAGCGTTTCCTGAGCAGGCATAAAAGAACAGGGGAATGAGAATAAAGAGCAGAAGATTGTCAATCTCACAGCTACTTCCTTTAGTTCTCTTCTGCAAAAGTACTGATCATATTTTTAAGGACGAAACAATGACAGCCTGACAGCCCAACCCTTAGGGAAGAAGGCAGAGGCACAGAAACCATATGCCCCCCAGGGCATGGGGGCAGAGGCTGTGAGGCTGCTACAGAGGGAATGCCTTTGAGAGTCAACTGAACACTCCCTCAGGAGTATGTAAACATGAAAATCAATTTTGCCCACTGCTAGGCTCCTGGCTTCCCTTAAATAGGCTGTTCAAGGCTTGGCTCTTATCTCTTTATTCTCATCTGTATATCGTAGACCCACCTGAGTGGCCATTTCCTGAATGTCCCATGCTGGGTTCAGGTCCCTGTGTCTTTATACCCAATGTTGTTCTCTGTTAGACTCCCTTTCTGCCTAGAATGTTTCTGTTCTTCCTTAATTTAAATACTTAGCTCAAAACTGTCTCTTCCCCCCAAGTCCATCTTAACCTAGCCAGGCAGCCTCCACTGTGTTTTCAAGTACCAGATAATCACCTCACTTAATTATCTGGAGGCCTATGTTCCTTGTTTTATCTTCCTTACCAAGCTGTAAACTTTTAGTTGGGCTTTGGGACCCTGGCTTTCATCTGCTAAGTCTAACACCAGCCATATGGTTTTGCAAAGTAGATGAACAAGGACCAGCAGCTGATCAAATAAAAGGATGAAAATAAAATGTGTAAAGAATTGCCACGCAGAGGGCAGGCCCAAATGAAATGCACTCTTAATGTAAAAATAGTGCAACAATGAAAAAAACAGCAATATTAGTTTGTCGCCACATACCTTTGAGTATGTAGGAAAAAATAATATACCAACTAGCTAGGAGTTATGGGAAGAAACTTCTGTCAATTTTTTTTTTCATTTCTAAGACTTAGATGTATAATAGATCATTGGCTTTTTGACTGAATAAAATCATTGTTTTCTTTAACATAATTTTATTATTGTTATTATTAATTAGAACTTAAAATCCACTTAAATACAGTACAATTTATTTGTCGGACTGGCCTTGGTCCTATGCCACATTATTCTTTCTCACCAATATTGTCCCAATCACATTACTTGGGTTGCTTTCCCCTAAACTCGGATGATAGGTATTAAAGGGAAAAAAAGTTCTCTGGTTACTGTCAAGTAATAAAAAATAATCCATTTTCCAAGATATTTAAAGGCAATCCGATTCAATGTAATATCAAACCGTATATCAGTCAGCCAGTCTGAAAGCTTCTCCTGCTTAATGCGTTGTCCTAACTTAAATCTAGAAAACTGAGAAAGGGCAGGGGCCTATGGTTTGGTCCTCTCTTTTCAATGTCTTTTCTGATTTTAGTTTTGTGTGTTTGTGTGTGTGTTAGGGTAGAAATAGGGAAGGGAGAGAAAAAGTCGTGATTTTTAAAGTTTTCATTTGACTCAAATGTTCTTGTATGTGGCTAATTCCTTTTGTTTTTTTTATGTCGTTTTATCTGGGGAGGGGTGGCTATTTGTGGTACCTATATTATTTTTCTTGATTCTAGTTTTTTGCGCCTAGGTCGTGACTTATCTTTTTAGCCCTTTACAACTTAACTCTCAAGCCCTCACCTCGCTCTTGCTCCCCATCCTCGCAGTCACCACCACCATCCAGGCTGCCCCCTTGGGTGACCTCCTGTGTCATCCTCTCTTCCCCAGGGTTTACATCTGGCCCAAGGGGAAATGCTTTGCTAGACTCTCTTATCAGAGGCTATTCTCAGTGTAGCCCAGGTCTCTTCAGTGTTGCTGGCAGAGAGGACTTCTCAAAGCAAGAGTCAAATGCCAATGAGACTGCTTCTCACCTGATCTTCTGTGTGGCTGACGGGCCATGGCACTCTGGTGACTAATTTCAAAGAAATCTTATTGTCATACGTTACTGATATTAGCCCTTGGATGCAAAGGGATGTCTTCTCGTGACTGGCACTGCTCCTTAATCCTCACTGAGATGTCCTGGCTGAAAGAGAGCATCCTTTGCTCGTCACCAGAGGGGAGCATAGTTTTCATCTTGAGTGACACTTCACTGGTGATGCTTGAGAAGGGCAATGATTCTTTTTTCTAGACTTTCGGTGACGCGGAGCCCCCTGTGTTAGCAGAATGGTTGATCATCTAGAGTAAATAGCAACGATTTTTATTAGTACGAAACAGACTCTCTGTTAGCTTCTGCATAACAAATTCTCCTAAAAGTTATGGCTTAACAAAACAACCATTTATTAGGCACACGATTCTGCAGATGGAATTGGGTTTACTTGGGCAGCTCTTCTGTTGGGCTTAATCACACATCTGTGACAAGCTATCACTTATGCTGGGGCATCTCATTGGAATGGCTCGTTTCTACTTCATGTGACAGTGTATTCTCTGGCACACTAGACTGGACTTCTGTCACATACTGGTGACAAAGGGCCAAGAGACAACAGAAAGTATAGATGCATTCAAGTCCCCTAGAACCAAGGTTTAAAATGGACAGATTGCATTTCCACATAATGCATAAAGAAAGTATTTTTCCGGCTGAAGAAAGTCACAAAGCTCACATGACTTTTAGGAGAATGGGACTCGTGACAGGACACGGATACGGAAAGGGGAATCATTGCAACCACGTTGTAAGCAATCTGTTAGAGACTGTCACAGACTAAGATCTCTCTCTCTCTATTCTGTGTCAATAGCCACACATCCCTTTATCATTGGACATTAAATTTATTGGCCGGAAATTATGAATGGGCAAGTAATGTTTTTAAATATGAGACAAAACTGACTCCCATTATCTGAGGGCTCATTTAACAAAGTAGGGAGATAAAAACTCAAATAGGAGGCTAAAAGCTAACAATCTCTACTCTTCCGTGGTGTGTTTTTTTGTGAGTCCAGTTTTGAATCAATTATATCTTGAATTTTCTTTTATGGTTATTATGTGGCTATTTTCATCTCTCTCTAAAATTGGGTCATTTTCTGACAATTCGCAAAGTATGAGCATTGTCTTAACTTGATCTGAGAAAACGTTAAACACAACGTAACCAACAGATATCAGATACAAACATATACGTGGGTTTTAGCAATTGGAATGTGATGTGCCTATTATTTATCTTTTTGGGTTGTTCTTTACATCTTAGATTGGAAAATCTCCAAAGATATGATTTCACATTGACTTTGCCCATTCAGATTCTTTTATTCGGGAAGATTTCTCTATGTATTTTACATGCACCAAGTTCTACAATAAACCATCACCAATAAACCACTTTCTGAAAATATTTCTGCGCTTTAGTTATGGCATTATTAACTGGCAGAAAATTGTAAACATGGTTTATGAATTATTTACAAAGCGTGTCTACCGGGAAGAAAGAAATCTGAATGCAGGTAATGCAAAAATATGCCTGAGTTCCAGATAGCACAGGTCACCATTTGGATAAACCTCTGTTTGAAATATACGATAGATAGCATGGCCTTTGACCGGATGCAGATAACTGCCGTTTTCACTATGTTATACAACGAATCCTTAGAATTCAAATCCTGGTATCCTATGGACAAGAAATACAACATTTGTAAGTACATTGTGTATTATTTTCCTATCAAATTATTACAAAAATTTTAAGTGAGATAACTGAATAGATATAGTGCTATCATATGTGCATGTTTATGCTACAAGAAATGGGAAAATAAATTATCATAATCTGGAAATACCGATAAAATATCTAAGAATAGTTCTGATATTTTGTTTGAGAGATCACAAATAAAGAACACCTAGGTTCTGAACCAACTTAGAAATAAGACAATGGATTCAACAAATGGGGACAAGACAGTACCATTTTTTTTTTCTATCAAAGTCTAAGTTGATGACATAATTTGTTGGTCTAGGTATTTAGGTTTCTTAACACTTGCTAATACTGAAGCCCAGAATGAAACAATCTTATCAGACCAGTTATAGACAATAGCCAAAGCATGTTTCTGTAAAGCTGGAGGAGAGGGCCAAAGAACAAGCTTTTATACCAGTTTAGGGCACCATCATATAAAAGGTAACTCAGCTACAGAGCATGGTTGAACAGTATGAGGCACAGACACTGATCTGACAGCAGCAGTTGTGCCTTGAAGCAAGTGGGAACAGGGTGAGGTAGCCCCGCAGTCCAAGCTGGGTGGAGAAGCTGCCAGACAATGACATTTATACTTCGTGAAACTGAATCTTGTGTAAATGCAAGCAAATCCAGCAGGACTAGATGGCTAGAGGCAGAAGCAGTGGAAAGGAGAAGCCATCTGAGAGGCTAAAATTTTTCATATTCACGAGTTTGAATATAAAACATATGAAACATGCTCACGTTATCAAATTGCCCTGTGCTTTCTACGGGATTCGATAATTATTTGTTTTGTAACTCCTTCAACAGGTAGGTGAGCAGCTTAAAATAGAGAGAGTAGGGAGAACAAACAAACAAACAAATAACCCCAAATTATAAGATTGGAAATATGAAACAAAATATTTCAAAAATCTGAAACATGAGTTAAACTTTGGAGCCACATTATGTTAGGTTTGTGGAAAGAGAACTCCATCAGTAGTCAGGAGCCCAGTGTTCAAATTTGGTTTATCTACCAAATATTTGCATGATCTTGGATGATGGCCTTAGCAGCGATATTCTGAAGTTCGCCCCCCACCGTTTTTAAGTTAAGAAGTTGGTCTCATTGACCTTTAAAGACTTATCATATCCTGTGATCCTTGGTATCATTTTTAGCAATGCCAAAATATTGAACATTAACCCACTTCTGTTCACATTAATAGCTTTATTAAATTTGATCTCACTCTATAACTAATCTATAGTGTGACTCACATTCTGAAAGGTGTCAATGTCTACATAGGTAGCAAATTTATATTTCTGAAAAATATTTCCTCCTAGAAAGACCTAATTAAATGGTCACAAGTTTAAAAGTCATCATAGTCTAAACTAAAATAACCTATTTTTATTCCCAGTACAATCACTGATAATTAACATGTACACCTGTCCTTCCATCTTCATTCTCCCAGGTTATGCCCTCAGGTGGATCATGGTACTAAAAAACATAGGTGTAGAAAATAGAAACGAGGATAGTAGCAGTTCAGACTATGAACTTAAAGCTCATTTGGATGCTAATGGCTCATTCTGGTGCCTCTGCTTTGACATACTTAGTCTTCTGGAACATTTATTGCCTTGACCTCATACAGTTCTCCAAAACTCGAAACATTCGCTGACCACTGAGACTAACCATGGCCTTCAGCCATAAGAATGACACAGATCTTCAGGTGAACTAAAAATCTTAGTACCATTTGTTTCATGACACTGTTGAGAATCAAAGGGATTGCCAAGAATGATGTTTAAATATTTTCCTCTTAGAGTTTTATCCAGTTGAACAGGCCTCTGAAAGTAGAAAGCTTTAAGAGGCCCAGCAACCCAGGAACGCCATTGATCGGCAGTGACTGGGGACAGCAAACATGAAGGTCTCTCTTACAACCCATGCCAGGTTTACGGATACTTGGCATACTATTCCACCTTTTCACCAAGAAGAGGGGTTGCCCCAAATCTCAAAAATTTTACTGGGATGGAAACTTTATTATGGAAATGTTATGGAAGCATGATTCCATAATTAACGCACATAAAAAAGGAATACGCAAGATGGCAAAACAAAAGCACTTGCAATAAGATGTTCTCGGATCGCAAGTTTTCTGTTTCAGTGTTCATTTGGAACGGTCTCAGTGACTCTGTATTCATTCCTGAAAATCAAAGTCCGTAACCCATTCCTCAGAATCAAAGTCCATAACCTATACGCCTTACTGGGCCCTGTGAAAAGGCACAGTCACTGTAGGGTGAGAGGGTGAAGCCTCCATTTTGGTACTTATCCAGAGATTAATCCATCATGTAATACTGTGGTAGGCTTTCTTTATGCACAATGCATCACTTCTTGCGTAAAATGCTGGGTCTCCTCACCGGTTGATGCTTTAGGAAATGTGATAACTTAGGAAAATGGGTTGAGCCGCCTTCTGTCAGCTTCTTTAATTCTCGTTTTGAGAGAAGATTTGACTTTACCTCAGAAAAATTGAGTACAGCGCAGATACAATTAGGATCGTTAGCACCACAAAATTCTCAGTGTCACATTAATCCAAGAACAGCAAAATCCTTTTGAGCCTACGTAGGTATTTTTATCTAAATGCATTAGCTAATTAGGATGCATTATTTAGATAAAGGAATAAGATTTGATTACATTTGCACAAAAGAATATTTACTATGTTTGAGGATAGTGGATTGAACTATGAGTATAGATAATGTGATAAGACAAGAAATATGCTACCCAGGGATACACGAATGAATTGAGGAGACATACTACTATATATATCTTTAATTTAAGGTGTTTAGGAATAGGGTAACTAATTACATTAAATCTCTCTTCTCCACTGTAATAGAGAACCTTGCTATAGTTTTGATGTTTGCTGAGAGCTTTTACACTTCACCCTTTCTCTTTCCTGTGTGTCTCATACATGACAAAGCTAATATGAAAGCACAGATGTCCCCTCCTTTGGCATCTATGGAAGATTCAAACTACACAAGCCCCTGCCTGTACACGGGTGCCCTCACCCTGCACACACTCCCCAGATGCAATAAAGCACCAGGTCAGTCTCTTTTCCTGAGTCTCTCAAACAGTGAGTGAATCTGCTTAGAGAACCTGCTCTTCCCTAAGACCTCATCATATGCCTCAACCCATGAACTAAACTTTGGGTGGGGGCCCGTGATGAGCTTCCAGGGATGGGCACAAGATCCACCTGGATTTGAAACCAATTGAGAGGAAGCTATGGGATTCAGATGTATGGAAAACTAAGTATCAGCTTTATTTGGGATAAAATGCCAAAATGGAGGACGCGCTTCGATGTAAGCATATAAAGGGGTTCCTCGTACTCTACCCTCATGCATTGTTCAGGATAGACTGGGCTCCACTGGGGTAACAAACAATCCTAAGATACACACTCAGCATTTAAACACTCTCACCTAGTTACAGGTGCAGTGGGATGATGACAGGGCCATTATAAAAATATTCTCATGTAATGACAGATTGAGAAAGATGGGATTGGACAAAGAGAAGACTTAAAACCAGCCAATTAGATAAAACCCCTCCTTCTATGGGAAAGAGTAGAGAACTTGGTGCTAAGAGACGCTGAGTGTCACTGAGTGTCACTGGAGCAGGAGTATCAGCAAACCACAGCCCTCAGGCCGAAACCACCTGCCATGTGCTTGTGTCACTAAAGCTTTATCCAAACACAGAACATGCGTTCGTTTACCTATGGAGTGTGGTTGCTTTCCCTCCACAAGCACAGAGTTGAGTAGTGGTGAGAGAACTTTTATCTTAAAAAGCTAATACTATTTATTCTCTGGCCTGTTATAGAAAAAATCGAATGACTCCTGCCAGAGCAAATGTCTATTCACAAATAAGAACAGGAAATTAAAGTTGAACAAAGAGTAAAATCAAAGTAAAAGGGGAAAAGAAGAAAGTAGAGAATTTACCTTTTTCTCACTATTATTTAGGATTTTCCTGAGATCGTGTGTAGCCACTCAGCCATATTTTCAGTGCAACTCATGGAGGCAAATGGGATGATGGGAAAGGCAGGAGGCCTGAGCTTTCATTCTCTGTCTTCCGTTTACATGCTGAGGGACCTCGAACAAATTCATCTGCCTCTCTCAGCACTAATTATTTAAAAAAGTTATATATATTTTTTCTCTATAGTGAAATTGAGCCTCATTTATCTACATTTCACCTGGTTCCAAGATGGTTTGCTTTACGTATAAATATGTCCCCAACTGTCATTAATGTTTTGGTGCAGGGCTGTGATAAAGTTGTCACTAGCCATTAAAAAAAGAAATTAAGGTCATTTAAATAGTCTTTATAAAGCAAGGTGTGTTCAAAATGTGTTCAAAAGGATTGTGCTTTATTTGGAGTATATGTCATTGCTGTCATTCTCATATTAAAATAACTTTCAATTTATAACAGTCTTACTCTGCCTTCCATAATAAACAAAATGTCATTTTTTCACCTTAGAACTAGTGACATAGTCTGGTGCCAAACACAGTCTGAGGCAATTCCATACGTAAGAGGTTTGAGTCTCCACTCAACTATTTCACAGATGAGAAAATCAAGACTCAGAGAGTAAGTTAACTGCCCAGCGGCCGACAACCAGCAGTACAAGAGCAAAGAATTCCATTCAGTCTTTGTCACCCACAGTCCCTGGACTTGGTGACGGCCTGCTGTGTCTGTGGAGCAGGAGACACTGGTTTAGATGGACACAACAGGCAATAAAGAGAAATCTTGCCATCTTCAGTCCCCGTCCTCCTGATGTTATCTCTTTAACTGAGAAAACAAAATTCTCTTCTTTTCATTTAAAACATCTGCCCTCCGTAGAAACGAAACAGTCTGAATGACAGGTTGGGTTCTGTGGTCTCTTAGTAAACTTGGAAGGAAGCACAATGGGACCGAGCAGAATAGGACTGACATTTGCATCGTGGCCTAAAACTCACATTCTGCAGAAATCAAGGCTCTGATGTAGAAGCGTGTGAACAAAGAGGAGACAGTCAAAGGCCCAGAGCATTTCAGCTCTTTGGACTCGAGACTGCGACTCCACGGATGTCTGAAGTGGAGAAAAGAGGTCCCTTTCACTGCAACGAGAATGCCAGCTAACCCTGAGAAAGAAAAGGATCGGTGTGATTTCAGGGAGAAGGTCGGGGAGCCCCTTAAGTGGGAAAAGTCTCCGAAGGGTCTGGTTCAGGCTCAAGGCAGGCACAGACTGCCATCTCTAGAAGGTCACGGGGGACTCCGAAAATTTCAAGGACGAATCTTGGGACTGTAGGGGAGGAAGGACAAGTATTACCCAAAGAAGCAGGACTTGTTCGGTTTAAGGATGGAAATATACAGAGGTTAAGAGTCATGCATCGGACAGAACATCAACGAGGCTGTAATGCACGTGCTTTTTATCATTTTTTAATTTTTAATTTTTATTTTTTTTTAGTGGGAAAGTATATTTCTCAAGACAGAGTCCATGCCCTCCAGATCAAACTCTTTGTTCTTAAACATGTTACCTTTGAGAATTATTTTTCTTATGTTAGATATTTTCACATATTATTCAAAAATCAGGTTGAAGATGACTCAATAGAGTTAATACTACATGTCTGTCCAGTAGTATGTGAAATTGTGCATACATGCATACCTGCTCAAACATTTATCTTAGCTCAGTGCCCGGCTCATGATAAGCACTTAGAATTAGTTTCCTCTCGGAGCCAGTGGGAACTCTCTCTACATGTACCCAGCAGAATGCGGAAGGGTGCTCCTTCCCCTCCCCCACCTTACTCCTATCCGGCATAAAGAAATTCATTTTTTTCACTGACATGACTTTTTGTACAAGTGAAAGAACAATTTCCCCCTAATAATTTAAAGATTTGTGTAGCCAATTGTCCTAGAAATTTGAATGCTTCTTTTCACCAATTTCTGTAGGATCCCTCCCCTATTCTCCGGTGCCAATAGCAGATAACCTCTTCTTACAGGTAATAAATGAAGGATTTTTCTGCGGGAAGCTGATAGAAGAGACTTTTTTCACTTTAATTTTTTTTCCTCTATTTTCTTATTTTAATGGTTTCTTTCCCCATCACTCATGGAGGTTTCAAAGCAATGTCTGCCACTGGATTTAAAAATGGCTGCAGTTTGCCAGACTTTTAAAATGGGGTCACATGCAGGATTTATAATTAAGTGATGGCTGTGAGTCCTTCCTCTGAAGGAATAGAAGCAAGACTCGGCATGAAGCTGTGCACTTGGGGAGACGAGAGAATGGATGCTGTCAAGAGTGAAATGAGGGAAAATAGGGATTTTCAAAATCCCTTCTGTAAGCCCTGTGGGCTAATCTGCTAGTGACAAGTGATGCCACTCAGACCGTCATCCTCATCCGTAAAACAGCCTATGATTTCGTGTTTAATCTAACCTACATGGTTGTTGGGAGGATCAAAGAAAATAAAGGAGGAAAAGAAAAAAGAAAAGGAATATAAAACATTTAAACCAGAGCAGTGATTTCTTAAGGACTTCAGAATAAAGGGGATAGATTTGTTTTAGCTCCAAACTATACCCCAAAAGCAGAGCTGGCACAGTGATAGGCAGCCTAGTTCAAGGTTAAGGGCCTCTGACGTCTATCTCTGCTTAGCTGAAAGGAGTAAGGAATGAGAGCAGGATTTTGTCTAGGGAGAGAGATTCTTGGAAGCACGTTTGTGGGGGCAGGGGAGCCAGCTGATGGTGCTACCGGGTCTAATTAATCATAGTGCTGATATCTCTACCAACAGATACAAAATGACATCAAGCAGCCCAGGTTTATGTCCCTGAGAAATATGCCTCTTTTATGATGTATAAACATTATAGAGTATTTACTCAGTATAAACCAAGCTGTGCCAAAATCAGCCTTCAAAATACACTGCCGTTAACTTCTGGTGTTGGCAAAATTACAGCTACGTGAACAAAATTGTCTTTTAAAGAGACCCCATAGAGGTAAATCTTAAAATCCCAATTTTCTTTATATATATATATATATATATATATATATATTTATACACACACACACATAGGTGTGTGTGTGTGTCTATCAATACCATTATTTTTTGCATGTAAACAAAATTATTGAGTTTCAATGAAGAAATCAAATACATTGCATTTCTAGGCAGTGTATTTTGATTAACTGCTTGAGTGATACATTAAACAGCTTCAATTGCCATTACCTTCGCAGTGCTATCATATAATAATCAGAGCTATTATATGCCATCTAAATTCTTTGTAGATGCAATTTTTGAAAAAGAAAATTGACCCAGACACATAATTTGGAAATTAAATGGTCGGAAGTTGCCCACACACGTGCACTTACTAACGCGGCCCCGTGGAAGGCATCTGTGTATGGATCTCGTGTGTCATTCTCTCCCCCAGCACTTAGTGGGATCCCTCCTTGAGTCGGGTGTGACCTGTTCTGGGGTGTTGGGTAGGGGCTCATTGTGTCATTATATCTCCAAGTGGCCACAGACACTGTCCACTCAGTTGCCTTTAACATGCCTTGATTGGATCCTACGGATTTGTACATTTATCGAAAGTAGAATTTTGCCAATTCTGATTTCTAAAGTTAGAAAGTTGAGTTTAGTTTTGCTTTTCAAGAAATAGTATACTTTCTTAGAAAAATGACCACTTTTTTTTTTTTTTTTTTGTCTACCATCCAAAACTGTGCCAACATGTAACTGAAGGGCAGGAATGAGCAGAGCAGGGTGTGTCTGGCTGGAGGTGGGGAGACCATGACAGCTGATACTTGCTGAGAGTCTGTGTCGTGGACCCTGGTGATGCTGAGTTGAGCACCATGTCTCCATCCTTGGCTGTTGTCATCCTTTATCTGACCACACTGACCCTTCGCTTTGGACATTCTTGTTCATTTAGCTCATGTTTATACGCTCCTGGTATGCCCCAGACTCTCTGTGTGGCATGCTTCGTGTGACCTTGTCATTGACTATTTCCCCATCTTCACTTTCTCTCTTGTCTCTCAACATTGGTAGCCACTCAGGTCTTCAGTCGCTGTCTCCAGGGCACCAATGTGTCACCGTGTTAGGGACTTGCACCTGAGGTCCCTCTTCTGGGAACATAAACACACAGCCGCTTGCAGGGGGAGCTGCTTTTTTCATCTTTAGACTGAAGCTAAAATGCAATTTCACATCAAATCGTTCTTTCATTATTGCTGCAAATAAATCTCCATCACTATGTGGCACCGTCACTAATGTAACTCCATCAAACTCACCCAGTAAATATGTTTCTTACATATTGGTTTGTTTTGGGACTGGCATTCATTTGCAATACTCCCATTCCTCCACATGTAAGCCCCAGGAAGGCAGGGGATGCGCAAGATCTCACAAATTATGGTGAGGGATCATCCCGGCACATAGCGGAAGTCGGTGCGTATTTGACAAGTGACCCCCCGAGTGAATGATTGTAAGACACTGAAGACACAGTCCCTTCCCCCAAAACCTCATTGTCTGTAATAGATCCAGATACCAGAAAAGGAGATACAGTGGACCAATCTGCAGGCAGGGATAGGCCAGGGCCCCATGGATGCTCACTGGAGGGGTGAGCGACTGGAGCTGGGGAGTCGGGCCTCAGGGAGCAAACTGACTTCAAAAGACTGAGCCTGAGCTGACTTTTCAAGGCGCACGTGACTAACCGCTAATGACACATTTCCTAGTTAGATGTGTGTGGACTGAATTGTGTTGCCCTTGCTTAGCTCACATGTCAAAGTCCTACCCTCGGTGTGACAGTATTCAGAATTAGGACAGTTAAGAGGGTTACATGAGGTCATGAGGGCGGGGCCTCACTTCTGCAGGATTGGTGGCCCTCTAAGGAAAGGACTAGAGATCTCGCTCTCTCCCTCCCCTTCCCATTCTGTGCCTGCTCAGAGGACAGGCCAAGTGAGGACACCGAGGCCATCTGCACGTCAGGAAGACAGCCTTCATCAGACACCAGCCCCAGACTTCGATCAGACATCCTCAGCCTCCAGGATGCTGAGAAATGAATCTCGATTGTTCCAAGCCACACAGCCTCTGGCGTTTGGATGTGGCTGCCCTAGCTGACTAGCGCAAGTGTGAACGAGAGAGACTTCTTAATTAAATTTTCTCATTAAAATTTCTTAATCTATGCTGCGACCGAACAAGGCTCTTATTTTTCAATCCACTTCTTTTAACTTTCTCTCTTTCTGTTCATCGCCCTTGAGATTTTAATCATCTCTCCCATATATCATGACACTCTAAGTTGCTTCAGCTATGATTTGGAAAAAAAATCGGTTATTTATAGATCAGTAAATAATGATAAACTTTTCCTGGCTCCAAACATTGGTAGTCAGCAATTTATGCGTTTCTTTTTTTTTTTTCTTGTTTTGCACCTCTTCAAAGAATTAGCATTCTTAATCAAATATTCAATGATCGTTGCTTCTTTGTCTTCAGTTTTCTTTCTGCTTATGATAATACTATATATCTTTAGACACCTTGTAATGTGAATTTATTTTAATTGTGAGAGTGGCTGAGAATATGACTAATTCCCTCCTCTGTAGTACACCTACCACTTTATGGCTGCCTAACAATGAGTATCAGTATTGTTTAGCTTCTAAGTGTAAATCATTGTCCATTAATATCCAGAGGTTTATCAGGAAATGACTGATTTCCCAAGCTAGAGTCAGAAAGTCTGCTTTTTAGTGGTATAATCAGGAGGTAAAAGTGCACTGTTTTCTGTGTGTGCTTCAAAAATGTCAACTGTATTTTGAAATTTTCTAGAAATAGTAACTTATATATAGAAAGCTGAGAATTACAACATTGGGACAGATGTTTGATTCAAACAGCAATATATTAACAGAAGCAAAAGTAACTTTCCATAACTTTTGTCTAACATTTTTTTAACATATTATATATGTATATATTATATATTTTATATATTTTATATATATTATATATGTATATATGTGTATATATATATTACATATATGATATATATGATATACATTTATATATATATTATATATATATATATATATAATATATATATATATATATATCCACCAGTTATGGAAACAATTACCTCAAGAGGTAGAACTCCTATATATATATATATATATATATAATACAGAGATATTCTTGACCTCATGACGCGGGAAGACTGACTGGTGCCCACAGGTTTCTCAATGATTTGATCGCCAAGAGACATTGGAGGAGGGAGGAAAATAAAGTCAGAGTATTTATTGCCATTGCTCTCTCTTTGCAAGGTGACCATGGGCTGTTTCTGTGCCTGATCTAAAGGTCACTGCTCCTAGGACTTTCTACGACTTTCCTTCATTCCAGCTTCTAGTAACTAGAGCAATTTCTGGATGCTGACTGTCTCCTGTAGTTCCCCTGCACCCAATATTTATACCTAGTCTTCCTGAAAATGAATCCTCCAATGAGTTTGTCATCTGTTTCCTGTTGGTGTCTGACTGATACGAAGCCATCACAGAAGGTCTCATGAGGACTGACATTAGGCTTCTCAGCTGAGAAGATGAGAGCTCTGTGAAAAATATTTGGAAGAACATTCCAGGTGGAAAGAAGAGCAAGGCCAGATATCCTGGAGAAGACACAAATCTGATATTTGAAGAGCAGGAAGAGGGCATTGTAGCTGGAGTGTGGAGTGACAAAGAGAATGTGGGAGGAGGTCAGAGGGATAGGCAGTGACAGTTGTATCGACCAGAGTAAACAAGGTTAAAGCCTTTGAAATGTTTTAAGCAGAGAAGTAGGTCGATGGGAGGTGTTCCTTTTGCAGTAGAAGACCTTGATCATGGCTGAATGAGGGCATCCTGAAGATATGTCCACAGCAATTTGCTGAATCCCATGAATGTGACCTAATTTGGGGAAAATAAAAAGACTTTGCAGAGGTAATGCTATAAAATATCTCGAGGAGAGATTAACCAGTGGTACTCTAAGTCTTAGAAGAGAAAGGCAGAGGGAGGTTTGAGACACACAGAAAAGACGGGAGAGGAGGATGTGAAGATGGAAGCAGAGGCTGAGATGATGTGCCACAAGGCAGAGAGCTGAGGACTGAGCAGGGAGACCGGAGCTGGAAGAGGCAAGGAGGGAGTGATTCTCCTCTAGAATCTGCAGAAAGATTAGGACTTTGATGAAACCTTGAACTCTGACCTTGAGAACTGTGAGAACATAAATCTATACTATTTTAAGCCCCCCTGTTTGAGGTAATTTGTTACAGCAGTGTAAGGAAGCTTATACAACCTCCGGGAAACCTCCACTTAACTCTACAGATTAAACTTCACTTTTATTCACCACTGGCTTCTCCTTGTTTCCTCCAGGAGTCTTTTGCTCTCAATCTTTGATATGGATGCATATCAGTGCTCAGTCATGTTTATCCCCGACCTGTTTCTACCAGTTCTACTTGCTTTCATAATTATTTAACGATGTATTCCGTGTTATACAAATTAATGGAATATGAACATAAATAACCACATGCATGAAAATATGAGCAGAATTGCAAATACACCAAAAACTCACATGGAGGCATCACGTGGGAAAATCACATTGAGCGTTCTCAAGGGATGAAAGCAGGTCAGTGCAGTGTAGTTAGAAAAAGAACAGAGCAATAAAGGATGTGCCAACAGATGATAGATGAAGACTTATGCTTTTAGGCTCCAAGATCCCCACAAGGCTGTAGATAGTTGTTGATTATAGCATAAGAATAAAGGAGCAGGTCATCTGAGAAAGACAATAAGCTTCATTCATCTAGGCTCACGATTTTACACACGAACTGGGAGCAGCTGTGCTTGTGATAAGGGTTAGATGTGCATCCAGTATCCTATCATCTGGACTTGTTGTTCTTTGGGTCAGTTTCTCTAAAATGTCCCTGTTATGTTACTCAGAGATTCTAGAAGTCAAGCGAACGAGCTTTTAGTCTTTGAGTGTATCTTGTAAAATTCTAGAAAATGAACAAACCTACTAACCAATCAACCATACAACCAACTAACTGACCAACCAACCCACCAACCAACCAGCTAACCAACAAAACATAAAAGCACAAACAACTATAATAATACCCTGAGAGCTGTCATTTCTTTGAAAATTAACTTGAATATTTTGGAATCACTTATAAAAGGGGAGTTGATTTAAAAATATAAATTGTTTTGTATTAATGAGATGGTGGTAAAACCCAGAAAAAGTATTTTGAAAATTTAATTAGGTTCTATAACATGTATTAAAAGTGTCTTCACATGCCGATCTGTTCTAAAGAAACTTGGACTGGAATTTACAGATGATTCACTTGTGTGATACGAGAAAGAGGAAGCAGGCCCTAGAAGGAATCTGGACTTTAGGAAAAAGTTTTGGGTCTATCATATAAGACAAGTGAATTTACGTACATTTAGTTTCAACTTAAAATGTGTGTGCAGGCTGTATGTGTATCATTTATATCATGCCCTCACATTAATAAGACATTTTTGATGGATTGAGCAGACAGTGGTTCTTACCGGCTTTAGAAGATCTGGCTTCCATTAGGTGCTGACAAACTCTTGGGTTATGAACACCTGGCATATTTTGCCACTTTTTATTCTTGCCTCTTTCTCTCCAGACCTACAACTCTTGCCCACATCCCCAGGAAAGCACCGGTCTTGCCATCGCCAATACCTACCACATTGCCTGATGCAAAGTCCTGGCAAGGATTGTTGGTTTAAACTGATTTGGGTATTGGCCGTCCAACTCATTAAGTCAGTCATTTTCTGCTTATTATTAGATTTCTTTCAGAGTAGATTTTCTCTTCTTTTATTCAGTCCATTTTAAAATGGCTAAAGTCAGAGGCAAGGCTAGCAGACAAGAGGTGCGATCTGGTTAGGAAACCCTGATTTGAATGAGATAATGTTGAACAGTAGGGCAGCATTTCCTGTCTTGCTCATGAGCTGAATATAAATGCTACCAAGACTTGAAGGAATTAAAATTTAAAGAGTGAATGCAAGGAGGCATTTGTATTTCTTCACGTTCCTAAACACTTAGTTGTCTATTTAATACATAAATATGTTTCTTGACTGCTTACTTCTTGTCAGGCGCTGTGAAGGTCCACGCCAGGTGCAATTTTATTTCATCATCCTACAGACCCTGAGCATATCTGGAAACAGCATGACCCGTGGGGTCAAGGAGCCAAGTCTGGGATTCACTTTCCAATGCCTGTCATGTGTGCAGAGCCCATTATGGCCACCGGGCACTGTGCTAAGTACTCTACTTGGGTTTCCTTTTTATTCTTTCATTTCCATTTCATCTCCATGGGCCAGAAAATTTTATCGCACCATTTTCCATGAGAAGACATGGAAGCTTAACAAATAATTACTTCTCAGAGGGAATGAGTGACAGAGTTTTGGTTGGAAGTCAGGTAGACTCCATCCAGAGCCTGTGTTCAGACATCTGGTCTCCTTCCTTCAGAGTTTTATTTTCATGACAACCCTATATGTTTTATATTTAGTTTCTTGGTTTCCTCAAATGTAAGTTTGGACAATGGAAAATTTTGCACACATTCAAGGATCTCGTTCGTGACTTGGCTCTAAATCAAAGTAAACAAACAAAATTAAGGCCTCTCCTTTCACAAAGGAGGTAACGGAAGCTCAAGTAATGGGACTGAGTGACACAAGCAGTGAGTACGTGACAGCTCAGAAAAGTCTGCTGTAGAGTGATGTTTTAATCTTCATATAACCATGGAGATTAGCCTGATTTTGTGAATATAATACATGCTCAATAAACGGTCAGGTAATCCAACTATTTAAAACTGTGCCGATCCTCTAATCCAGGCATTTTGATGTCATTTGCATTCATATGTATTCATATATTCTGAGATGTGTTCAAAATTGTTTTGTAGTTTTATCACGTGTATGCAAATTTATTAAAAATATGGGACTTGTAAGTCAATCTTCTGCCATAATTGACATTTATACTGTCACAATATTGATCTCATTCTTTTAGATTATAATAGATCTTTCATCTTTCTTTTAATTTTAAAATAAACCAAAATAACAAGAAATCAACATATGATTTCTATCTATTTGAAAGCAAGGTTCTATAGCTCTAAGTCCTTCTTTTTATTTTGCCACTTATTCTCATTTAAAATCTATATCATTAAATTTCAGAGTCCTAAAATTAAGGAATATAGGGAAAGCCTTAAAGTTACAAAAGTCCAGAGAGTATTTTTAAAAATGAAAAAATTGATAATGTAGTAAATAAAACATATAAATAAAGGTAGAAATTAATATACCAGAGAAATAATAATAATAATAATAATAATAATAATTTTCAAAAACACTTATGAAAAATAAATGTACAAACTTATGAATTGACAAGCTAATATTCTTTGTAATCATTTTAATGGCCAAATTTTTTATAATTATGTTTTAAATACATTAAAATACAGTGATTTTAAGTAATATTTAAGGCATAAAATTATTCACCATTTATTTATTTATTCATTCGTTTTTCATTCATCAAAACGTTATTTAGCATCTACCATGCACTAGTCATCATTAATTCAAGCAAGTGTGCCAGTGTTTGTTTTTCTCTCTTTTATTATTTAGAGCAAGGCTCTTCAAAGTGGGTACATGTGCCATAAGCAGAATTTAATATAGAAACTGGCACTATAAATCTTGCTTAACCCAGCAGACAGTTGGATTAGGGATTTGAGGTAGATTAAATCACTGGCCCCAATTCTTTGCTTTTCTCTGCCTTCTTCCATTTCTGCAATTTCATCGTGATAAAGTGTATACCTATCTCTTGATTCTGGGCTTCGCCATGTCACTTGCTTTATTAAATGGCCTGTGCGTGTAGGTGATAGTGTGCCAAATACAATTCTACTTCTTAAAAGGCCTTGTGTGTTTTGTCTATCCTTTTTACTTATGTGTCTGTCATCATGTTGAGAAGAATTTTCTCTCTTTCTGCTGCCCATCAGCTTGGGCCCCAGAATCAATGCACTTGGGTAGAATTATCCCAGCCAACACAGCAAACTTATGGGTCGAGGCAGAGTCACATGGCTCAACCTAGTCTAGATCACCCAATCCTCATATGAGTTTTGGACTGGTGAGAGTAAATGATTATCACCTTTAGCCAATAAGTTTAGATGTGATCCAGTGTTTCAATGACAATAGCTGACTGACCATGAATTAGTCTAATAGGTCTGACTTCTCATCACCTTCTTTCTACTTTCCTATTAGTGAGAAATTACCTGATTGGTGAATTTGGAAAAAGAAATTGGAGACACATTGTAAAGTCATTTCTTCTTCCATTATTCTTGCGTGCATAGTGTCTGCAAAGATATATGTTCTACTCTATTTCTTCTTCTTGTAAATTGTATAGAGTGGAACACACACACAGACAAATACATACAATGTTTCGGGCCTATTGTTCTAGTTTGAGATGATTGTGTTGAGTGGTAAGCAGCTTAAATTATTTGAGGTTCAGTATCAGGAAGCCCACAGGATCGCAAATGTAATCCATGTTCATAGTATAAGCTAATACTATGAACTGATATGATAAAGCTATATCAGCCACATAGTTAGTATTAGCCTCATTTAACCTACTTGTTCTATTTCTCAATTTGTTCTAAACTAAGGAAAGGAAAAGGGATGCCAATCACTGAGCTTCATCAAACCCCTGGATGTGGAGCATAGGACAGAAAGATTGAGATAGATGTTCTATGTAGTAAGCTTAACAGAAAAGGATCTTTCCCCTGGTGCTGATGTTGGCAGTGGAGGAGCTGGAGTGTGACGGTTGAGTTCATTTCATTGGATACTTTAGGCCGTGAACTTCTAGAAATCGGTTGTAAGTGATTAATTATAATATATGTGTGTGTAGGTATGTATGCTTAACAAACGCTTATGAAACACTGGTTATGTGCTTTACAAATGTGAGCTCATTTAGTCTATTAGAATACTATATCATAGCATTGTCATGTAGTGATACCCTAGAATATTGTTGCCTTCATTTAAATGATGAAGGACTTGAAATATGGAGAAGGAATATTAAGTTACCTGAAGGCATGTAACTAGTACATGGCGAAGCAAAAATTTCACCCCCGGCATGATGGTTCTCGTTTTCATATTCTTAACAATAAGTTTTGTCTAAAAAGAAGATAGTTAGGTTTAAAATTAAATATAGAACATCATTTCTTGGGTTCAACATGCTGGTGTTGGGCCTACTATGTAGACATATATCATTTTAAGCTTCATGATTCATACGGTCTCGTGTCAAGACACAAGCTTATTTTTTGTTTTTCAATTGGATTTTAGTCACAACCACCTGAGCACCTGACTTAGGCTTTAGCGCACATGGCATTTTAAATTTAATTGATCTCTACGATTTAGGGCAGTTTTGTGCAAAGGCAAGCAGTATGTTTTCTAGAATTACCATCGTATGCATAAGTCCTTATGCAGTAGGAGCTTGGACCTTGTCTGTTTTATGCAAAAGTGACCCTCTAAAAAGATGCGGGCAACAGGGCCCAATAAAATGGCAGGCACTGGGACCAGTAATGGAATAGAAGTTCTGACTTTTCAACAATACCAAGGAGATGATGGTCTGGTTAGCAAATGTTGGACACGGCGGCCTCAGCAAAAGTGAAGACGTCAGTAGAACTATGGATTGCAGGTTCAATGGTAGAAAGCATAGGGTAGCTATTAAACCTTGACCACGCACCACGAAAGCTTTGTCCTCAGCATGTCACCAGCTGCCGTGGAGCCCTAGTCACACACTGCCCTCAACAGTGGCCACCGTGGCTGCTTGCTCAGTGGAGACTAGCCACAAGTTCAGGTGTGGCTACCAGCAGTCTCAGCAGAGGGGTGAGCCAAATTTCTGTGACTATATCTTGACCTAGGAAAACACAACTTTTTCTGAGCAAGACTGGCCAAGGGAAATGTTTCACCATAAGAGAGTCTTCTTGGCTTTTTATATGTCACAGGAGTGAACAATATTCTCTGTTTTCAAATGTTGGGCATATGAGTTGTCCATGAACTAGACGAAGGTAGGGGAGCCCAGCTTCTAACAGTTACTGCCAAGAGCTGTCATGTAATGTTAGCTTACAGGCCCCAAATTTCATTCTCCCAGGGATAGAAGCTAATATCGCATTCATGAAAACACTTCTCCATAAGTGGATTTATGGCAAAGGTAGTGAAGTGTGGGCTTCAGGGTCCCTCTTGTGTATGCTTCCCTCCAAAGCTCTCTGAAGCTCTCCAGTAATATGTTCATTAGGTCATAAGTTTTGTTAAATTGGCAAAAGTCAGATAATTTAGCGCCAATCAATTGTGGCTATTAGTTATGTAGTTTTTGACTTCCTCTCCATCTCTATTCCTCTATTCCTCAATTGATGGGTAGGATGAGAGTAACCATAGACATTTTTTTTTTTTTGGATCCAACTAAAAGGACACATTTGGTTTGAGTTGAGTGGGATATCTGTATGTGAATCACAGTCACTTTCATGAAGGGTCATAGTATAGTGTGCCATCTGGTCACAGACCAGGATTTGGGGACTATCCTTCCCATCTCTGTGCTAACTCACACAAAGCCACTACAGACAAGAGCAGGAGCAGAGATCATAATTGCTTTTTTTTTAATTAAAATTTTTTATTCTTTTTTTTTTTTATAAGAGGATGCTGAGAATCGCACAAATATCAGATGCCACAAAACCTGAATCTGACCCTGTCTACAGGTTCATCCCAGCCAGATGGTCTCACGTTAGCTCTGGCTGAAATAATTTCTTTCTTGTGGAAGAAACAAAAGCATAGCTGGGATGAATTCCACAGTAAGAGGCAGTGCAAATAGGCACTGGGCCAAAGAACTTAAGTTTGCCTAAACAGGAAAGACTAGACATTATGTCACTAGAAAAAATTCATGCATTGGCATTGTTTTCAAGGATAAAAGGAGAAATGGAGAGTAAGAGGAGTATATAGATACGGTTATAAATATAGGTATAGACAAACTTATAAATATATACTAGCAGGGAGGCAAAATTAAAATACATGGTGACCTAGGCTACCACAACTGTGCATTTCTAAACTTTATTAAAAGGTAGTAATAACTCAAATGACATTCTGATGGTCAGTGCTATAATATTGTGAATTCTATTTAGACTCTCTAAGAAGTAAGATAAAAAATGGAATTTACCATGGGACTAAAGAAAGAGGGAGGGAAAGAGACATATAAAGATGGAGAGAAAAAGAAACAGGAGGAGAGAGAAAAGAGAGACAGACAGACAGTCAGAGAGACACACACACACACAAAGAGAAAAAAACACACAGAGAGATACTTCTGATTGCTGCAAAATGAATCCTGATAGAATGAGACATCAAAAGTGTTTTGTTGAAAATAAGCCACATAGAAGTTGGGAAAGGTGAAGTTGAGCCTTTGGGTTCCTCGAACTTTAATTCACAAAAAAGAATTTTATTTTAAGCATTAATTCCCTTTAGAGTTTAACTTGCAAATTAAGTTTTGGACTTTAATTTCTTCCTGATATTATGGGACACAGTTTAAATTAAATTGGGGGGGGGCATTTTCATATGATTGGCAATTTGAGCATCTTACGGGCATTTAATCTCATTGCAGAATCACTAACAAGATATCTTGTACAACATGGCTGGGCATAACTTGACTTGGAAAGTAAAATGCAGAACACATTCATTTTTAACTTCATCTTCTGATCATAATGGAATGAAGTAGTTTGAAATGACTCTCCTGCAATACAAACTTAAAAAAAAAAAAGGAAATAGCTATTTTAACACGTTGGACAACAAGAAACAAAAACAGATGCCTGGGAAGAAAGAAAATGAACAAGGTTGAGCCTATGATCACCCAGCTTTCTGATCGGAACAAATTAGTGAATGAAGTACGGTCCAGGGATGCCAAACAGAACAAGAATCTTGAGTAGAAGAGGCAGAGTAAGAATAAGGGAAGACAAGGCAGCTAGAATGTGTGTCCAGGACAAGGGAAATGTGTAGAAAAGCAGTGCCAGAGATTTTTACAGGGGTCTTCTTGAGTCTTTTGTTGAATATCCACCTGCTCATATTTAGGGTGAAACCCCACAAGGCAGATAAGAAAAATTCTTAAGCTGTTATTTCTTAACAGCTATAAGCCCAGTAATTCTCAGAGTTCCCACAGAGTTGGATATTATAAGGAAATATCTTGTTGAGTACATAGGACAATCAGTAGAGACAAGAGAGGAGCCACATCCTCAGAATAACAATAATTTTTTTCTACTCTAAACTCATTCTTCCCCTCTCCCCAAAATACTTTAAAAAACCATCTTTATAGCTTTAAAACTCTAATGCTAATTTTGATTTATTATACCGTTCAACATTTATTTCATCATAAAATCACCTTCTGTGTGGCAAAGGCATAATAGTAATTTTCATCTTCTAGGAGTGCTATGGTATATTAAAAGGTTTATTTGTTTAACAAGACTAGTTTGGCTAGTATTAAATTAAATCTTTATTTACATTCTTCTATAAGCTTTGGCCAGACCGTAATAAAAATAACTTCAATTGAATGCAATAGCTATTTTCCAAGAAATGGCTGTTATATATTACCTTGTACAATAAATACAGTAAATCAAATGTAAAAAGTGCAAGGGAATCAGATAATTTAAATAAATTCTAATTTAAAATCTTGGAATATTTCTATAAAATAAAGAGTAGTCTGTTCCCTTTTACTTTAAAAAAACTCAACCTTTTTAAATTAGCACAAAAGTAACTAAATGACTTGTTAGATACAGCTCAATACTCTTTAAAAGAATAAAATAAAACCTAACAATCAAGAACATAACAGTCACATACTCCAGCATTCAATCAAAAATCACTAAATTAGAAAAAGCAGAAAAATGTGACTCATTGGAAAAAGTTGTTCAGTAGAAACAGATCTTGAAATGACAGGTGACAGAATTAAGAACGTTGCAACAGGTATTACATTATACTCCACATATTTAAATACATATTTTCAATATTGAAAAACATGACCATGATTTTTTAAAATGGAATATACAAAAAAGAATCAGGGGGACCTGTGAAGCTTAAAACTGTGATACCTGAAGTTAAAAATACTCTGAATAGAATTAGTAGTTTAAACACTCATGAAGAAAAGGTCAACACACTTGAAGACAAAACAATAAAAGCTATTCACAATATGAAGCTCAGATAGAATATATACTATAATATGTATATACATACATATACATACATGTGTGTGTGCATATATATGTATACATATATTTAATTATTAATTTTAAGTGTTAACTGGTGAGCTATAGGTGCCCAGATATTTTATTTGGTCACACATTATTCTGGGTACGTCTGTGAGTATGTTTTCAATAAGATTAATATTATAATCAGTAGACTGAGTAAAGCAGATTCTCTCCTGTGTAATGTTTTTGGAGGGAGGTTTATGTAACTCAGTCCATGGCATCAATTATTTCTTCAGGACTAATACTTAAATATTTTATGTTTTGATAGCATAAATATATTATAATATATTAGAAGCTTACTCTCGGAGAAAATTGTACTATTACTGTGACATTTGCTTTTGAAAGTGACTGTTTCTCCATGGCTAAATATAATTTACTATTCTTTGCTAAATATTAAAAAAAACACGGTACCTTCTTATTTTATTTAGTTTTAATTCTTATTGATAATTAATGAGATAAAAAATAATTATATTCATTGGTTGTTTAGTTATTCCATTTACAAATCTAGTCACATACTTTCCTCATTTTGTATTAAGGTTTTAAAATCTGTTTTATTTGTTTGCTATAGATTTTAAGCTCTATATCTTATTTATCAAACCTTTTCTATCATAAGTTAAACTATGTTTTAAAAATTTTGTGCATCATACTTTTATTTTGCAATAACTTATAAATTATCAGTATTTTTTACATGGGAAGATCAATCAGCCTCATTGTGCAGCCTCTTAAAACTGAGATGTATATCCCATCAGCAAGTGATAGAGGTGAAATACTCTGATTATAGAAGTTTTGCTCTTAAAACCCATGTTATAATACTATGTGACTCTGGGCAAGTCACTTAGCTTCTCTGATTTTCCCTCGTGTGTGTGAATGTTAACAAGTGTAACATGTAAATCGCTGAACACATGGTAGGCACAGAGTAAATGTCAGTTTCTTCATTAAAAAACACAATTACCTCTTTGTAATTGGAAAGAGCATGCTGTTAGCCAGTATACTTTCCAGTATTATAGCATTCGAAATTTCAATTAGGATGCCCTCATCCTTCTTTCTTTTTTTCTTTACATCTGAAGGACCTAATAATAACTGTAAGAAGAATGTAAAAAAAATGGACCATTAAAAACAAAAAAACTCTCTGAGTGTTCCAGAGAATAAATAGTTCCTCCATATGGTGAAAGAAAGGTTCTTCATTAAAGGCAGATAATAACGTTCTTTATAACACATTTCACATTAACCAGCCCTAAAAAGCGAGCTCTTCTTATATGTAGCAGCATTACCTGAGCCAACACTCTAAGCCTCCCGCAAAGCTGCAAGTTTTACATCCTCCAGGGAGCCCCAAGCCTGAGCAGTTTTGACTGCCAGTGGAAAAACAGGCTCGAAGCAGTTCCAGGAAACTCAAACGTTAAAGGGACAAGGGACAGTGGGATAATTCATTCCCCAAATTTACAGAAGGATTCTTGATGGGGGAGGGAAGGAAAAAGCTTGCTTTCTTTTAAGTGTTGCCACTAAAAATGAAATTTATATTTGACTTTAAAAACCCACGGCGTTCGAAGCTGAAGGCTGTGACATTTGGCCACACACCTTAAGTTGTACAAATAAACACATGAATCTCAACAGAGCTGTGGATTTGCTTTTCTTGTATGAGTGCCAACCTCCGTGCTTGGTTTTAAAGAAAACAGGATGTTCAATTGGCCAAGGTAAGCCTTGCATGTTAATGGGATTCTTTGGAGTTAAGGTTTGAAAATTGCTCTTCTATTTAAGGTAGTACCCAATGTGAGTGTTTCTTGTAGTGTTCCAGAAGGTTGTTTGGCAAGTGTAAATTGGCACGAGAGCCTGAGACTCTTTGAAGGAACAGAGGCTACTTGTACTTGATTCTATTTACGTGAGTCTGTGAACACTATGTTATGTGCCACTGAGCTCATGGGAGGGAGAATGTTGTTTTTCTCCATGCTGGGGACAGGTTTTCTAAGAAGGGTAAGTCATTTCCGACGTCAGTTGGTTGGAGATAGCTCTGTTTCTCCCTCCTCCTGGAAACCGGACCTAAGAAAGAGCTCTAGGTAGGAGCAGAATTCTTGGTCTCGTTGAGGATGGGGGCTCAATGTCCGGGAGGATAGCGAAGGTGGGGTTTCAGGATGGAGCTAAGGGTGTGGAAGGCTGAGACCTCGGGGGTTGCCCTCCAGTATAGATGTCTGCCAGGGATCATAATTCCGGTGGTATCTCCATCAATGTGCAGGAGAGAGCAAGGTAACTCTGGGGATTTGAAAAGGTGGTACTTTTAAACTACATTGTTTATATTCTAATAACACCAAAGTGACACATCTGAACCCATACAGCTTAGGTCAAAGCTACTGAAATCAGAGGGTCTTGACTTCTTGGCCCAACACTATTGCCTGTAGAAAATACTACCTTTCCTATTATTTCCTTTAACCCCCTTAGTCAAAGTTCAACTTTCTGGCATGATTTCTTTTCCTTCCCAATGAAGAAGGAATTTAATTGCAATTGGTTAGTATTCCACGAGTAAGCCCTCAGTTTCAAACACTTTCCCTTGTTTTACAGAATTATACAAGGAAAGAAAGTAACACTGACAAACCGAGCTTGACGCCAAAAATATTGGTATCACGCTGGCTTCTGGTCTAGGCAGAGCAACAGAGATGGGGCAAAGAGGCAGAATCAGTCAGCATCCTTGAGCGCTGGGGCAGGCAACTGAACTTGAGAAATAGGACACGCATCCACCACCAAAGTCTGGGGCTGGACAGGCACCGATGGAAACAACATGTATTCTAAGTCCAGTGGTTGGAAATATCTGCCCTCATGGAGCTTACATTCTAAACAGAGGAGTCAGAAAATTCACAGATGAATGAATAAAATCGCAGTGCCTCCCATCGTGAGAAGCCCTATGCTGAAATGTAAAGCCCTATGCTGAAATGTGGAGCTGTTGCTTAAAGGTGCCCTTCAGGATTGAGTGGCATGGCATGGTCTGTGATCGTTTGGGAGATGCTTCAGCTAGGCCAGCAGACAGAGAGGGAGCAGAGGGTGTAGGTTTGGGGGAATGAGTTCTCCCGGCCAGAGAAGTGTCAGAGAAAGAACCCTCGGGTGGGCGCTTCTTAGTGTCTTAGGAATAATTACAAAATTGTGCGGCCAGATTAGGGTGAATGAGACAGTAGCCAGGTAATAAACAGGAGGAGAGAAGAAGGAAGGTGTGCAGTGTTTCATGAATCACTTTTAGTTGAATTTTCTCTTAAGCGAAATGTGAATCATTGAAGCTTTTTTGCAAACGTGCGAAGTGGCCCCGCTCAAATTGGCTGCTGTTTTAAAATAGATTTAAAGCAAAAAAAAAAAAAAAAAAAAAAAAAAAAAAAAAAAAAAAAAAAAAAAAAAAAAAAAAAAAAAAAAAAAAAAAGAGAGAAAAAGAAAAAAAGGAAAATATGCTGTTCTGTTTCAGGAAAGAAAAAAAAGAAAAAGAAAAAACATTTTCAAACTCTTACCTGGCATAAATGATTTTTTTGCATTTTGGTTCCATTCGGATATTCTACGCGCCTGTTCCTTAAGCCAGGTCACCCTCAAGCTTCTCCCAAGAACCCTCTGGCAAATATGTTCCTTCCGTCTGTCCTCATTTCTCCACATTATCAGCAAATCCAGCGTCTACGTGGTTTTCAAGATTAAGCTCAGTGAATCTTGACTCTTGCACTAGAAGATACTTTTCAGCTCTGTTATCCGTGCTGCCTTCCTCTAGGGGTTTCTGCAGCAGGCCTCAACCCAAGACTTGGCTCAATAAGTTGTTCTTATTCTTCTGATGTCTGCTTCTGCAGTTAGACCCTGAGCATATAGACAACCGTTTCCAGCTTGGGGTCAATGCTCAGAGTTTGTGTAGCAAAGAAATGAAAACATAATAGAAGAAAATAGAGAATAAATAAGTTATAGAAATCTACACAACACAGATTCTATACTTAACCATATGGTACCATGCACTTAACAATTTGTTAAGAGAGTAGATCTCGTGTTGCTTGTTCTTAATACACACACTCACACATGTGCACACACATAGACACAAACAAGAAAAAAGGGACACAAAGGACCTTTGAGAGGTGTTGAACATGTCGATTGCCTTGATTGTGGTGATGGTATTATTATAGGTGTTTGCATTTCTCCAAACTCATAATTGTACACATTCACTACGTGCCATTCTTTGTATAAAAATTATAACTCGATAAAGCCATTGGAAAAAAAAAAAGAGTGAGTGAGGCCAAAGGATGCTCTTATCAGCCATCACATGTCCTGTCCCCATGATCCTGCTGTTCTTAAACCCCAACCGGGCATGGTCCTCTGGGCTTCTTTATTCTTCTACCTCCCTTCTCAATAGCCTTGACGAGGGAGACTCAGCCGATGCATGAGTGTGTTTACAGAAGCTGAAATGTTTTTCCAGAGGCGTGGAAAACACAGATCCCATATGGAAGGGCTGCTTACATTACCAGCACAGAATGCGTTTCTTCTTGAAGAAGCCTGAGCATCTTTGATGAGCAAGACAAACATATGTTTTTAAGTCACTTGAGAGTCTTCTCATTTTTTATTAGACATCAATTCCTAAGGTACCATATTTAACCCCGCCAAAGGCAACCTCCCAAAATAAGGGAGCACAGAAAAATAAAGAGAAGTAAAGATGCATAAAATTGCACCCAGATGCATTAACTAATAATATCTCATAAAGCTTCTCTTCTCTAGGCCATTGATTACAACCTGTGCGATTTGATGAGTTTGGATATGTGTGTACACTTGTGATGTCATTAGCACTATAAAGTGACCTCAAAAACATTGTTAAAAAAAATGAAAAAAATTACAATCTGTGCAAATGTCCGTGTCCCTTTGTCTCATCAAGTCATATTCATTTCAAACTACCTAATGCTGTTTTTGTGGAATTTTCTAAATATCGTAAAGTCATGAGACCATAAAAGAGCAGGACTGAGATTGCATGAGGAGTGGAGGGAAAAAAAAGAAAGAAAAGGTTATTTGTTCGTTGAAGGTCAGCCTAACTGGGCCCCACACATTGATTTTCTTGGCTGCTCCAGTTAAACAAGTCTCAAAAAATAAATGTATTATAGGCGACGGTATGTGTGCAACCATCGAACGAAGCTTTAATTTGAGAATGCAATCAATAAGCCTTTGTGTTTCCCAAACAGAACATGAGCAGAAAATCTGTGATGGGGCATATGTGTTTGTAGAGTTGCTGATATTTTGGTCCAATGACTGCTTTGACAAATGACACCCTGCTTCCAATCAATAACTCATAAGTCACAATTTACTTTTTCTTTACCTTGAACTCTTAACCAAAAGGAGGCAAACATCACTATAATTTCCACTTAAAACGCAGGTAAGAGTTGATTGTGTCTGCGTGCGTACGTGTGCTCATGGCCCAAAGGGTAAGCCATGACCGCCCAAAGCAGAATCGTTCCTATCAGGAGCTGTGGGAGCACTCGTAATTTGGAGGGAGGGCACGCTGCTGAAGAGATGAGGCAATATGCATTAAAATTCTCACTATGTCCTTTGACTCAGAATTTTATTGTGTCTGACTCTGTCCTATGTAAATAACCCATTATTGATTAGGGGGCGGGGAGGTTATATACCAAGCTGCTTATTGTAGCTTTATTTATACTGGGGAAAAAGAAAAGCAAGCTCACTTGTCAACAGTAGTCATGGTGAATATCCTGAGCTGGTTAGTACACAGCCAATACTAATGCCGGGGGGAAATGTTCAGACAAAAAGCGAAAGGAGGAATTGAACAGTTGGCATTATTTCAAACACATAGGACACTATAGAGCACAAAAATATCCTGAAAAATGTCCAGGAAGAGTTTTAAGGTTTTGGGACTATGAAGGATTATGTGCCCATGACTATGTATTTTCCAAATTTATTAAGATGAGCAGCATTGTTCTTACAATGTAAATTTTTACAAATAACTTGACTTCTTAAAATATGAATATCAAGGGAAAATTGCTATAAAAGAAAAGGCTAATACATTTAATTTCTAAACATTAATAAGGACAGTATTCTATGTTCAAGTGTATTATTAAAAAAACAAAAGTTAAAGGGCAAACTGAAGGTGGAAAATGGAACATAGGTGTTAATTTTGTTAATATTAAAAATACATATAAAGCAAATATTTTTATATGTGATATATATGTATATACATTATATATACATTATATATCACATATGATACTTTATATACATTATATATCATATGAAGAATACTTATCAAATTGTTTTACTTTTGTTTTACTTTTTTTAAATATATCTTTTAATTCTAATATATTTTGAATGATATGTATTATAACATAAAAAATTTTTAATATTTAAAACCGGTAAAACTAATAACTCAAAAAAGATACTTCAGTAAATGAATGAAACAACATTTTTAAAAAAGAAAATATAAATGGACCATCAGACCTAGGACTTAATTATAAGGGTAGCTGTTCTCCCAAGAAGATTAAATTCTCAGGGTCAACGGCAGAGAGAGACCCAGGGTAGGGACCTGTGTGTCAGTGCACTCGAGAATTTTGAAACCCAGTGTCCCCCTGACCCCTCTGGGCCTGCAGGAGTGGCTCGCGTCTTTCTGTTTAGAAACATCTAGAACTCCCACTTGTGTAGGGAGATGGCAGAGGGCTCTGCTTTGTAGAACAGCATTTATCTTTCTCAGGATCATCTACTTTCTCACCTGTTCATCCTACCAATAATTCCGATCCAGCCCCTATACAACCTGGTCAGGGAAGTGATGGGCCTGTTAGGTAATAAAAGGGATTAATTGATTTTTACTGTGAAAGGAACTGACATATTGGTGCTGATTTTCACGCGCAGAATGGTTATGACCATTTTACATGATGGAATAGATGTAGGTCTTGGTTTTCACCTTCAATGTGAAATCGCTGAGCTGGTAATCTTTCTGCTGAGATTTAGAAGAGAACGGCACCTATAACTCCTAGAAACATGAACAGAATAAATTGGAATTTTGTGTTCTCTTTTGATAAGTTTTTTTGTCATGATCTGCGATGAAATACATTTTTTATTGATGGAGTACCTATGACATAGACCTCTAATGATTGAATTTCTAAAAAAAAAATTAAGACCGTGGTGTTAAACGTTCAGTAGACAATTATATTATGTAGAATACAATTTTGGAACTCAATTACACAACTCAATTATCTTTTATCTCTAAACACAAGGTAACGGTAAATGCAAAAATGATATAAAACAGGTGGGAGAAAGGATATTTAGTCAATATCTATCTATATGGAATCACACTTATTGTACTTAAAATTATTTTTTATTTTACTTGTGATTGTTCTTACTCTCGGTCCTTCATATGTCCTTCCTATTTCTCGGTAGAGTCTAGTACCTCTCTATGCCTTTTACATAGAACTTATTTTGATTTTTGTTTTAAGAACTAGTTTAATGACTTGAAGACGGAACATGTAAATGAACTGCGGGCCACAAGCTCAGACACGTGTATTTACTCACAAAACGCATGCTGAGTGCTTCGTCTATGCCAGGAACCCTGCTTTCAGTCAACTGAGTTGGCCAAAGCATGATCTCTCTTTCCAAGGGACTCACACCTTTGAATTCCTTGAGATGAACAGATGGGACCACTAAAACCTGTTCAATAGAGCAGATCCTTTGTGAATGCTGCTTCTAAATGGGCAATAATAGCTAAGACCAATAGCTAAAATTATTGGTCTGATAGTAAAATTAGAACTACTTTTTTCAAAATAACATTCTTCCCTCTTCCTCCAAAGTTTTAAAGAACTAGATTTCCTCACAACTCACTGTGACACTGATGGTTGCAAATAATGCCAAAATATTAATGCTATATCTTTACATTCAGATTCAAATTTTACCAGAACTGTTCAAGAATCTGTTATAGTTTATAGTAGGCTCTTTTGCCTACATTCTGCAATACATTTAGCGTCTTCTTTCATTTCATGATTTATGCAAATAACTGGTCACACTCTCCTGCCTTGTCCTGGCCCTTAGAACATAGCAATGAACAAGCTATTTCTTGCGCTCCATCAGAAAAATATTAGTCTTCTTTCTAGACCCACACAATTGTTAGTTCTTTTGATACTTTAAGTGATTTCATTTAAAAATATAAACTACTCTTCTTGTCTTACTTCTATGATTCTTCATGTTCATACTCAAAGAGGAAAGGAAAAAAAATAAGAAAAGAATTAACAGAAATACGCCAAAGAGGGCCCTCAATGAACATGATGAGCACAATTCGTGCTACTGAGTTCAATTTTCCCGACTGAAAGAATGTAGAAATTATTTTTACTAACAACTGATCTCAAAGAATATCAGCATAGTTCATAACTCTGATGTTTACTAGGCTATGTGTACATGCAGATAGCAAATATTGATAGAAAGCATAAAAGAGCTAGATGACACTCAACATGATACAATGTTCAATATGCTTTCTGTTGCCCTTCCTGTTACTGTTACTGAAATGTGTGTAGAACACGAGCAAACACATGCCTGTTGAAGTCCCCAGATTTGTATTCAAGTCATACTCAACTGCTCATTAGACCAAGCCTCAGAGATCTCATCTGCAAAATAGCAATAATAGTATTTAACCTCATAAATTTATTGTAAATATTCAATTGTACAAGGAAAGCAAAAATATTAATGCCTGACATATAAAAGCACTCACCAAATATTGATTTTCATGTTATTAAGTTTTTATCGCAAGGAACTTGGCAAACCATACTATAAGATATTTGATTTCTAAAATTTATGGAGAGCTGTTTATTTTTTGGGAGATGCCCTGTATGCTTTCAATTCAACTTTATTTTTTTGCCTTCCGTTAAATTATTTTGCTTAATAAAAATCCCATAGAAATATATAAAAATTGTAGTTGATTATAATGTTTATTATCATTTTGTAGAAAAGATTATGTGTTTAAGCCAATGTTGCGTAATCTCATAAATCATAAAATTTAGATTAACAAGGTTTAATAGGTCAATGACAATAGAAAGATCATTTTTAAACAGAATTTCATAACATACATGAAATGTCACTTAGAAATTTAGTACATATTAACATCATTAGTTTTATAACACATTAGTGAATTATATGTCATTCCTTTTTGCCAGTGAGAAAACTGAGGCTCGGAAAGGTACTTACTCAAAGTGACTTGGCTAAGATGTGCTTGGTAATCTAACAGTTTCATACATATCAATCCTATCCAGGTTTCTCTTCTATAAAATGTAGGTGATAAAAATATTTATTTATAGAGTTGACAAGAATCAAATTCAATACTATATAGATGTATGTTTCGTGCAAAAACAATTGGTCAATTGATACTGGCCTATTGTTTTTGTTACTCTTACTGCTATTATTATTTCACTGATTGTTCTCTTTTTCAGTTATTTCTTTACCTTTACTCATTTTTATTTTCTCTAAAGCTGAACACCACTGAGATGCTTTTTCCTTCAGTCCTCTTCCATTCCTTTAAAATTTAAGAATTTCCACATCAGTATTAAATGAAAGTCTTCAGATTATACCAGCTATATAGTACAGTGAAATTGCTGAGATCTGCTCGCTTTATTTTGGGAAGAGAGTTCTCAAACCTTGAACATCATTGTAAATCACTAAGCTAGTGGGGGCAATTTACAAATCCTTAAGTCTCATGTCATCTCCTGGGTGGACTTTGATCCTTATTCAGGAATTATATCTATCACTTTGTTTCATTTTAGATTTGTCAAAGAATAGATCAAAACAGAAATAATCATAGAAGTGGGCAGATATAAAAGTATTTGGTACTTGTCCTGTTTTGTTCCGTTGATTTAACCTCTAGTTGTTCACCATCTGCACTTAAGCAAACAGAAATAACATAGAAACAAAAGTAACACTTGAAGAAATCTCTCCTGAGGAGGGAGAAGCCACAAACCTGCATCTTGACAGATGTGGAGAGTTTCATTTCTGTCCGATTCAGCTTAGAAGGTACTAAAGGTTGGTCAAAAGTGTTACAGAATATTTATTCTCAGCCTAGAGGGTTTCTAGGATGCAGTGCAGGGATGCAGGACTCTTGCAATTTCGATGAATTTAGGAGATGGATTTGAAGATCTGGGCACACACTGACAGCTAGAATTCATATTATGAAGTACTCAGAGGGCAGAGCTGCACAGAGAGAAAACTCCGAACATCTGAACTTAGTTCTTGTGTATTCAGCAGATGAGGACATGCGCGTGAGGAAACGATGCAAGTCCGAGGGAAAGAAAAGCATCTGTGAGGATTAGGAGGCCAGATATAGTGCCTGTTCCCACCAACCAACCCACAAAAACCTCCTGTTTCTTGTTGCCTCAGAGGCGGGGTCTCACCTTGGTACTGGGTAATAATTAGCCCTTGAATGACAACTGCTCTGAGCAGACTTAAATTAAAAAAAATAATAATTGGAAAGAAACAAACTGTTTCCAAGAAACTCTATTGTGTCCAACAACAATACTCAAGTATTTTCATAGAAACTCAAAAATACTCTACAATGTCTGGCATTTATTTAAAAAATACCAGACATACAAATCAGTAGAAAAATATGAATGATAGTCAAAACAAAAAACATAATCAAAATATATTCCCAATATGATACAGATGGAAATCAGATATTAGCAGACAAAGACATGAAAACAGTTACTATAAATGTTTTCTATATGCTTAAAAAGGTAAATACAGACACAGAAAATATATTTTTAAAAATCCCAAACTTACAGAGATAAAACTACAATGTTTGAGATTAAAAAAAATACATTGGGTAAAATTACCAGTAGAACAGACATTTCAGAAGAAAAGTTCAGTAAACTTGAAGAAAGAGCAAGAGAAGCTAAAACAAAATGCAAAGAGAACAAAGAAAACTACAATAAAACAATCAACTGAGTATCATTTAACTGAGAGAAAAATAAAAACAGCCTAAAATACTGTAATTAAAATTCCAAAAGATAAAAAATATATATATATTTGAAAAAATAACAATAAAACATTTTCTAAATTTGATAAAGTCTATAAATTATAGATTCAAGAAGCTTAATGAACCCAAATGTGTGTTAGGTACACACGTGCACACACACACACACACACACACACGCAACAAGAAGAAAAAAAAAAGAATGTACAACATAATCAAGTATCTCAAAAATTAGAATTAAATAATAATTTAAAAACCCTTAAAGACATTAAGAGAAAATAGACAAGGTACATACAGAGAAATAATGAAAGAAGTGATTATTTCTTGTTCAGAATAATGCATGACAAAAATAATTTGTCAACTTAGACTTCTGTATCTATAAAAGATATCTTAAAAAGCAAAAGTAAAATAAAAACATTTTTAGATAAACAATGGCTAAGAAAGTTCAGTAGCAGCAGACCCACACTACAAGAAATACTAAACCAAGTTCTTTAAGAAGACAAATAATAGGTGGAAATAAGGATCTACATAAAGGAACAGAGAGCAAACAACAACAACATAGCTAAATATATAAGGTAGTGTTATTTTTATTGAAATCACTTAAAAACAGTTAACTATTTAAATAATAATGACTTTGTAGTGTAGTGTTTATATCATATATAAATGTAAACTGTATAGCAGCAATGACACAAACATTGGGGAGAAGTCAGCATATTATTGTAAGGTTCTTATACTGTATGTGAAGTACAACGTCACTCAAAAGTAGAGTCATAAGTTAAAGATGCAAAACTAAATAAACCATTAAAATAATTAAACAGAATTAGTATGCTTAATAAACCTACATACATGTGATTGAAATATAAAAATTATTGAATTAATAAAAAATAAAGCAGAAAAATAGTAAAAAGTAGACAGCGAAAAGGTGAGATAAATAGAAAGCAAATAAGATAATATATTTAAAGCTCTTCAGATCAATAACCACATTAAATGCAAACAGTTTGAATAAATAACATACATGTGTCAATTTAACTCTCATTTTATTTTACTTTAGATAAAAAATAGCCCAAGTACATGCTGTTCACAAAAACACACTTTAAATATAAAGAAACAAACAGAAGTGAAAGAATGAAAAATTATATTATTTGTTCTTAAAAAGAAATTTAGAGCAAAAATAATGCTTAGTTAAAGAAGGTCATTTTATAATGATAATGGGACCAGTTCAACAGGAGAATATAATAATCCTAAATGTTTATGTACCTAATAATAAAGCCATGTACATGAAGCTAACAGTAATGAAATTAAAGAAAAATAGTTCAATCCACAGTTATAGTGAGTACTATACTCAGTACTATAATTATAGTACTTTTCTCAATAATTAAAGGAAAAAGTAGTCAGGAAATCAGTAAGTTTATCAAGTATTTGAAAAATATAATCAATCGACCTGACCCAATTAATATTTATAGAACACTCCACACAACAATAGATTATTACTGAGATAAATTAAAGAAGATTTAATGGGGAAATAAATGGAAATATATACCCTGCTCATTGGGCAAAAGATCCAATATTGTTAAGATGTCAGTTCCTCCCAGATTGATCCATAGATATAACACAACAATAATTAAAATACCAGCAGACATTTTTTTGGTACAATCTGACTAGAAAATGCCAATATATATATACACACACACACACACACACACACACACACACACACACACACACACACACACACACATATGGAGATGTAAAAATTCTAGAAAGATCAAAACAACCTCAAGAAAGAAGATCAAAATTAGAAGTCTAAGACTACTCTATTTCAAATCTTATTATCAAGTTATAGCAATCAAGATAATGTGATATTGTCAGTATGACATCATTCAGTAGAACAGATTAGAGAGTCCAGAAATACAATCATACAGACATCTACTGATTTTTGAAAGAGTTGAAAAGGTAAGTCAGCGAAGAAAGGTTCATTTCTTAATGAATAGTGCTGGAATAGTTATATAGTCATACTTTAAAAATAAACTTCAACATGTATGTTATATAACATTATAAAAAATTAAATGCCATGGATCATGTACATAAATGCAAACCTTAGAATGATAAATCTTCTAGGAGAAAACTATTGTGCCTTTGGGTTAGGCAGACATTCTTAACTATAACATCAAAAGCATGGTCCATAAAAGAGTGAATCGATAAATTAGACTTCATCAAAATCGTGAAGTCTGCTTTTCAAAAGACATTTTTAAAAGAATGAGAAGTAAGCCAGAGACTGGGAGAAAATACCTGATGACCATGCATCTGTTAAAAGACTTGTTTTCATAATATATAAAGAATTCTCCCAAATTAGTAAAAACTCCACTAAAAAAACTCATTAAAATGGGCAAAAGATTTGAACATATTTAAATTGAAAAGAACACATAAAAAAGGCAAATTTGCACATGAAAAGATGCCTAATATCATCAGTCACTAGGAAAAGAAAATTAAAATTATAATGAGATACCACTGTACTCATATTAGGATGGCTAAATAATAATTAAAAATAAAGATCGAACATACTAAGGGAGATCTGTCCATGATGTTCACAGTAACTTTATTCATAATTGCCCTAAATTGGAAACAACCATACATGGCTAATAACCAGTGAATGGGTAGTGTCCTTCAGTACCCACACAATGGAAGACAACTCAGTAATAAAAAGGAATTATGTACTGTTATATGCTATAGCATGATGAATCTCAAAATAATTAAAGCCCACAGGAGAGAGAATATACCATACGATTTAACTTATATAATTCCAAGAAATGCAAACCAATATACAGTGACAGGAAGCAGAGCCATGGTTCGCTGGGGAGGGCTGGAGGTATGGTAGAAAAGGGCTGGTTAGAGAGATTAAATACAGAAAGAAAAATGGGTAAATTACATTAGCAACTTGAATTTAAAAAATTTTAAAAAATCAAATGGTTACTAAATTAAAGCAAATTGTTCAGTTGTGGTACTAATGAATGAAATGAAAATGAAGTTTTTCTAATAAGAAACATGTTTTGACTCATCCATTGATCAGAGATTAAAAAGTGATAGTGGTAACAAACATAAGGAAGATGGCAACTAGCAAAACTATTAATGGAAATAGAAATTGATGCAACCATTTTGAGCAATCTGTCTCTTCGTTTATAAAGCCCTATGCTTTTCAAATCAATGCTTAAAAACTAATCTAAAATGTAGACAAATACTAATGCCAACATCATCTCAACACTCTTATAATAGCAAGGATTGTATAACAATACAACTGTCCAAAATTGGGTATACCATATGCCAAAGTGCTTAACATGATATTTTTGCAGAATATTTGATAATATGAGAAATACTATGGTTATCTCTGTTCAGGAGAAAATGTGAAGTAGTTACAATACAAATGGAGTCATTACTTGCAGTCTGAAAAATATATATTGAAAACAGGGCAGGCTAACAAAAGTTAATTGGGTACATTGATTTGTATATTATCTATTAGATAAATTGATACATTTATTCATGGGAACAGAAAGGATAAATGACAAACTTGCACAATTCTCTTAAATCAAGGAAGGGAACTGAATATTGGAAGGTGTTGTAGAGAAAGAATGTTTAGAAGGTGAACTTGTTTAGCTAGGTATAAATCCGTAACATTTAGCTATTCAATAATATGGCTGTATTTGTATATTACCTCCATAATATGTTAATACTTCTGTATATGTTAAAGACTTCCACATTGATATCTCTAATCCTGACCTCTTTCTTCACACCAAATTTACATACACTTCATAAAAGATGAGGGCAATTATTATGCAATGTGTATTTTAAATAATTTATAGACAGAATGTATTATAATGCATGTGTACACACACACACACACACACACACACACACACACACACACACAGATTTTCTAAGTGGTCTAGGGACAGATTCATTCAATTAGATTTATTTTTCCCGTAAACTAACTTGGTACTTTTTGCATTTTATACTACATCAGTACTCTCCTCTCTAATTAAACTGTCCTTGGAACTCCCTGGGTGGTTAATGTATAAAGAAAATGGTGCTGAGCACATTTTAATTTAATGAAAGGTGGGATAAGAACATTGATGGCATCTTGACATTTGCACTCTAGCTGGGGTGTCAGACAATGAGGAAATGCCTTAAAAGCACTTCCCTTTGGGCAATATTATTTTGAGAACACACTGCTTGAGTTTCTATTATTGAGGAGACATAGTATTATGGATAGAAATCACAACAATGCCATTTGGAGTTAACTGGCATGAAATATTTGGCATGGAAATTTTACCTGTTTTAAGACTTCAGTGGGTATTGGAAACATTCTTTTTTATTGCTCCTTTTATTAAGCACTAATCATTCTATGAACATTTATGGAGTGCCAGCTCTTGAGCAGCTGCAGTCACACCTGCTTGTAGAAAACTTTATTTCTCAAAGTATTAGCTCTATTTAAAATCCCGTGTTTTGTAAATAAGCTTGATGCACTTAACAGGAGAACACGCAAAGCCCTCCGGTATGTGAGTGAAGCTATTGCTGCCACATGACAATGTACGATGTGTCCCACATTGTCCCCGATGGTTCCTCAGCGCTCCCCTACTCTGTGCCCTCCTGATTTTCCCTTCTAAGGAAATGAACGCCCGAGAATTACATTACCCTTCACTTGTAAGTCTTGAGCCTGAGGCCTCTGAAAGTTGGCAGAGCTCGTCCTAGGCTGGGAGCCCTGTGGGACCTGGTATTAGAAAAGGGACAGTCACTAGCTTTGAGGTGCCTCAAGGCTCCTCAGGACCAGCTCTACAAGGGGACACTATGCTACTTAACCACCAAGAATAGACCCAAGGCCACCCAAGGCCAGCCTCCTTGCTTAAGTAAACCTTGACTCTAAGCTTAGTGCATAAACCAAGATGCTTAGAAGGAAGAGCATGTTTGTCTTTGTAACAAAAAACCCTCTTCTGAATTATGTGTGCGTGAGAAGTAAAGTGTCAAAGACACAGTGCCCCTCACAGCTGCTAACTCTGTGACCTTGGTGAGGTTCTCTGTCACTTTGACACTCAATTTCCTCACCTGCCAAAGGAAGCTAATGGTAGCTGCCCTCCCGTCGTCTCTGACATGCTGTGATGCTCTAATTAATTGAGCAGATATGAGTGAAGACTTGGCTTTGTATGTGCCTGATATAGAAAAAAGAAGCAGGTTCACAAACATGAATAAAACATGTCCCTATTTCAAGAGGAGTGGCTCACAGTCCATCAGAAGGGACACACCTAATGCTCCAGGGGGTGGGGATTCCGTGATGAAGTGTCAGGCTCTGTGTTACGAGTGGCTTAAACGAGGGACTCCTCAATGCTGTGAGAAGGAGGCGTACGAGGGAAGGCTTTCCAGGGAGGATGAGTTTTTAGCATCATCTTGAGAAATGAGTAGGAGCTTGCTGGGTACCGAACAGTTGAAGGACATTGCACAAAGTGACGAGCCAGCAGTAGAGAAGCTGCACGTAGGAGCAGACACGTGTGGGGGATATGTGTGCATTGCATGACGTGTGTGTTGTTGCCGTGCCATCTGCAGAGCGCTTTGCGTGTGTATCCTGGCAGGCCAGCAAACAGCACCCTGAAGTTATTTGAGATCATAACTCAGTTCTTTTCCCTGCTTCGCCCATGACATATGAACTGGTCTGGTCTTCAAGGCGTGTCTTCTTGTGTCGTTTAGCTAAATTGTAACCTTATAAAAATTAACATATGTACCTAATGTGAAGTCAAGTAGCATTAAAAGTCTTAAAATCTTCCCCTCCCAATTTCCATTCCCCCAAATCAGCTCTTTCCAATTATTATAGCTGTTCTTTTTTGGTATTCTAAATAATGCATCTAGACCATATATATATATATATATATATATATATATATATATATATATATATATGGTCTATATATATATATATATATATATATTGCTTTGAGACAGTATCTATTGACTTCTTGTTATAAAAGATACTTTATCCCTCATTCCTCCTCATTTATATTTTGCCAAGCCTACGTACCAAAAGTAGTTATTTAACAATTATCCCAAGTAATTATTTAGTGTACATAAATTATAACTACATAAATATTGTTCAAAGTTAAGCCTTGTGTACTATCGTGTATTATGATGGATCCTTTCCTTCCTTGTATAATATTATTTATTTGCTTATCTTACAAATTGCCTTCATTATTTTGGTTTGGGTTTCTATGTATTTATCTTCAATCATTCTCTTTAGAATGATTGAAGATAACAGAAGTGTGAAATCTTTTACATAGAGACAAACAACACTTAAGGTGAGACCTTTTCTTTTTCTCTTTATTTGGTGGGGGCGATATATATTCTTATTTTAGTTTTCACTGATTTCTCTTTAGACCTTCTATATACCTGTTCAAATGAGACTTTATTTCACTATTTTCTTATGGAAAATGCCTTTATTTTCTGGATCATGTGATTTCCCCTTTCTCAGTTTATTTCCTTGTTTGGGAAATTTTCTCTCCAAACTACCTTCTGAGAATACATTAAAAAAAAAATTTTTTTTTAAGTTATCAAGTATCTGAGATTCTTTTTTCTTTCATTCTTGTTTGATAGTTTGACAGAGAATAGAATTCTGGTTTGCAAATGTCTTCACCTAAGACTGTTAAAGCATTTCCCCATTGTATTGGAACTTCTGATATGTGGTGCCATGTTGATGTACAACTCTGATCTTCCTGAAATAAGGACCTTGCATTGGTCCCTGAATGCCAGCAGCATCAACGTCACTGCAACACTGGGGTGGGCACCATCTTCTGGGGCAGCTTCAGCCAGTGAGTGGGCGTGGTTAAATTTTCGAGCCTATCCATTTTTCCCCAGAGCAGGAGTCCGCTAATGGGTGGTCTTTTCTGGGGAGTTTCTGTTTAGGTCAGCTGAGACTTCATCATATCTGTATTGTAGCATGAGGCTCTCCTTACCCAACCCTACTTCTTTCCTTTTTCATTTCACAGGTGTCAAATTTGCACCATGGTCTTACCGCCTCTGGTAGAGATTTTTAAGAAAAGCCTCTTATTTTTAGCCTCTTGCCTTAGCTGTTTTCCATTTTGTCTGTGGTACTGAAGTTGGTAGGCAGTTGGAGCTCAGAGCTGCCCATTCTGCTCTTCTGAGTCACTGCTGTGAATCCATCATTTCTTTTCCTTACAAAATATTGCTTATAACTCTCGTCTTCTGAATCGTTATCATGGGGTCCTAGACGCTCATTTCCTGCAGCTCCCAAGAGTTATGGCTCTCATGCACATGGCTCACAGCTGAGCCCGTGTCCCATCCCGCGGGACAGTCAATGGGGGCCCCAAGTACTGAAAGAGAAGGGGAACAAGAAACGTGAAGAATGGAGACAAGACAGGCTTTCTGATCAAGCCTTGTTTATTGTAGGTAGGGGTAGAGTATATAAGGGGAAGGAGGATTCGCGTAAGCACGGTTGCCTTGGATACCAAACCAGAGAACATTCCATTACCTTATATGACCAAAAAAATGCAGAAGTGTCCCTGGAGAGGAGGGAGCTGCAAGGTCAGATTAGTTTAAGCGAACAGCTCAAGGCTCAAGGGGCCCAGGGCATGTCAGGGCAACTGACTGTCTATCCTATCAAATAGCACAGGGCGAGGCAGACCCTGTCCCAGGGTGAAGTTGCCTAGATCTCAGGTATGAGAACCTTGATAAGAACGGCTCCCCACAAGCCTGTCTCCCATGGTTGCACTCAGCCTAAGAGAGAGCTGCTCGCCCAAGTTCATGTCTCTCTGGTGGCCACTTGCATCCACTCACTGGTTACTGTGTGAGTGCAAAGACCCCATACCCATATAGCGCCTTCCTAGCTCCAGAGTTTCCCACAGGATTATCTGAATTCCCTGTTTGCAATTAGGATCAGAGTTCAAACTCTCCAGATGTCCAAGACTTATTCCCTCCTAGGTCTCGATTCCAAGGACACTCCCGAATAAACTTTTGACTCACAAATCCCCATCTTACGGTCTTTTATCCAAAGAATATGAACTTATATACATCGCCACCCTCAATTTTCTTGTTCTTTTGGTTCATGCCTTTTCAAAGTCTTTTCTTTACATTTTAGTGGATCTTAGAAGAGAGCGGAGATCATTCACACTTTTAATCTGCCACGTTTAAACAAAAGTTGGATCCACCACCCTCTCCCTGTTTATAAAGAAGGGTGCATGGCCATTTTGCTTCTGTATGTAGGAGCTTTGTGAGGAGTCACAAACAAAATGGAGAAATGATGTCTTAAAAAATCCATAATTAGTTCTCTTTATAGGGGTAGGGAGTGGGATTTTTTGGTCGGAGGCAAAAAAGGAATAACAATCTTCTTCATTGTTTCTCTTTTATGGACCCAAACTCTTGACCTGCCACTTATCACAGACTTCTTCTTTCCCTAAGAAACACAAGTAGTAGAAAATAAGAAAAGTCAGGCTCTTTATTATGAACTCAACCTTCAGCCCAGAGCTCTCTCTCTCTCTCTCTTTTTTTTTTTTTTCTTAGAAATCTAGTGGAATCATCAGGAGTGAGACCTTTCATTCTCTTTAGCATGGGCTGAGTACTGGCCCTGGCGAAATAGCTGACCCCTATCCTCTCTCTCTCTCTCTCTCCTACTTGAAACTGCTAATTTCATTGCAAACTGTGAAGCTGCCTTCCCCAAAGGACAAAGCTCTAGATCCCCCACTCCCCATGAAGACACCAAATGAAAGGGAGTAGAGACGGAGAAACTGTCTTCTCTCGAAGTATATTTATAGTCCCCTCTCTCCTGTCTCTTAAAATAAATCTTCTAGAAGATTATCAAGCTGTACGATCACAAGAAATTCATTTTCCCCTTGATTCTTCTCACAGATTTTTATTTACTTGTACGGAATATGGGGAAAGTGCTTGATCTTTTCTTTAGGTTAGAAAGCAGACAAAGGCATAACTATCTGAGGCCCACTGTCAGCTTGGGAGAGCCAGATGTATCCAACAAAGATCTTGCTTTCATCATTAGAATTTTCTCTAGAATAGGAGTGCAACTTGGTCCATATGATAAAGAAATCAGAGCAGTCAACAGAACAGTGATGCCTTCTGAATACGGTTGGCATTGTTTAACCAAAATAACTAGGCTGGGAAGAAAGATATGGGATATTTTTATTTCTCAGTACTGCTCTGCTGGAAGTGGGTATCTTACACGGAAAGAAAGGAATAATAATTTCAACCCAGGTGGTGTAAGGCAGTACTTTGTGACATTCCATAAGGACGTTAATCTGATCTAATACTGTTTGAAAGTAAGTTCGGTCAGGTGTCAGATTAACAAAAAAGAGGGTTTAGGTTACTTCTTTACCATTCTTAAATTTCATTGATCTTTTGTGCTATAATGTAAGGATAGATGTGTTCAAGAACCTTTCATGAAAATAAGTGAAAGTGAAGGGGATGTATTACTATTTGTGATATCCTTGCTCTATGCCATGCGTTCTTATAATTAGCTTATCTGGCTTGATTCTTTTTACTCCTTTATATTTATAATAATGCAACCCACCTTGAGATTAAAAAAAAAAACAAACAAACTGAAGTCTAGAGAGGTTGAGTAATATCACGTAGTTGATAAGAACCCGAACCTTCATATGAAAGAGAGGTTGATGGGACACTAGTTTTGCCCAATTATAAGCTGATTCTTTTCACTTTTCTTTCAGTACGTTTTGTTAGTTTAGCTTTAACGATTTTTAAAAGTTTTATAAGCAAAATGATGACAGAATAAAAAATGAGATTTGGACAGCTGTTTCTAATCATTTATTTTTTATTATTTTCATATTCTTTTCACTATTTGTCTCAATAAATCTTTATTATACCCCAGCTCAGTGAAAAATAAGAGAGCTCATCTAAGATATAGAAGCAACACAGGTACCCTAAAAGCTGTCTTGGTGATCATAGCATAACCATTATTCATGAAGGCAAGATCAGTTTAACCTCTGTTCTTAAAGCCTCCTGGACTGTTACACAGAAGCTCCAAGATGCATTGGGATTGTCCCTGGGCACAGAGTTATTATTTCTTATTGATAAGTGAGCCACACATCTTCATCTTAAAAGAACAGATAGAAGGATCTACAACACAAAGTGTTGCTTTGTCTCTGGGAAATCAGAATGGAATCATATTCTTCTGTTTCCTGTTGTTATAATAATGAAGTCATGTTATAAAAGGTGGACCTTGTTTTCTATAATAGGGCAAAATGATAGAGTGAAGTAGTCTTCCTTTGAATCAGAACCCCCGGCATTTACTTAGTTCATCTGTTTATGCCTCGAGATGGAAACCAAACCCTGTTGCCTTAACACACGACATCAGCCCAGTCTGACTCCTGGGTACGTCTGCACATGCTCATGGAAATTGGACCTTTGCTTTATCCAGACTCATGTTTGACACTCAGGAAAGTGTTACCCATAGGTGGTCTTCAGAGTACATAAAGCTAATCTGTTCACAGCGGTGAGGGAAGGCGTGGGAGCGATAAAAGCTCTCAGGAAGAGCCTCAAAACCAGACATGAACCCCCATGGTGAACCCTCCCTCCTCCTGTCGTGGGCAGTGTTATTGCCACTGTGTCTCCAGATTTTCTATTAATGTTTGTCTGTAAAGAGTGAAATTAATTCTCTCTCTGGGACTTCTGAATCACATCATTGGGTCACAATGTCAAGCATGCAGATCTTAAGTTTATTTACCAAAAAATGATGCATTAATTATCATTTCTTTCATCACAGACTTCGTGTTAAATTTATACTAGTGCATATGTGATCATGTATTTTTAACCATGGTAGGTTTTTTTTTTTTGTCACTTTCTCAAGCGATCAAATGAACAATTCCTAAGTGTATTAGAAAAATCTAAAGGAAGGGAATGTTCTTGAGGAATATATTACATTTCACAGGCATTGTGTTTATAAAATCGAAATAGTCCTTTAGTCAAAGATATCTATCATAGCCTTTTAAATTTTTTTCCAAGTAGTTATCTCTGTAACAGCATCTGGAGGGAATTAAAAAAAAAAAACGTTAAAAGTGAGTAGAAAACAGCAGCCCTAATTTCTTTTGTCTTTTGTGGCAAACATTAACTTTTTTCCTAAAGATTTAAAAGTCTTTTGGTTATGAAAACAAAGGAGTAGAGTAGAGTACTTTAAAAACTATAATTTCTTTGGGTGACATGACCTGTTCCTTAATTAGAAATGCTTATAATTTGTATATAATGACTACATATTTCTCAACTCAAACCTGAACACATGACCTGACCAAAGTTGTCTTTTTTGTTTTATGGGTTCATGTGAGGAGACAGCCTATTAAGAATTGACAAATTATTCATTTAAAAATCAGGGGCAAGACGGAAAACAGAAACTTACTTGAAACATGGTAAAAATCAGGGACTTTTCCTTCTCCTAATTTCCCCCGATGAGATGCTTCTTGAAAGGCAGTAGGCTTAAGTTTAAAGAGATGTGATTTTTCAAACGTACAAAGACCTGCCACTTACAGGTTGTGTAATCTTTTGAGAATCACCAGTCCTGTAAGGAAATGGTCTTGTTTTTCCTTTCCCACTTCCCACTTCAACCATGAAGTTAGAATAAGAGTGATCATCTCCGGGCACACAAATGATTCACCAAAGAGGGGGTGTGTGTGACATGCCAGTTAGACTTCCTTTGCAAGGATTTCTGAAATAAAGTTAGGGAAGAAATCAGTCTCTCTCTGATGACAGAGCTATTACTTGTTAGGTTTAGATTGGTGTTTTGTTGAAAAAAAGGATCCAGGGGATCCATTTGCTTTTTGTTCTTTAACCTACCTATATACCTGTTCATTACCATTATTTGCTTCTTTATCTTCCTAAATCTATTTTTTTATTTAATTACATAAGACAGGGAATCATTATTTTACTTAATTTATTTGAGTTTTATTTTTGACATTGAGTAAAAATGGTGGTTCATAGTGGGTGCAAGACTTATCGGGGAAATCACTTCTTAAATTATATAAATGTATAATCACTTCGTTGTATACCTGAACCTGATATAATAGTGACTATCAAATGTGGTCTAGAAAAAATTTTTTAAAAGAATAAAATAAGAAGGTTTCTTGGCATACACTCTGTGTGTCTGTAATGTATTTTGTAAAATGTAATGGCAATAAAAAATTATTATGGTAAATAAATCGATAAAATACCTTTTGGGAAGCACAGAGCATAGTACTCACTAATACTCACCAGCTGCGAACTCCCCTTATCTACTCTCTACTTAAATAATTCAAATGATGCAATAATATCAAATTAGTCTGTTTATTATCAATTTGAGATAAAAATCTTGAGTCACAAACAAAAATATATGCATGGCATTTTGATATGGCAGACAGTAAGAGATTTTAGAGAGATGACATTTTAACCTAAGTCCATTACTTTCTGAATGTGTGATTTGGGGCCATTTGCTTAACAATTCTGCATCTAAATTTCCTCATGCATAAAAAAGAATGCTAGTTCCCATTTATTACTGATATAAGACATTTTAAAAGAACAAATGTATATGTACTGAAATTATCTTACTTTTCTTTTCTTCCTGAAAATATCTATTCATATGTAGTCTGTCTCCAGCCATGATGGAAGTTTATAAGTGTAATTTCATAGAGTGATTCAACGATGTCCAAAATTAAGTCTATATGTTCAGATGAAACAATAATTAATCATTAAGAAGAATGAGACAGACACGGAAAATATGATCCATCTCTTTTATTTCAATGGCAGAAAAAAGAACTGCAGCCCTTTTTTGGGGGTTGGGTGTGTAGCTTCTACCTGAAAGTAATTAACATGTCCTTGTGGTTTCCCATTTGCTTACGATTTCCTCTTCAAATAATGAAGTTGAATTGGCGAAGGGTATAAATGTTGGGGCACAGGTGGGAGATTTAGATCAGAGAAGGATCCTAGTTTCTTTAGGTTCAAGCGGCTGGGTTAGAGAGGTGTCTTTCAGGAAAGTGAATGAACAGGAGCGGAAGTTTATTTGCTTAAGGCAGGACATGGAGGGGAATGAGATTTCCGGTTTTGGAGACCACGTGTAGTTGGAGGTGCAGTGCCACAGCAAGAAATACAGTGGAAATGATCACTGTGGACATGGCTGGAACCAAGGACACAGACTGGAGCTGGAGAGAGTGAGCCGGGGGTGGCAGCAGGTGCAACTCAAGAAGTGGGCATAGGATGTGAAAAAAAACGATCCAGGGCAGACTGTAATGATGCTGTAAAAATAGAGAAGAAGAAAGCCTTTCACAAGAGACTGAAAAAGAACAGAGAAGAACGAGGAGGCAACGCTGAAGTGGATATGGCAGATGGTGCACACGGGAGGGTGAATGACCTTGGAAATAGGAATAGAATCCCAAGTAGAATTGGAAATATTGGGTCATTTTTTTTTTAATGACAGAAAGAAAAGGTAAATGGATATGTGTAGGTTAGGATAGGTATAGAGGTTTGTTGACATCTAAAACTCACAAGAATAAAACTGCTTTAGTGATATTTTCTTCCAAACCAGCTTCTCCTACGATTTCTGCATTTCAATCAAGGACAACTTCATTCTTGCAGTTTTTAGGGCCAAACATCTTAGTGACATTTTTGACTCTTGTCTTTATCTTGTGTGTCACATCCAGTCTCTCAACACGTTTGTCATCTCTATCATCTGACTCTGTTTACAATTAAGTGACTTCTCACCCCTTCTCACTGCCCCTTTGGATCTGAGCTAATTCCTTTGTTGGAGTTTTTAACTAAGGATATCATACCTAAGAAAAGAACCCAATATGTGAAAAAACTTGACCTAGAAATAGCAGTACTGATTCAAAGTGTATAACATGCCTCTCTAAATTCCATCTATATTTAGTTAGTTGCCATCTAAAACAGAAATACCAGTCTGTAAGGCCACCAACAGCATCTTCCCATCAACAGTATTATAATGTACTTGTGATAATGATAAACAAAAGAGATGAGTTTCAATTTATATTTATTTGATTCCTGCGACCTCAAGGCTGCTAAAATGTGGTTGCCTTTGAGGTCTTCAGCTCCATCTTCCATCACTTGTGTCCTCCTCTCGTCTTCTGTAACCATATCACCTTCTATTCATCTTCCATAACGAAGTTCCTCAAGGGATCTCAATATGGCTTCCATACGCAAACTTTGATGATGATAAAGAGTTATATAGGACTCAGGGACATATTTGAACACCAAACACACTGCTAGAAAATAATCTCAATTTCTCTCTACATGTGTCTTTATTTTCTTTCCCTGTAGATTTATTACCCTCATATGCGACAGTTTCCAACTGTCACTCATGTGATCTTTTAGCTCAATTGATATAAAATGATATACTGAAGGAAAGGACATTAGGACACAAATGAAATTGAATATTGATAGGATTTAGAAATGATTTGGCTGTGGCTGTGTCACAAATATATTAAATAAGAGAAAGCAGAAGAGAACAATTAAGTTCCCCCAAACAAGAATGGACATGCATTTTTGTATTCAAGTTTTTTTTTTTTACTGACCATTATAATAATTATATAGGCTATGACTTAGTTTCCACAATCATAATTTTAAATAACTGCAAAATATTTAAGGTAGTGTATCTATTGCTTTTTGTGAAATAACTGTTCTATTATTGGACATTTAGTTTTTATTAATGCAGCCACTCACTAGAAATTATCCTGCTATAACAATCTTTATTTATATTGGATTACTAGCAAAGTTTATTAAGCATTCATTGAATGAAGTGAACTCCAGGGAGAAGTAATTATTTCAAATACTTTTAAATGTCGTGTTCTTTTTGGTTCTTTTCATTTAACTAACATTTGGTATTTTTAGATAATGGTGTTCCAGCCATGTTTGTTTCCTCATTTCCACATGGCCAACTTTGACTCTCAAGGTGATAGATTTCATTCAGGGAACAAATGATAGCAACAAACAGGAATTTTGACGCTTAATGGATGAGTCCTGTTTTCCTAAATTGGATCCAATGATTTATAGAGTCAAAAGACATCAGTGAACAGATGGATCTGAAAATTGCTGAAATTTATAAATAATTTGACCATGTATTATATGTTATGGCTGTATCTAAACATATCAAAAAAAATGGAGGGTTAAGAAATAAATACTTGAAACTCCCGAACCAGTAGTCTCAGATCTTACCCACTATTGTTTGTGACCTCAGGGTAGGGGTGGGGGTGGCTGATGTTCAAAAGATATTGTGACATTGAACTGCTAACTCTGTTTCCATCAACCGATTGCAATTTTAATCTCATGATCTCTGGTATCTCATTCTGTGGAGTTGGGTCGAACTGTGTGTCTGGCACCTAAACATTGCATGACTATGAGAATACCATTTATCCTTCTGAACTTGAACTTTCTCGTTTGTATCATGGGCAAGATACCTATGCAAGATGATAGTATTCAAAATGTTAGTGACGGGTACCACAGAAGCCTTGATTATCCAAGAAGCATGCTGGTTACAGCACTGGTGTAGATAATCGGAGCCTCACCTGGCCTAGGTGAGGACTGTGGAGAGCTCTGAAGAATGCTGAGGGGGACAGGACAGCTGACCAGGACAGGAAGCAGGACATTTGGGAAGTAGTTATTGACTTTTTGTAATGAAAGCATTTCAGTGTTTTTAACAGCCAGTCTACTCTAGTGTCTACTCTAGTGTGCATGGCTGACCATTGGTCCTATTTCATAATTGGTTCTATTTCTGAGAGTCAAATGAGTGAATATATTTGAAGCATTTTGCATTGCATTTGTACCGTAAAAAGGATTTGATAAATACTAATAGTGGCATTAGTAGATTTTAAAAAGTCTGCTGTCATAGTTCACGTTAAAGGGACTAAAATGAAATGAGTATAGGAAAAAAAAAAACCAGGAGAGAATGATGGAGAGGGATTTTTAGAAACATTTTTTGCTTTTTCTACAATAAATTCTTGAGGAAGTGCAGGCCACCTACAGTGGGGCTCCTACCCCTGGCCTTGCCTGCTACGCCCCTGAAATGGTCCCAGGCCATCCAGGCCGAACACACACAATCATGGAAAACTAACCCTTGGACGAAGTGACACAGAACGTCGTTGAAATACTCAGTTGACAAATATGTCATTCTGCCTCTATCAGTCGATACATTTGAAACAGTTCCAATAAAAGTTTCAGTGTGCTCTGACATCTAATTTATCAAGTGAGCTTAAAATTTATATTAAAAATCAAGGTTCGAATTAGCTACGGTAATTCCAGAGGAGAGAACAGCATCTAGAAAAAGCAAAGTCGCACAAGCAAATGCAAAGAGTTTTAAGGTTGTGTCGGTCAAGGCAATAGGTATTTGCAAAGCGGTGGATGCTCATGGAGAGACTCAGAGTCTAGACACGGAATGCAGACATTCCTAGTAATTTGAAATCTGCCAGAAGTTCTCACAAGGAAAGGACAGATTGTCATTTCTTTAATGCATGGTGTTTGGATAAATGCTCTTTTCCATCTAGAAGAATAATATAATTAACCCATTACATCTCAAAATAAATTTACTATGGATTAAACACACACATTCATCTATACACATATTAGAAAAGTAATAGAACATCTCTAAGGTATCAGAAAAGGGAAGGACTTCTCAATATAGAGTGGAGACACCGTAGAGTGTGGCAGTCCGGGGCACCCAGTGACTTAGCTGGGAGGGCCACACGGAAGGAGCAGAGGCCAAGCCAGGGCTGTGAGGTTGCTGAGGGGACTACGTGTTCTGGACACGTCTTCACGCCTGCACTGGTGACCCACCACACTGTCACACTCAGGAATAATGGCCACTTCCTCCTGCAATGTCCCTCCAGTCCCTCATGCTCTACATTTGTCACTGTAGAGCACCTGTGCATCAGAGCTTTCACTGCATAGGAGAAACGCTTAAAGGATTCGTGCATAGATCAGGAGGGATCAACTTAGAACTGAGAGGCAAGAGGTGTGCGATGAGATTGTATTTGTATAGCTCCCATGTCCATGCGCTGGCATCTTAGGCCGGGCTCAGCCTAGTGAGTTCTCTGGTTGAGTGTAAGCGTGCTCCCGTATTTGCGGTTTGGCTAGTTTTTGGATGATGTAAGATGGCCTTGATTACAGTGTGTCAGATTGTGTCCATGTGACTCTCTTTCCAGCCGGCTCAATAACGTCAGCTTTCAGGATGATCACGGCAAGCAGATACACACAGCGAGCGCGTTCGGTTTTAGAGACACACCATCCCTTCGGCTATCTGCGATTAGCCAAAACAAAGCTGCAAGGCGGGTCCAGACTCAAGGAACAGGGAAACAGACTCTGCCTTTTGTGACGGGAAACGTCAAGTGGCAAGAAGCACGGATACAGGAAGGGGAGAATCATTCGGGCCATGTATGCAATGAATCCATTATCTGCCACGCTATCATTGCTTTATTATGCATATCTATAAATTGCAATTTCTGAAGGCTACGTGTTTCGTCTATCCCACTGCTTCTTGCTGTTTTCTTCTTGTGTTCTTCTTCATGTGCCTGACTGCCAATGCCTAAGTGATGCTCACTGCTGTTGAAAAAAAATACATTTGGAGTTTTCACGAAGGCTGGGGTGTGCCATCCTCTGGGAGGCTCCATATTTGCCTCTGTTAGGTGCTTCAAAATTCTTCCTGGCAGTCTTTGCACTCTCTCGTCTGCTGTTTCAAATCTTTATGATGATTGACAAATGTTTTTTTTTTTTTTTTGGTATGTTTAATTGTATTTAGTAGAAGAGTCCATTCATATAACCTTGCCTAGAGCTCTTCGGTCTATGTTTTTAAAAGATTATATTTGAGAGCGATGTGAGGATGAAGGGAGACCAAGGATGCCTGTAATAATCCAAGCCATAGCCTGGACAAAGGTAGCAGGGGTACAGGTGATAAGAAGTGGTTTTTCCAAAGACAAGTTCAGTAAAATGCTTCTGTGAGTTCTGTCCTGACTATCTGAATGATGACTTTTGGAACATCAAGGTCATGGACCAGATCAGCAGCCTGGTCCATGCTACTACTGGGTGAAGGGTAAGCCCTCAGTGGTGTTCTCAGGCTTACCCGAATACAAATCACCTTCAATATCAAGCGTGATTAACGTTGTGTCTATATGTGCTAGAGTGTTATTTATGGAGAGAGAAATGATGGATGAAATAAAATGTTTTATTCCATCAGGTTAAATCATCGGAGTTGTAATGCAATCAGTCTAATTTGATTGGCAAAGATGTAGTCATAACTAAATCAGTTCAGTGTATTTTTCTTTTTCTTTCCGAAAATTATGCATTAAAATAATATGTTCCTTTCAGTCTAAATATTAATAATCATAGCTCATTTGTATTATTTACTCTATACTTTTATAAATATGCTTTTGTAATTCCCTGAGCTAGGAATTCCTGATTACCATTTCTGCCACTGCAAACACTGCCAGTTTTCCTAGCAATACCCTTGCTGACCTAATCTGCCAACTCAAGTTCAAAATCCAGCTGACATTGATTAACATACAACTGTTAACTTGTTATGTAAATAGTTTCATTAGCAGGGGGCAAACGCAGTTTGGCACATCTGAAATTTTATATTTTGCCTTTCACCATTTATTATATCAAACATTTGATTTATTTTAAGCATGTTTTGAAGGTGCTTTGTCATCATTATAATTATCAGATTAAGTAAAAGAGAATCACTACATAGAGGTAATGTACCAATTTCCTCTCATTTGGATCATGAGAAAGGGAGTCTTTGAGTGGCTGGATGAAACCACAGCTAATTTAGGCAGGACTGGACCTGTCTCCTAATTCCTTGTAAATAGCTTTGCTATGGGATCAATCCACAGGGAATTTGTGTCAGAGCAGATTTAAGAATATATACAACACACATAAGAAAAAGCATCTCTAAGAGTCTTGATTGACGACCTTCTGAAAGTTTATCTCACCAACTTAGACTAGTCCTTCCCTTGTTTTTCTTCTATTTTAAATATGTAAATGTATTCTAAAATCTTAAAGTCCTCTCGAGGATGACTCCCTCTTTTACGCTTCATAATAAGAGTCACTTTAAATACATTTTTCCTCACTGCGTGTGGCAGCTCAGACGCAATCTCGGAGGGCTAGGAGGTTATGTGTTCAAGAACTCTTGACAGAGCCCACGATCTGGTCCAGCTTCTCCTTATGACTCTTTTGGGCCGTGGGACAGATGGCCAGCTTGACCCGGTGACTAGCCCATCTGTTTGAGGAAACTAAACTCCCCCAGCTGAGAGCAATTAGAGGCCATATTAATACCTGGCAGGGATCGTTAAAGGCTGGTTGGGTGGCCTGTTGGCTGCCTGTGAGCAATCCCAACATCCGTCAGGCTCACAGCCATTCCCAAATGTGTCAGAGGTATACAGGAAATTAGAGCTTTAAATGGTGTTGAAAAGAGTTTGTTTTCACTTAAAAAATGAACTGTGGTTGAATAGAGAGGGTTTTTATGGAAACTCTGGTTAAATAAGGCTTTTATAGAAACAGAACCCTCCTCATTCACCTTCCCCTCTTTCCCATTCCTTCCCCCTTCAACTCCACCCTTTGTTTTCATAGAAAATAAGAGCTAATCGCACCGAAAGGGTGACGGGTGATAGATAGAAAGAAAGCAAAAAGCGACTCACTCTCTACACTCTTGATGGGAGAGCGTGTGGTCTACGACATTATACTCATTTATTTCAAGAGGCACAGGGTACCAAAGTAGATCTGTTGACTCAGTCATTCAGAGGAATTAAGGAGCATTACAGTTCCTAACCCGCACGTATATTAGATTTTACCGTTTCAAAACATTTCCCCTTACAGCGATACCTCATTTCATCTTCTCAAAGATGATTTCCTTAATTTTTTTTTTCAGAAGAATAAATGGCCAACAGGGATATAAGGATAACGGGGCTCACGGAACGTAGAGAAATGCCAGAACGGTCTTGGCGTTCGTTGTTTTTAGTTGTTTAGTGGTTTCTAGCGTCGCTTCCTAGTTTTCTTAAAAGCACACTGCGTTGCTGGGCCCATAAAAACTATACCGCATCTGTATGCGAGTAACTCACATTCTGGGGGCACAGCTCCCCAAAGTCTCCTTCGCTGAGAGTCTTTCTAAGGAATCCCCTCATGGTCTTACGCAGCATCCGAACCAGGTGCCGTCTCAGGGGTGTGAGCCAACCCCCTTGGGGGGGCCATCTTGCAAATTTCGCATGGGACACGCCACAGACTTGGCCATTGCATCAAGGTGACCCCTTCCTTCCTCAGCTGAAACTCAGAGGGACACACACATTCATCACAAGATCATTTTCAAGCGGAAAACGTTATTTTCTATGTCCTGGTGATTTCCCGATTTCATCGGTAATTGAAACTCTCCCATGTTTGCTTAAGGAAACCTACAAAGTGATACTCCTTGCAACCCTGTTTGTAAAACACTTTTTTAAAAGTAACAGATTCTAAAGGGACATTAAAATAAGTATGAGTACATAAAACGCAATGTGTTCATATGACAGGATACTGTATATAATTTAAAAGAAACACATTATTTTTTTCCCTTGATGTGAACCTTGAAAGGACTCCAAAACTAAAATGAATGAAAACAAATCAAAATTGATGAATGATATGTTTATAAATTTAAATATATGGAGAGCTGTAATAAGGGGAGTCAGTATTTCTTGCATGCTTAAGATGTGCCAGGGTTTTATAAGTTCATAATTCTTATGACACCCTTATAACATTTGAATTGGTAGAATGATCTCTCCATTTAAAAAATGAAAAAAAAAATCAGAGGACAGAAAACATTGCCAAGTTCCCACAGCTGGGACCACAATTAATCCTTTTACTCATTCTTCCAACAGTCTACAAACAACACCAGGTTGGTTATGAGTGTGTGTGTGTGTGTGTGTGTATGTGTGCAGGTGCACATATAAGTTACAAAATTTTAATGAATACCTTTGCGTAGCTCTCATATTGTGATTTGAAATAAGAAATATATGTTTGGTCTCCAACCCTGTTCTTAGCACAAAGCTTCTAAAACCCTTGGAATTTCCTGCAGTAAGAACGATAAAGATGTCTTTTGTGACCTTAATGAAACGACTTTTGGAAAGCCCTTAGGTGACCTAAGATTGGGGGCTGGTTGCCAGGTGAACCCATCATGTGATTAAAAGGTCAAAACTCTGAGAACCCCCTTCCCCAACCTCCAGGGAGGAGACGGAGCTGGAGGTTGAATTGACCAATTATGGCGACATAACGAGGTCTCTGCAAAAATCTGACACATTTGGGGACCTTCCAGGTTGGTGAACACATGGGCGTGCTGGGCGGATGGCACATGTGACAGAGGGTGTGCAGGCTCCCTGCTCTTCCTCTGTGCCTCGCCCTCTGCATCTCTTCCTTCTGGCCTGAGTTACATCCTATTCTCATAAACTCGTCGTCTATTAAGCGAAATATTTAATCGAGTACTATGAGCTTTTCTAATAAATTATCAAACTCCAGGAGGGGTCTTGAGAACTTCCGATGTATAGCCATTCAGTTAGAAGTACTGGAGACAACCCGGGCTTACAGTTGGTGTCCACAGCGCGTGTGTGGTGGGAGGGGGACAGTCTTGTAGGATGGAACCCTTCACTCATGGAATCTGGTCAAAGCTCCAGACAGTGTCCAAACTGAGTTGAATAGTAGTGGCTGAGGTGGTGGGTCGAGAATGGCTTGGTCTGGGGAGACCCCTCCCGCTCACCTCACACTGGAATTGGCAGCAGAAACTATTGAATAAGGAAGGGAAAAGCAGGCTGAGACTGGCCATCTAAAGAGACTTTCATGCCAACTGCAATATTTTAGTTGATATTTAAAAAAAATAATATAAAAAATATGGAATATACACACTAAATGACTAACCTAATAAACAGTGTATTCAATGTATCTCCTTCAATAATAATCACAGTTAGTGCTCTTACACACACGCAAGCAATGAGTAAGAGTGTAAAATATATAATACACATCAGCTTTTCATTTTCTATAGGTGTGTGGCACAAATTCCCAAGGCAGAAGCTAATTAACATTCTAGATTTTTATAAGTGTTTATATCCAAGAGCTGGCATTGACTTTTAATTTCCTTGGGCTGGTTTAATGATAAATGCAGGCTTGAAAAACATCAACATATTGCCAGTTGAGCAAAACAAAAGGCATTTGTTTCTCTCAGAGGGATATAAACAAGAGGAACTCTTAATTTTTCTCTATGCAAATGCATGCTTCAAGAAAAATAAAATAATCCTCTCATGCACGTAGCTAGCAGATCGTGAGACTCACTCGCACATCTGCTACGGTGAGCTAAATCAAACCACTGCAATATCCCTTTAAAAAAAATAATATGTTGTGAGCAGTTCTTTGAGTAAGATCAAGTTAGAGCAGCTGGTTATGTCTGAAGAATTCAACCTCCAGTTTAACTGCACACTGTTTTTGGTGCGGCTGGAGAATCCAAGATGAATAAAAGCATGACTCTTTATTTTCGGAGCTCAAAATCAATTAGAGGACTCATCTCAGCATATGTATAAAGGATAAGTTGGCCTACTGTGTAACAGGAGTGTTAGGAAACACCTCTGGGATGGCAGGATATTGGAGAAAGACTTGCCTGCATGCCTTGGAACTAAAGGAAACAGTATCCAAGTGAGAGAAGGAGATAATTTTCTAGACTGAGGGAATCTCGATACAAATGTTTCTAGTGCACGTGAGCCACGTTGTGATTGGTAATTAGTGAGAGCAGGCTGGTGACAACGTGACACTACATATCGTATGCACGTTCCTAGTCAGCATGCCTGTAGTTCTGAGCTGACATTTCCTGAGTGACCACTGTATGCTGTAAGCTGGGCCATCATCCATGTTGTCATACATGCCAGAACCTGGAAGGTGTTCTTGCCTTGTCCCTTTGTTTATTACTCAGTCCCACTTACAGCTCAAACGATATTGATTTTATTTTGTGAATATGTATTAAATCAGGCCCCCTCTGCTCCATGCCCCCTACCTTAAGCCAAACACGCCCATATTACTTCCTGTCTGTGGCCTCCTTAAAAGACTTCTTGCCTCTCAGCATTTCTTTCTCTTATTGTCATCTACACGCTGCCAGAGTTGCTTTGCTAAAAGCAACGTGATTCTCTCTTTTGTGGTTCGATACCTGAATCTGTAAGCAAAAAACACCAGTTTTTGGGCTGCCCAACAGCATGACAACAGGTCAAGATTCTAGAATTGGGGGTGCTAAGGGCTTCAATCCTGCCTCTGACACTTGTTAGCTGTGTGGCCCTGGTCAGTGTAACCTCTCAGTGTCTGTTTTCTTGCTCTGAAACGATGATGATGATTTATACCTAATAGAAATGTTTCACGGATTCAACGAGTTCATACACGTAAAACGTTTAGATCGATGCTAGCAGTTACTACTAAGTGTTCGCCCTCATTACAGTCATGCTCCATTTAATGGCGTTTTGGCCAACAGCATATCACATATACGATGGTCCCGTGAGATTATAAAGGAGCTGAAAAATATGTGTCTCCCAGTGACCTCCTGCCAGCTGTATAAAAGTATAGCTCATGCCATTATGTACAGTGCATGAAATTAATAACGAAAACAGACGACTGTGACTGGTGTATGCATATAGCATGCTCTACTTCTTATCATTATTTTAGAGTTTATTCTTTCTACTTAAAAAATAAGGTTTTCTATAAAATAGTGTGCCCCGTAATACACGTGGCAGCCTCATACATCTCCTGTTTATTGCGTCTCTCGATGGCATCATTTTCTCTTGCATTTGATTTAACATCATGTTGTTCTGTACAGTAACATGCCGGACAGGCTTGTAGCCTAGGAATGAGAGGCGGGACCCCAGAGCCTAGGTGTGCATCTAGGCATGTCTAAGTATGCCCCAAAATGTTCACACGACAATAAATTGCCTGGCAACACATTTCTTGGACTGTATCCCTGTCTCACAGCAGTGCGTGGCTGTTATTTTGTCCACGTACACATCCATATACCACACTCCTTCAGGCCTTCGGGCTGATGCATAAAACACTTCCTCCCTGAGAGGTCTCTCACCTCTTCTATCTGGCAAACTCCTCTTGGTCTTCAGTGACTCAGTTCCAATATCTTTTTATGGCATGAGCCTTCCTAGTCTTTCGGCTACAAAATGAGTATTTTCCTTCTTAGGGTTCCCACGGCAGTTTTCTGAGGCTGTGATTTAGCACGTATAACACTGCATGATAAACCTCGCACCAAGTGCCCTCCGGAGATGGATCTGGGTTTTATTCTGCTCGGATTCCCTAGCCGCTAACTCAAGGCTGAGAGAAGAGAGGCATGGTCGTGATGGAGGAAAGGTAACTGTCAAGAGGAGGAGTGTGTGGATTAAAAGGGAAAGCTAGGGGCAGGGTCACTGGCCAGGAGGCTAGTCACAGCCCAAACAATGAATGATAAAAGCATGATCATGAAACAGAGAATTTCAATGGACTTCAGAGGCCAGAAGGGGGCGCTACACCAAGCACCCTGCTTTTGATTGGGGATGAAGACGGATAGCTTGTGTTTGTGTTGTCAATCTTCTCTTTACTCTTCCTCCCCTCCCTCCTCCATCTGCCTTCCTCCTGCCTCAATTTCTGGGTCTACGTACGCTGAGCTCTACATATGCAAATCATTTAGAGCATATTCTAGTGGCATCATTGCAATGCTGAGTTTGAAAGTATAAATCAACACATAAAATGTAGCATGGGATACTGAAAAGAGGGCGAGGCAGAAATCCTGGGTGCTTGTCCTCGTGGCGATGTTTGTTCATTGCGTGACACTCTGGTGTCCTGACCACCTTACGAGGTTGAATAATTGTATCCTAAGATACAAATGATGAACATGTGCAAATCTATTTTGAAAATTATAAGGAACTCTTGGAGGGTATCCCTTATTTTTTTTTATTGACAGTGTTTTAACAGGTCTCTACATAATGAGTTTAATTTTGTCTCACTTCTAGGGAACATAGTTCTTATATGTAGACTGAATGTATTTAATCTGATGGAGGTTTATAGGACTATTATTGAAATCTCAATAATATTTTGCCCAAACTTATTAACTTGAATTGTTACAAAAAGCTTTTTTTTTTCATTGAACAAATGCAAGGAAGGTATTTGTATTTGAAGGAAGTATACTTCTGTGTCATCTTTTATAATTTTAGTAAAAATAAATAAATAAAACAGCCAAAGTCACTTCTTCACATTAGTTTTGGTGATTTATCTTCTAAGACTAACAATGTCAATAGCCTTGTCAAATCAACTTAGACCTTGGCCTGCACCCAGTTCGTGGTCCACTGGGTAAAGAGCCCAGATATTCTTTAAATAATGGCTAGAGATAGAAGGGCAAGGGGCATGTCCAATAAAGTGGTTTTGATGCTATTTTTTGACACATTGTTAAAACATCCTTCAAATCCTTTGCATGAAACATTTTGTCATGTTTCCCAATCTGAAATAACATGAAGTGACCTTATAGTAAATACCACTAGAAGATTAGTTAAAACGAGGCATCGTGATACCATAGCCTATGACAAAATAATTGCAAAGTGACTTTAAAAGGGTCCTTTGCTAAGCTAACATAGGTAGTTATTTTTAATATGGCATACCTTGCAATTACTTGATGATGTTTCAAACCCCAATGTATAAAAACACTTTTGAAATATATTTCCCAACATAGATTGTAAAATAGACATTTAACAGCAATAATATTGTAATTGACATTTCTATGAGTATGCCCAGCACTGTGAAATATCTGAGTTGCCAACCACCATTCAAGGATGCCAGCAGAAGACATGGTATCCTGTTTTAAAAGCGAAGGATGGTTTATTACTTACAACAATAGTAGAAGCTTGAGTATAACATTTTTTGCTCCTTTTCCCTGAGACTCAATTTCCGTAAAGTGACATGGAGAATCTAGAAGATATTCACACATGTACAGTGAGTGGCGGTGCTGCCCATCCACAGCCTTGGGGGTTTCACAGAGGCCCTTGCTCGTGGAGAGAAAGGAGAGACAGAACAAAGGGACAGATGACTCCGGATTGGTAGGTGACAGGTTTAATGAGCAAGGAAACTTATGAGGCTTGTGTCGAGGGACCGTGAGAGACGGAGGTCCCTGCACTGTGTCCGCACCTGCCCACCAGAATCATACAGTTTATGCAGAGGCCTTAACCGGGTTCAGTCACTTATTTGGTCCAGTGCCTTCCCAGTGGTGTGTCCTTGAAAACAGCTCCTGCGTGGGATAGTGCACAGGACATACATTCCAAGGGCAAGAAAGGGGTGAGGAGCCTCTGACTGCCTTCCAGGTCCTAGCCGAGGGTCCGCAGATGGCCACATCCTCTCGATGGCCCCTTACGACATTTACAGAGAGGAATTTGAGCTTAGAGAAAGCAGATCTTATCTAACGGGAGAAAGCATGCTTGCCCTCTGCTACAGATGGAGACAGTACGCCTGTTTTGCAAAATTGCAAGCAAACGATCCTTTTGTTCTGGAAGAAAACAATATTTCTACCTTCCAAGGATGTTCTCTGAATTAGCATGCTGCAAAGACAGTCTGCAGACAAGGGCAGTTACCGCCTTACTGGCGAGACATGCGGAAACACCACAGACCCCGATGTGTCTGTTTTCTCCGAAGAGAGAGACGGTTCCCTTGAGATCTGGGTCTAACCTTGCCACAATCGGAGCATTGTCTTCACCAATTTATCTATACAGAAGAATATAGTCTTAGGCAACTTACCTCTCATAGCTGTCAAAGTTTCCTCATCTGTAAATGGGGACAATAAAAATTCCTGTTGTAAAGAGTTATTGCGAAGATCAATTGGGTTAAGATGTAAAATACCTTTAGAACCTTGTATATACACTATAAGCACTAAGAAGAATTATGACCATTAGTTAAATCATATTCTAAATTAAAAAATTGATCTTATTTTAAAATAGCACTTAAGAAATGCAAACGTATATAAAAAGACTGTGTCATAGATTTTTTTTTTTTTTTTGGAGCTGAAATACTCAAACTCATTTTTGATGCATGAGATATTATGTCCGGGGCAGAAAAATTAGTTCCAGATTCGTCTAGTTGAGGGTTGGAGCTAACAGTGTGTTTTCTGCTCAGGGGAAACCTGGCTCATAAAATGGAAAGGCTAAACTTTCTTCTGGATGGACATCCAAAGAGACTCAGTCAGGGAGAGGAAGTGAGAGATGACAGCACCTTGCCAGGCAGTGAAAAGGGCGATATAAGGATGACTCCCACTCATAATAAGGTTCCGAAGTCCCAGCTATGATGTTCGTTGTACCCAACTAATTAAAGCCAACCAAAGAAGATTCCAGGCTCCCCCTCAGTGATTATTAAGGAGGTGAAGAGCAACCTAGACCAGCTTTTCACCTCTCAGAGTCATGCACATATTTGAACTTTGCTGCTAAACAAACGTATGGAAGATGCTCTTTATTTAACATCTTCCCAATAGAGACAATTTATTTTCTACCCTTATGTAGAAACATGCAGTCCCAATGAAAATGTCTCCCAAACTCCACCTGCAAGTATTTTCACCACCCGCTTATCCCCATTGCCTGACCCCTATCTCCCAGAGCAGACACTCCCAGATATAAATAAGATAACCCCTCAAAGTGTGAGCTCTCCATGGTCCTGAAGGCGTTATACTTCGAGTTGCTTTCTTTGCCTATAACGAAGGCACGTGTTCTAAACGTATTCCAGACAAGTATCGTACAACTTATATTTTAAGGCTCCCAGGGGAGGACGATTTATGACGCTATTAAGGAGAACCTAGCAACAGTTTAGTGCCTCTTTACTAGTGGTCCTTTCTTAGCTCACTCAACTCTCTAGCCACAGGGAGCCATGCGTGGAGGGCTAGAGCAGAGAAGAGGGGTCAGGGATTCAGCTTCCTTTGTTCTTGTTAGCAAGCCACCTGCTGAGTTTCCAGGATGACTTCTCACGAAGCTGTTTAACTCGCGTTGTGTCTCAAACTGGCCCCAGGTGTGGTTCATGCTGTTTCAGAGTCTACAGGTATTCCAAAACATGACAAGCAACCCGGGATTCTAGTTCCCCATAACTCAAAACCAAAGGCACTCAGCGTTTGAGAAGAGTCAACGTGACCACTTCACTTTTGAAAAGCTAAAAATAAGGTTAAAAAAAAAAAGTGAAAGAGCCGATAGTTTTATTTTACGTAAATTCCGACGTAAGCAATTTGTAGTTCAAAAGAGATTTGCTGTTTGAGATAAGATGCAATATAAGAGAAGGACACATCCTTATGTATATAAAATAACTTAAAATGTATTGTGGTTTCTTTTTGATGACTTCCATGTTCCAAGTTTGCATGTCATGAGAAAAACCAAGAAAATGACTTAATTTTTGAAGCATCGTAGATGTTGAGGGCCTAAGACCGGAACCAAATTTCATGTTGGGTTCGTTTAAGTAAGTGATAGGAAGAAAGTGAGGAATATTTTTTTTTCACACTGCAGGGGGAAGTCCCAATTTTAGTCCAATACAAGCAAATCCAGACTAAACACCGGGTCCTAGAAGAATTGGTTCAATGCAGAGCTACACAATTTCATTTCAGCACCCACAAAGCAGCACTCACCATCGCATCAGTATATGGAGGTGACTTTACCTGGACACAGAGGGCTGTTGAGCACCTTTGGGTGACCTCAGCTTTTACATATTAAGGCACTAGGCAGGGGGCCCCACTTCTAGACCTTTGGCCTCATGTGTTAGGGGTTCACAGCTCTGGCTCCTGCTCAGGTGCGATCTCCGACTCCCAGTGCATCCTGAGCAGGTGCTGTAAAGTCCCAAATTAGCAGAACGTGGGCTCTGACACCAGCACACCTGGGTCAGAAGCATACAGCTCTACCTTTAATCAACAGCTCATCACAGCAGCTCCTCAGGCACGTGTCGGAGAATTCAGCCACGAGATGAACAATTGGTCACTGACTGCCAAAGGGGCTATCGCCAGGATCGCTTTTAGAGCAGCGCACCCCAAACTAGCTGCGGTGCCCGACTGTACATGGCTAACACCGCACTGTTGCATGCTGGTCCAGCGTAAGCCTGTCTGCCAGGCATGGCCTCCCCTTGCTGGTAAAACCTGGGGGTGGCGATGATGCTGAATCGTTATGGCCGTTTCTGTGCTTCTCAGTTTGTCCCTAGGTCTCCGTGGACAGGCGTCGGTCTGTGAGTCAAACTCTCAATCGTCCTGTAATTAAAACTCAAACTCCTACTTGCCTTGCTTAGAAGTCTCCATTGCCTCCCTTTGCCTAACAATTATAAACACGTTTGCATAGGTTTAAAGGTGTTTTAAAGTTTTCAGTGAGGTCGTGTCCCATAGCACTTAATTTATAATTATAAGACTTCCTACTATGTTTATCAGTATGTTTCTGCTTTCTGGCCTGCTTCTGGCTGAATGTTCTGTTTCTAGAAGGCAGCCATAGGGTCCTGAACAGATGTGTGTCCCCAGCCACTGGCACCATGCATCATACACAAGAAGACGTCCATCAGTGCATTTGGACACTCAGTATGCATTCATTAAGAACCAGCGATGAGACAGGGCCCGTTTTAAGCACTTGAAATGTAGTGGTAAACAAAACTTACAAAAATCCTTCACCTCGTGGAATTTTAATTCTGATGGAGGAAGCAAGACAATGAGTTTTTTTTTTTTAAAGCGAAATACATGTTTTGTTAGTTGGGGATATTTACTAAAGAGGAAGAAATAAAGCAGAAACAAAAAATTGTTGACATGCTGTAAACGTTTCTAGATAATTGAAAGTAAAAGCAAGTCGAAACGCCATAATTTGCTTAAAATAATATTTTTCTGGTGTCATCACTCACTTATGCGACCGTACCCAGTGAAGGGCTCACGGGACCTGAATACTTTTTTGAATCTATTGTTTCATTCTGGAAAACTTTCTCCCACTTCTTCCTAGGAAGTGCCAGCTACCCGTTTAAGACCCAGTGTAAATTTTATCTCTGAGAAAACCGCCCCTGACTCCTGGGAGGATGAGAGTTTGCTGCTCTCACGGCATCCTCAACGGAACTATGATTTAGGCAGCATCACCTTGACTTTGTTTAGCTGCTTGTGACAAGCCGTCTGCCAGAGTCTGTAGGGCTGGAAGGAAAAAGCCTCGTTTTTCTTGCCTTACGAATTCCCAGTGGCAGCGTGGTCGAGCGTGGCAGAGAAGCACAAGAAACAACTGTAGAAATAAATTCCAGGTAAAACGAGGAAAGAAAAATGATCCGAGGGGTAGTGGATCTTTCTGTTTCTTAGTTTGGTGAGTTTTGTGAATTGTGTCCTTATCAGAAAAGAACACACTCGGACTATATTAGTTTAAACACCAACACTGATCTTTCTCGGAGTATGATATTACATTTTTTTTTTTTTTGGAATGCATGATGGCAAGAAGAGAAATATCTTTCTAAAAAATAGTTCCACATCCTTGACATATGTTTCTCCTCAAATTCTACACGTGAAGATACAAGCAATGCTATTTTTCTGGAGCTCAGGTAAAAATATTGTTTACACAACGAATCGATATTTAGCGTCCTGCTTCTGTCAAAGTGAATATGCCAACTGTTCGCCACTGTGACCTCTTGTCCGCTCACGGGGACCTGCTGAGACACTCACTACTATTTAAATTTTTTCGGTGAATAGACTGAGTCTGGGAGTTCTCTCTTCACCATAGCAAGAGATGTCACTCACTGAGGACTTGCTGAGTGTTTGTTGGTCACTGTGCCAGTCCTGTCCACATGGTTCTTGTGGCCTGGGTGAGCCCTCGAGCAGTTGAGGATGGGAGGGTCTCCAGGGTCACCGCCTGAGAACACGCGTTCAGACTCTGCCTCAGGCTCACTCGTGTATCCGCTCTTGCTGCTCGCCTCAGCCTCAGTATCATGCGTGAAGCCATATTTGGAATTGGGGTGTTTTAATCCCAAGACCCGAGACACCACGGAGAACCCTTCAGTGGTTCCTGTGGGCAGCGTGAACTATCCACGGATTGGCCACTTTTCGTGAAAGATTTTCAAATGCCAACATATACAATTTTCTTAATACTAATCCATATTTATATTATCAAATATATATATGCTTTTTTTAAAGTATGAGTATCATTTCTTGATAATGATACTCATACTTTAAAAAAAGCATATAATCAATAACTCATCTGTTTTCCCAAATAGAGTACACTTGTGTCACATAAACAGAACAACGCCCAGACTCCAGAGACTTTCCTGATTTTTCCAATTTCCTTCCCCCACCCCCATTAAGGGTCACCCACTTTCTGATTTCCAGAAGATAAGATGCATTTTGCCTGTTTTTCTACTTTATGAATGGAATTATTGAGACATGCTGAGGTATCTCCCCAGAACCAACCCCCTTGGGCCCACCTGCGTATCCAGAAATCCTAGAAGATGATGAAGCTCAGTCAAAGGAGATCAGACTAAAGGTCAGTGACCTCACGGTGCTGGACAGTCTGCTGCCAACTGAATATCACGGAAGAGAACCTACAGGCGTAACGGAGTCGTTAGTATTTCTTTCAAGTTCTCAAGATGGTCAGGGGCTTCCAGGTGAACCGGTGAGATGCCCCCAGGCCCTCCCTGGTGCTGTGGGCTGAGATTGTCAGTAGCAGGTCCCCTGCCATTGTCCCCTCCCCCTCCAGCCCTAACAGCTGTGTACGAGACTCAAATTTCCTGTATTCATTGCCCTTCATTCTTGGAATCTATGGACTGGCCACTCACTGTTTCCCCGACCGAAATCAAATACCCTCATCGCATTATCTGAATTCTGTCATTCGTTAAGCTCACGAAAACGCATTTCACCTATTTTCACTTAATTTCTCTCACATCTAAATTGAGATAGTTGATTCTAACAGTCTCTAAGATCAATTATTCTAATTTTACTATGTGCGTGATGACAAAGTACACTGAGTTAGAAGCGGGATGACAGGTAGCATGGCAGCTAGTAGTACTGGGGACCGTGGTGTAAGACTCCCTGTGTCTATGGCCCTGCTCCATCCCTGGCTAGTCATGTGATCTCGTAACAAGTTTCTCATCTTCCAAGAGGTTCTGTATATTTATCTGTAAAAGAGTCACAAGTATCCTTTACTTACAATAATGTTGAATAAGTTAAGTGATGGATATTTAGCAAATTCTTTTCACTCTTTTTTTTTTAGGCTGAGAAGGTACAGAATACATTTTTAAAAAGATTATCAATTAAGTAACAAAATACCTGCAATATGCAGTTCCAGAAGTCTTTGTCAGCTCTCTGAAAACTCCAAGTCACATGGAAAGTTTTGTTCCCCGTGAGGCCGGAGGGACAGATGAAGTGTCATCATAATTATGTTCTGCATGATATTATTCAGAATAGATTTTGTGTATCGATTAATGTATTATGCTGATACAGGGGACGGATTTGGATCATCTTGAATTTGTGTTACAAAGCACCTTACTAAGGTAAAATTGGAGACCTGGAAAGCAGTTTGGGGACCTCTGGCCTCTATGCACAGCCCATGCTCTTGTCATCACCTTGCAACTCAAAATTGTGGGTGCTTCTTCCAGCTTCTGTACAGAGATGGCAGCCACAAGGACACAGTTACATCCCGACCAGAGAGATAATGATTCAGCAATAACACAAAGACTCCCATACTGTACAGATTCCTCCCCTGCCTAAGGCCACTCAACACAGAGCGTTTAGAAACACACACACGATGGCAGGATGAAAAGAGGAGTCGTGTTATTTTGGTAAACCATATTATATTTTTTGTTATTTTCCTATTTTGCTTGATGTAATAGAAAAGAAATAATTTTCCTTCAAATGATTCTCTCTCCGTGGTCATGAGTAAAGCACTTAACTTCTCTGAGAATCAGGCATAATTTTTAAAATAGGGAGAAATAATGCCCGCTGTCTCAGTCGAAAAAGACTGGTCATGTCGTAGTGACAAATGAGCCCAGAGTCTTAGTGCCTCATGATGATAGATGTGTGTTTCTCGCTCACTCTGCATGTCCATCACAGGACGTGGAGTGATGGGGCTGACCACTGTGGTTTCTCAGAGTCTCTGGCTGGCGAAGCAGCTGTGATCCTGAACGTCACCAGTCACTTGCGAGACGGAAGAGAAGCACGCCATGGCCCCAAAGTGACATATGTCACTTCACTTCTTGGTTTATTGGCCAGAAACTAATTATAGGTCCTCACCAATTCTTCAAGTAGGCAAGGAAATGTAATACTACCCAGAAGGAAAGAAAGAGCGTTCGTGAGCAGTGACGCGGCTGTCAGTCTTTTCTGGCCATCTAATGAGCCAAGCATGCAAAAAGGTTTTGCAAATCGTAACAAGAAAGAAAGAAACAAACAAAAACAAAACAAAACAAAACAAAAAAAAACCATAGAATATAAGCTATAGTAATACTATTAAAATATATAAGTATTGAAGAATTAGAAAGCAGAATATGGCACTCCAGATTAGACGTCATCTACTAGAAAAATATTTTCTGGGCTGGAAATAATGTTAAAGACAGAGTGCCGTATATATTCCTGCAGTCTTACATTTTTATCTTGAGATGGATATATTTTCTTTCCACCTTGAGCACTTCATAGGAATGTTCATCTTCTCATCCTTCAGATTAATTAGGACACGCAGCTGCAACTCTGTCTTCGTATCAATGGTTCCATCATGAGAGCTGTGTGGTGTCGACGGCAACAGCTGGCATTTTATCATTTGTTTCACTTTGCAATTTTTATTTTCTGATTGTATACATTTTCTCACATATGTTACTATGAAGCTCACATAGAAAATTAAGGACAAATAACGAACAAAGGTTAAGACTCTGTAGTAGCTGAGTCTCCCGAAGTGACAAATGATAAGAGATAATGAGCAAATTCAAAAAGTCGTTTGAATTTTACTTCTTCTGGTGAATATCAGGAAAATATGCTATCATTATATAGATATGGCATTATTACACTGGAAACCGCGAACTATCAAGTAGATTCTCCAACAATCTAAGAGTTAGAAGATAATTCAGGAATCTGCCTTAATCTTCTGTAAGGTTGGGAGGGGAAGAGAGGGCAAAACCATGCTGGTCTGAATTCACCTGTGCAGAAAGGGATGCAAAGCTCAAACCGCAAACACAAAACGCAGTGCATTGTGGTTCCTCGCCCAGATGTGCTCTTGCTTGCCGTTCTCTCAGTCAGCTCCTGGAATGACCTCCCCTCTCGTGGGCTCTGTGTAAAGCCTTTCACTGATCGCACAGAATGAGAACGACAATGCTTACTCTGCAGTGCCAGTCTTACAGTGCACGCTCAGGAGATGCTTGTCTCGTGAATGGACGGGGACCATAATGGAATTCAAGAACCAGGGGGAGCATGTGTGTGTCCAGGGGAAGTAAATAAACTCTGAAGTCTTGTTGAGTCCTTTTTTTTCCCCCCTGATAAGTGTTACCTTTTTAAGTGTTATTATAGCAACAATAAAATATTTTCACGTTTAGAAGGGAGGAGCAGGAGGGAGAAAGTAGAGAAGAAGGCCGTGTTTGTTCATTGTAATCACGGTATCTGAGAGTCTTAACCTTTGTTCATTACCTTATGTCGACCTCACGCTGCCCTTTGGCAGGGAGCTCTGGATGTGAGAAATAGTATAGAAAAGTTTTTGGTGACATGAGACAAAGGATCCACATGGGGGTTTGATGGCAAAGGACACATTTTCAGAACGATTACGCTTTAATATTTTTAGCAATTGCATGCATGATCTACTATCCCCCAACTAAAATTACTCTCTCTATAAATAATCTGCAATTTGGAAGGATTTTGTGCAGACGCCTTGGTACTCTCCTAATGATGTGTGTGTGTGAGGGGTGGGTGGGTGGGGGGCAAGTATATGCATGTGTATTTTTTTAACATTTGCATTTTTTAATAATGTCACAATTTTGGCAAGTGAAGAGCTTTTGGTGGTTGGGGAATATGTCTTAGTATTTACAGTTGGTTAGAGAGTAATGCCTTAGCCAATGAAGAAAACCTACCACTTAGTTTCTGAGCTGCCACTTTCGGATGGATGGCCATCACTTAAAAAGCACGCGTGGCTAGTTGAGAAAGTTATTGTGTTGGAGACTTCAGTCAATGGTCCTTTTATTCTAAATGATCCATCTCAAATAACTTCATGACACGGAGTTCTTTCTTACGTGATTCTTCTAATAAGACAGGGCACCCACTGAGAATCATCACCCTATTAGGTCCACAGCTCACATACCACCTTTCAGTGTTCTGAGATGCTCCCCGCCTGCTCCCCACCCCCACCCACCCCAGGCATTGGGGAGAAACACAAGTCTCTCTCTACAAAGCCAGCTTTAGGCTCCAGCTGAGAAATCTTAGAATCCTACTCTGATAGTGTGCCTGTCGGAATCAACTAGAATTCATCTTATGTTGCCGAGATCAGAAAATTGTAGAGAACACTGACATGAATCAGATTTAATGCCTATGAATAAATAACCAGATCCCACAATAAAAGATTTTTTTTGAAAATATTACTTTAAAAAATCTTCAAGAAACATAAAATAAAAAATAGAATACCATAACCAGGAAAATAGAACTGTTTTGATCATTACTTAATATTTTAATATTCCTCCTCGTGTATATATTAACAATAGTGTAACCTTTTATCCACAAACATATGTGTGCTCTATGTATGTGTGCATGTATAAAGTTCTTAGGAAGAACAGAATTTGCATGAGACTCCTCACTTGAAAGCTTGGCTTGTTAGTCCACTTGGCATTCATTTTACATCTAATTATCACGAACTTTAGATAGACTTACGAAAATGTATGTCTGTATAGTTAACCGATCTCAAAAAAAATCCTTAGTACATGAGAGTTACATGTAAAATATATTATGAATAAACAATGTTACATACATAAACTATATTACATACAAACAATGTTAAATATATATACATACACACACACACACACACACACACACACACACACACCTTACATGAGAAAATATACTTTATTTCTTGATTTAACACCTCCAGGGAGATTTGCATTTACATAGAATATCGAATACTCTGAGGTATCCTGCAGTGGAGAAATTCTTTTAGTGTTATTTAATCTGGAGCTGAAATTACTCAAAACTATTTGACTCAGAGCTATTTTTCCATGGATGTGTGTAACTGCATTAGTTTGTAGCAGAATGTGTGTTCTGTTCTTACTTTGGGAAACGTTGAATTAGATCCTTTCCATAAAATTTCTCATTTACTCTTACAACATCTCTGAGGGTTATTTTAGGGAATATCTGTGATTTTATATTTGCCAAGCAAAACTTTTTTTTTTTTTCCTGGCAAAACAAAACCTTAAGTTTTCTTTGGGGAGAAAAAGTCACTCTTTTCTACCTCCAATATTAATTTTAGAGGCAGGCCTTCTGTAACTGAATGAGTATCTCATTCATATAGTGATTCGTTTGTTTATTCATTCAGTAAAATGTAGGGAGCTTTGTCTGAATGCCAGGTACTTTCCTAGGTATGTGAGATATAGCTTCAAACGGAATAGACAAACAAAATTTCAGTGCTAGAACGTACGAACAAGCAATGCATGGGTGAAATATAAAGACGATCAGATGGCGAAGGATGCTCTGGAGAAAAAATAAATAAGGAGGGGTGGACTGAACCATCGCCGTGGGGGGACCATGGCTTCGTTGCCAAGAATAATTAGTAGAGAGAAAAGGGAATGATCTCAGCATCCCGAGCTTCTTGTGGTACCTGATTAAATAGGGTTAAAATAATAAAATTAGTTTTGAGATTTCCATTCAATAAATATTTATTGAGTGGCTGCCATAAACCAGACACAGATTAGACATCGCAGGTAAGGTAATGATAAAACCAAGAGGTCTCTGATCTGATGGATACAATGCTGCTAGAAAAGGTGGCTACATAGTATAACATAGAAAATACAAGGCAGGGAGGTCTGAATATATCAGAAGTGGGTTATTGATCAGTCAGTCCGTCTGTCCTGATGAGTTCGGGGTGATGGGGCTATGCCCAGGCTGCGTGCTGTCTCCAAGCCTAGTATCCTTGACCAACGTTTCATACAAATCACATCATTCTGTCCTCAAAACCCCCTTGCTGGGCTCAGCGGTTGCTTCGTCTAGGCAGGCCTTCTTTCAACTCAGAAGGGCTTCCCCTACTTTTGGCAAATTGCTGCAGCCCCAATTCTGCCTACAGCTGCTGGCCACAACGTCTCGCTCTGCTCACTGCACCGAGTGAGGAACGGAGACAAACTGGGCCAGAGACCTCCCCTAGGATGCTAGAATTACAGTGAATAGAGGAGTGATGGTCCCTTCTTGGTAGGTAAAATGAAGATGTGAATTTTGAAGCGGGTGGATGCTTGTCCCAACTCCCTCTCCCCAAGTGGAGAACAAGCTTGCGTACTATCAGAGAGAGGAAGCCACATCAGAGGGAAGCACTGAGAAGCACGGAAGAGACGATCCTGCGGGCTTTCTGATCCCCGCCTGGCGTTGTCTGCTAGGCTGGTTTTTCTTGATGTCCTGTGGCTACAGCACATACGCTTCTAGAATCCATGACCACCTAGAAGGAGATTTTTTTTGGTTTCTATCACTTACAGCTAAAAATTCCCGACTAGTGCAAATGATAATGGGGAGCTCTCCTGGGCTATCACTGTGGGGCTGTGGCTCGGCAAAGCTACCTAACCTGCCCAAAGTCGCTTCTTCTTTTTATATATTTATAGCCTCCTCCTAAGCCACCTGTGTGGTCAGCTCCAGCACTTGATTGATAAATCTGCTGAAATGGTACCTCCTCAAAACAGATATTACTGATCACCCACTGTTCCCCATCTCTGCAACTCTCTTTTCATCATTACTCTTTAGAACAATTACCCCAGCCTACACTGAAATAATGTCATCCGTTTTTTTTTTTGTTGTTATTAATCATCTGTGGTCCCCTCTCCACACACTAGAATATAAGCTCAGAACTCTTACTGTCTTATTTACCACCATATTCCCAGAACCTAGAACGAATAGATGTCAGTCAATATCTTCGAATAACTAATTTAACAAGCATATTAACTATTTAAATGGTAGGGTATTTTTTTCCTGATGTGCTAGGTTGTGTTTTTACATAATAATAATTGAAGATTTTATTATTATTATTATTAGCTTTGGTCATGATTTCTCATTCACTGTAATGAAGAGCATTACATGAATGGAACATGAAGTTTTTCTCTTTGGAGAGACCTTATAATCTTTTGGTATTAAGAGGAAATGTTAAAATGAATCTCATTTTTAAAGATCTTGTAACCATATGTGAGTCTCATTATAAAATACGTTGCTAAACATTTGAATTTCTGGGTCAAGAAATATGACCATTTGATATTTGCTGTCACTGTGCCTTCTTATTGAGATTGCAAGTTTAAGCTATAACTAGCAATAAAGGACACTGCTCAGATCCTTGCCATTATACAAGTTTATCACGTGTCTGTGCTCTTTCTCAATCTAATAGGTAAAAAATAATGTATCATTATAGTTTTATTTTTGCATTTCTCCTATGAATAAGATTATCTTATTCATGGCTGGTTGTGAAATTTTGTTTTGCTGATTATTCTCACAAGCTGTTGGTGTTTTCTTATTAATTTTTAAAAATTAAATATTAAGGAAATAAGACCTTTACTTGCAATGCATGTTGCAAACTTTTTATCCAAGCTTTTGTTTAAATTTTTACTTCATTTAATTTTTACCTTGTAAAATGTTTTATTATGTAATTGTCATTTAAAAATTTTTGATGGTTTCTGGCTTTCATCTTTACTCAAGATAGCTTTTCAAAAAATATTTATGAAAAAAATTGTCTCAAGTTTTTATCTTTTGTAAATTTAAATGTTTCAATTAATTCATTCTAGGTTTTCTTTTAACTTTCATATAAAACATACACTCTCATCTTCACACAATAAACATGAGACAGCAAGGCATAATCTGTGTTTTCACGGATTAGAATTAAATGACATAAAAATAACACATTGAAGTATTTCTTTATATGTTGTTTCTTACATGTTCTAGGTCAAGCACTAAGGAAAGAGAATTAAATAAATAATACGTTTCTATTTCTTTTCCTGGTATTTACTATGGTTTTTCTATATTAATATTGATGCTATATTCTTAACTAAGTATATTTTTAAAACTTCTCGGCCTCTAGTAGAATACATAAATTTGGTTCATAAATGACCTTATTTTTCTTTATTTCTTTTTTATCTCATTCCTGAATAATACTAAGATTTAATCCATTTCTTCACCTACATTTTTTCTCAGTGTAGAATTTCTCATCCTGCTGCTTTTCCAAGTTTCTAAGTTACAGTCCTATTCTTTTCCTTTGAAATCCAATATAATGTTTTTGTACCTAAGTAGGTAATTTCATTTTCATTATGTATTTGATCTTAGTGTGTTCATACTTTATGTGATGCTTTCTGCTTTTACTGCTTCTTTTATAAATCTTACTCTATGAAGTGTATTTCTTTGCTATGTGTGTGTGTATTCCTTGATAATTTAAAATTTTGTTTCATTAATTACTCTCCATAATGTTACTTTTATAACTACAACTTTATATATATTCTTGCTGCTCCATTGATTTATATAACAATAATCAAATCCCCACAATAAGCAATTATATTATTATATGATTATATGAGATTATAAAATTATAAGATTATGACAACATCCAGAAGTAATACTCTTGAGATGTAAGTAAAATTCCTTTCACCATTTCTCACAATTCTGTTCCTTTCTTATACTCTACAAAGGCATCCAACACAATGAGTCTGCGTATACATTTATCCTTTATGCTTTTACCTGGTATCATAATGAAATAGTATCATTATTATTTTTTTAAATGTACATAAATATCATCAAGCTGCCTGTATCCTTTATTTTCACTTGTTATATCTTGAGGCTCTATGTTGATTTGTATACATTTACTTATAACCACTGTATTCTATTGACTACATATGGTACTCTTTGTTTATTCTATTAGTGGACATTTAGGTATATTCAACATTTTCCTATAAAAACAATGCTGCAAGGAATAGCCAAAAAAAAAATTTAATAAGCTTTGTTTCTAGGTTTACCCAACTTTCCATCCAAAACTTCCAACCTTTGAAATAAGAGCACCTTAGGAAAATAAAACAAAACAAACAAAAAACAAAACAAAACAAACAAAAAACAAAACACCAACAAAACAACACTGGTGTTGTTTTAGGTTCTCCCAGAAGCAGATCTCTAGACAAAGATTCTCACGTCAGGGTGTTTATTTGGGATGTAATGGCAGGAAAATTGGGAAGGGAAGAAAGACACTAAGGTGGCATTATCAAGGGCCCCCCATGGGTGACAGGAGTGAAATCCTGCTGGGGAACTCTTAGGACCAGCGGTAAAACCCTGTCCTCAGAAGTGTCTCTTCTGAAGCAAAAGATGCTGGGGTGAAAACCAACCCACACCAGGAATTCACCCAGGGCTGCTCCCAGGGGCGTTTGTTACTTCCCCTGCACCTCCCGCTTCCTCTCAGTTGGAGAAAGTGACACCAATAACTGAGAAAGCTTCAGACAAAGAAATGCAAGACCTAGAAGCTGGAATTTAAACTGTCTTGTCCCGAAATAGGGCACAGAGCTATGCGCAGGGCACGCAAGCACTGGCTACAACCCTCATATCCCTTAAGCCCTCTCATGTCTTATGTCAAATACCAGTCAACAATTTCTTGAGATGGTGGCCTACCCCAGTGTCTATAAAACAAGATAGACATGGAGAAGGGGCTTTAACAGGACAAGCTCTAGTCCGCACTGCTAAAGCTGGCCCAAGAGCCTTAGTTTTTACATATCACCATGTATCTCTCCAGATTATCCTCCACTGACATTTCTGCTTATCTCCTGTTTACGATGCCCTTGTTAGGCTGTGGATGCTACAGTTGTCCCTTTGCAATTCCTAGAGGATGGGACATCGAGGCATCAAAAACCACCCCCAGAACCTTCTTGAATCCCATACTTATTGTGCTCTATCGCCAGTATAGCCACCAACGTCACCTTCTCATGAACACCAGGGTAGTAACCCCTACCAAGTATAAGAAGGCCTTCCTTTGCCTGCTAGCCAGCTGGCATGCATCCCATCATCCCCAGTGACACGCAGGAGCCCAGGTCCGTAGCGCCCTCGGATTCTGCCAGCATCGGTCTCTGCAGAATACCTGCCACCGGGTTTCCCAGCAGTGCCGACCTGGCGGGCACGTCCTTCGTGGTTTTGGGAACAGCAGTGTCCTCTAGGTGACCCTGAAGAACACTGCCGATGCCTTGCTTCTCTGCTTTAATGCAGTAAATCAAGGCTCCTTATACCTGAGAGTCTTTCCTCAGCACTCTGTTGAGGCAGTTCTGGAAACTCCACCTCACTGTTTCTGTCAAGCTTCAGGCTCTGTCTGAAGGTTAAATCCCGAATCGTGAGAGGCAGCCCGTATGGATAATAATCCCTCCTCCAGTCATAGCTTCTCGCTCCCGTCTTGCCCAGCATCTTCAAGGTCTACTTCTGATCACGTCCTCCTGGCTCCTGCTAATCGTATTAGCCTGATCTTGTTCTTTTTTGGTAAGCTCGCCTACCATCCTAAATTAAAAAAAGACAGTATTCTCTCAGGCCATCCAAGACATGCCTTGTTATTGGCTTGCCAGTCATACATGAGGGTAGGGACCAACTTGAGGATGACAATCTTATGTTGTGTTTACCTCAGGTGACAACTCTCAACTGCATGGTCTCTAAGCAAAGGGGATCTGCTGGCAAGGGGAAGTTAGACCTCCTGTCTTGCTTTAGAATGCTATTTTTGGGTCTTATTTTGAAAAAGAGCTTCTCTTCGATTTTAGAATCCCATATCTGGTTCCCAAAGAGGTTCTCTCATTCCAGCTGCTCACATTGCTGCCTCCTGAGTTCAAACCACCTTTGACTTTAACTCCCATTATTTCGTGTTCTCCTAAACACTTGCTATGTCTGCCTCTGGTCCTCTTATACCACAGGAGACAGAGTGAGGGAGTTAAAATAGGTAAGAGTTCATGTCACTCATCTTCTCGAACATTCCAGTGACTTTCCATCTCAATATGAATGAGGCCTCTAACCCAGTGTGAGACACCCCTTTCCATCCTGACCTCCTTCTCCTCATTGCTTCCTTCTCACTGTGCTGCAGCCAACGGACCTCCTTCCCATTTCCAGAACGTTCCAGGGGCTTTCAGACTTCAGGGCCTTGCCCCTGGCTGTTCTCCTTGCTTGTAGTGTTCTTTGGATATATGCAAAGCTTGCTCCTTCACGCATTCATGTTTTTCCTCAAATGCTTCCTCTCATTCACGTCATCTCTCTAAAATAATAATGCTTTTGACAAACTATTTACTTTCTATTCTATTTTATTTTATTTTATTATTTTATTTTTGAGCATTTATCACATCACCTCCTGACATTATATATACATTTCCTTTATCTCATTCAAGGCTCTATTTTTATTTCCAGTTAGAACGTGAGCTCCGTGAGGCAGGGTTTTTGTCTGCTAGCTGTTGTTGGCAGTGATGCTGTATTCCCTGCACTGAGAACGCTTGGCAATGGGAGGTACTCAGTAAATATTTCAGAACAAACGAATGAGCGTGGACTCTGTAGTCAGATCAGAATTTAGTTCGGCTAAGATTCTTGTTTCCTTGACAATGCTGTATCCCCGTGCTCCTTAGTCTTCTGACACCAAACATTGCTGGGAATCATTTTGAATTCAGCTCAGTTTTTTCTCATATCGACGATTCGATCATTTTGCCTAGATACCCCAAATATTCTTTTCTTTTAATCTTAGAAGGCCAGAAACTTTACCAGCTCGGTATTCTCTTTTCAAAAAAGCATCGGGTCCTAGTGTATCTTTTCAACACATGTAATTAGGCCTTCTGTTATACCTGAAAATATTTATCGAATCATATCTTTAAAAACATATTAATTTAATTTTTGGAGCTATGTTCCTTCTTAAAGGTGTGTGTGTGTGTGTGTGTGTGTGTGTGTGTGTGTGTGTGTGTGTGAAAGAGACAGAGACAGAGAGAGAGAGACAGAGACAGACAGACAGAGAGACAGACAGAGAGAGAGAGAGAGAGAGAGAGAGAGAGAGAGAGAATTCTTTTTTCTCCATTCCTTTGTTTCATATCTACTGTCTGCAATCTTCTAACACTCTGTTCATTTTCTGTTATTTTTTCTCTCTGCTCTTTCGCAGCCTTATTGTGTTTTCGGCAGCTTCTCTTTTCCTTTGTGCTGCTTCCAACGCAGACTGGGTTTGGAGATGCTGTTTTTTCTTTTTCCTTCCCACTTATTTTCCATGTTCTGCCAGCGCATGCTTCATCTCTTTTGGTTACTTTGACATATTTTCCTAGTGCACTTTCCTTTTCTAAAGGTATTTTGAAATTTTTATTTATGACTTCTTTGCTTCTGTTTTACATCTGTTCTTTGGTACCATTTTTCTGGTGAAGCGTCATCATCGTTCATATTTTGCTGTTTCTTTTCTACTTATTTCTCGCAGTATCTTTGTATAGATCCCGTGTGGCTTCCTTTTTCATGATTTCTTATTTCTGAATGGGGTGATATCTTACAGAATTAGCTATTTTTGGAAGATGTGAGTTACACCAGTACCAGATCTGATTTCCACATCAAGTTTTCTCATGTAACGGAGCAGGGTCGCTTAACCGGCACAGTGATATGACTGCGAATTCTCACAGCCTTTGCTTCTCCCCAGGAAGCAGAGATGATTGCAGCCACATTGCCCCCAGTCAAGGTCTTTTGTCCCCCAAAACAGCTGCAAGCTTTCCTGAAACTGCTTGCTTTGGCCACATCTCAGTGTTGTGAGCAGGAGGCTGAGATGTCCTTCCGGCTACTACGTGTATCTTTCTCTAGTTGCTCAAAAAAATAAGTGTTGGATTCCTTCGCCCTGTGTGCCTGGCACTCCCTCTGGGGAGACATTTTTACTAACTTTGTTTTAGAGATTCGCCATCACAAACGTCTTTTTTTCAACAGGTGTCTTTGACCCTCTTGGCAACCCTTTCTCATCTGTTGTTATTCAAGGTTATGGGTACCTTTAAATCTTTGAAAGATAAGTTTAAATCCTGTGACGTTTTATTGTATCACTCTGCCTCTCAGAGCTTTTTTTATGTGCACTGATTTGTAGAGGGGGAAAAAAGAGAGCTAGATGTGGATATTTAAAAATCAACAATATTTAATATAGGAGAAGAAAAACCTTCAAAGAGAGAGGATGAATAGGAGACCCAGCCCGGAGTAGCTGTGTAGATGTCTATTGAGTGAACGAACGCTGCTTACCATCTGCTGGGATATGAAACTGAGCAGAAGAAGATTTAGAGAAAAGACAATGAACTCTGATTTGCACGTTTGGTTTAAGGCATTTGTGGGCCACCCACATTAGGGTTAAAGCCCTAACCCTCTTTGAATATTAAAAGATCAATGCTGTGAGGAGGATGAGTTGGAGATGGACATTTGGAAGTGACTACTGCACATGACAATTAGGAAAAAGAAATATAAATACAATCGTCGAGATAAAGTGGATTATCAGAAAAGCAGAGGGTTGTGTGTCTGGTTTTGCACACTCAGGGCCTAGAGAGAGGAGCCCCATGTGGTGGCAGAGAAGAAAGGATAAAAGAGGGACAGGAAGGACTTTGCTTGTCTGCAGGAAAGGCTGAGCTGAATTAGTTTAACAACGCCATTTATACGCCATTTTTATTTTTATGCTGTTGCTACATAAAATTCTTATGTTATTTATCAATTTGCTTAATGCATATTTTATAAAACCTCTTTTATTCCATGCCAGGCCCTGGAGAAAAAGTGATGGCTAAATCACAGCCTCATTCTTCAATTACTGTCTTCACTGGTTCAGGCTGTGATAACAGCAAAACCATAGACTGTGTGGCTTAAACAACCAACGCATTTCTCATTAGTTTTAGAGGCTGCAAAGTCCAAGATCAAGGAGCTGGCAGGTTTGATGTCTAGCAAAAGCCCTCTTCCTGGTTCTCTCCATGGCAGGAGGGTGACAGAGCTCTTTGCGGTGTCTTACATAAGAGCACAAATCCAATTCATGACCTAATTACCTCCTAAAGGCCCCACCTGCTAATACTATCACCTTGGGAGTTAGGATTTCAACATGTGAATTTAAGGAGACACAAATATTCGGGCCATTGCATTTATGATCTTTCATAGAAAGAAGAAAGATGGCTCACCTTTAAAAACAATTGTCTTCTGATAGGGGATCCAGATGCAAATATTTTAGGACCTAATTTGTCAATTCAACAAATACTTATAGATCATCTTATTCAGGTTCTAGGGATGTGCCAGGGAACAGCGCAGAAAAAATATCCACCTTGATGGAATTTCACTGAAATAATTGGTGACTTTTTCTCCAAGATGGGGGGAAAATACTTATGATTATAGGATGATCCCTTTCTGAATAAAACTATGAGCTTGCAAACCACATGAATCCTGTATGGGTTAAATATCACTGGTTTAGGAATTAGTACAAAGATTAAATAAATTATTCTGCAGACAATAATTAAAGGAAACATAAAAGCATACCATGAGTTTTGGATACCAAAAAGACTGCGGTGGTCACGAAAAAATTCAGGGAGGTGCGGTTGCCTCTTCGTCTTTCATCTAAGACACCCAGATCTCAGAGCATAAGGTACCTCACTCCAAGTCACACCGTGCTCAGCGGAAGAACCACGTTCTGGCTCAGGTTCTGTGACTTATCCCACCTCCCCCCATCGCCTGCTGAATTATTGCTCATCTGGAGAGCAGGAGCACGGCTCCAGCCTGAATAAATAAAGCCCCTTGGTTATGCTGTGTCTGTGCTCCAACCCCAGCTGTTCTCGCCCGTGGTGAGGACAACAGCCAGCCCCTCCTTCCTTTCCTCTGCTCCCATGCCTTGAAGAAAGTGTCAATTAATAAAGCTGTTTAATTCTCCAAACATCTGAAAGGCATGAAAGATACACAATCTTGGAAGAACAGCCTTTCTTTTCTTTCCTTTTTTTTTTTTTTTTTTTTTTTTTGCCAGTGATCTGAAAACTTTTAGAGGGATCCTAGGGACTGCGAGAAGGAAATGGATACAGTTGGTGGGAAAACACGTTAAGCCTGGACAAGGAGAACACTCTCCATCGGGAAATGATGCTAAACCACCGCTAAAAGCAGCCATTGAAGGCAGTCTCTCTTCACATAAAAGATCTATTAATCTGATGGAATGTTCCAAGCCCTTGTTATGTAAACATAACTCAAGCACCCTGGATGGCGAAAAGAGAGAGAGAGATGTGACAGATAAAGCTGTTTACAGCGAAATATATTAAAAGCAGAAGGTATGGAGAGCAGTCCTGTGTTTACTCTGGGTTTTATAGCTTTGTGCGGAGCAAAAACAGCTGCTCTTTGCAATACGGCTTTGGAAACTTGTCTCCCGTCTCTTGCGTGGGGTGATAAGCGTGTGGATATTTATGTGTGCCTGTGCCTGTGCCTGTGGGTGTGTGAGTGTGTGAGCTCATGCATTTGAGAAGGTCTGTCTGGAAGGCTGTCAGTGCAAAACCCGTGTGCATAGTCTGTGGCTGCTGCAGGCATGCGCTCGTGCCTGTGGGCAGTGTGAGGGCACTCCTGGGTTTGTTTGCATGCGTAGGACCTTGCATGTGTGTGTCTGCAGATGTGCAAGGTTGTGCATGCAGGCAGTTGTGAAGGGTTGCATGTGTGAGCATAATTAGGCACTTGTGGGTGTGTGTATGTGTGCACACTCATACAGAGAGAAGCACAGGTACCCCTGTGTGCAAGCCCCTGGATGAGTATGCAAGCACGCCCATGCGAGATCGGGTGTGTGTTTGTGTTGTAAGAACGCGGGCGTGCTGTGTGTGTTTTGTAAGTCTGGGAGAAAGTAGGGGACCTGATGGCAGTGTCCAAGAGTGACGAATTAGTGCCCGAGGTGCTGGTCCTCCGCGGCCACGCTTCGCTGTCACAGCGGAAGCTGCCGAGCCGTCGCATTGTTAACTGATGGTGACACTCTGCCTGTCGGGCCTGGCGCTCCACCAGCGACGTTAAATATATGAAGCGTTGGCTAAAAAACTTTTTTTTTATTACAACTTTGTACCTTGGCTGGGCAAATTTTTAACTCTTTTAAGCCTGCTATATGCAGTTTAGGACACAATAGTATGCATGACTCATATTAATATAATGTTTAGAACATGAGCCGAGAACAGTTTGGCATCTTAGAAATAAAAAAATACATCGATGACTATTACGTGCCTGACCCTGGGCTGGGCAATAAGCTACAGGGGTCAAAGAAAGTCTCGAAAAGCTTAATCTACTGCCTGAAATTCCACTTCAACTGTGTTTCTCTGGTGGGAGATGTTGACTTTTCTGATCCATTAAAATGGAAACAGCAATTTGACATATTCGGCTGGTAAAAGTTCTTGTAGAAATAAATGGTACCCAGTGAGCGTAGACAGCCATGATGTCCAGGCTTGTGTATAACTGCCAGCGATTTAATTGAAACACAGCTGTAGGATTAAAAACATAATACTGTTTAGCCTTTCCCAGCATTTTCACATCTTTTATTTAATAAAATCCCTAAATCAACTCAGTAAGATCATTAGCAAAGTTAATTAGTTAACATAGCCTGGGTTATGCTCTGTTAACCAACAACCTCCAAAAGTCAGAGGCTTAACCAAACTATTTCTTGCCCACTCAACTTTTTGCTCATTGACATTCCAGGAGGTGTCTTGATCCAGATTTTTCCATGTTATAACTGTACCGTTTTAATATATGCGTTCTATTCCAGCTCCAAGAAAAAGATAGAACAACGCTGTCCCTTAGAAATAGAATGCTACCACAGACACGAGCTGCTTTATATGATGAAACGTAGTGTCCTTTTATTGATTAGCTTAAGGACCTGGGTTATGGCCCCAGGTAACCCAGATCTTTAAAAGCAGTTGGATTTGAACACTATCTGAGTCTCATTAGCCCCAGTATTCTCTTTAGCAAACAGGAACAGCAATATTTGCCTTGTGGTTCGTGAAATAATACACTGAATGCTCTTTGAATATTCTATAATGTGACATGAAATAATTATTTTTGTTAAGTTACTCAATCAAATACTAATCTAGGCACGGTGAGAAAGTCTTTTGTAAAAGTGAAAGTCTGCAATCAGTAAAGTTTAAGTAAATATTATCCTAAATACCCCTGTGTGGGCCCGATCCAATCAGTTGGAAGGCAGAATCAAAGATCTAGTAATGAAATTTTACTTATGAACTACAGCAGCTTTTGTTCACACGGAGATCCCCCCGATGGCTTACCCTGTGAATTTTAAACTTAAAGTGCTTTAAAACACACAGAGAATTTGATTTTTTAAAAAGTGTTGAGCCACAGGGCTGATGACACAATGATCAGCATGATTTGAGTCCTAGTCTCCAGGAGCTTCTAGCTTAAGATGGTAAGAACATGTCTGTCGCACCAACTGCAAGACAGAGAATGAAATCACACATGACATAAAGGTGAGAGGCGGAGAAAGGAAGCGAACACGTGTTATGTTCCACGAACTGAACTAGGGAGGGTCTTGGGGTCTTCACACCGTTGATCCCATTTTACACACGACTATCTCACGACCTGGGCAATCGACAACTTTGAAGAAGTTTTGGCCAGAAAATTGAGGAAATCCTTTCACAACAAGAACCAAGAAAAGAATTCAGGAATTCAGGCCGCTCTGACTCCAAAGCATATCTTTAACTGCCTGTGGTGGAGATTCAGAGAGCCGATGAGTGAGGATAGGAGATGAGTGAGGAAATGAGCTCTAACTGGTGTTCATTTGCCCATAGCATCCCCACCACCCCACCCACCCACCCACAGGAACACGCTCCATTTTTCTGCTCACCTAAAACTTTCCAAGAAATTTACCTAAGGAGCCGGTGTTTTTGATAAAACTTTATGACTATAACTTAAACACAACCTATTAATTATTTGTCTTCAGACTCCTGAGTCTCTTACATTCTGCATACTTGTCCATATGGCCAGGTGGGGTGGGTGACCCTTTGACTAAGGAAAAATCTTGGTAAATGTGAACAAACTAAGTGAAAGGTTAGTCTTTTAGCTTCTCTGAACTTGGTGTGATTCTAACCCCAGCTTTCCTTCTGTCTATGAAATGTTGGACAAGTGACAACATGTATAGCTCTTAAATTTCATCCCTGAAATAGGTGGTTTAGATGAGTTTTAAGCACTTTCCCAAGTCTAATGATCACTCATTATTTCAAGAAATATCTCTTCTGGACCCATTATGTACCAGAGGTCAGCTGGATCCTTGAGAGCAGTGGTCAATAATAATGATATAATGTGTAAGATAAAATAGGGATGCTATTAACAGAAATTCTACATGTCATATATACACACAAATACATGCATATATATACTAATATATATACATACATATATCTATATATACTATAATACACTAAGTTTATATATAAATACACACACACACACACACACACACATATAAACTTAGTATATTGCCTCACATGTGGTAGGATTCAATGAAACCATTTCCTTTCTCTCCCTCTCCCTCTCTTTTTTACACTACTCTGTAACCACTGTCAATATAAATTTGATCTGGCACATCAGCTGTCACCCTAAATCCAGAGATGATATTTTACCTGTCTGAAAGGCAATAGATAAGACTCTTGGCTAAACCCTGTCTCTCTACATCACTGTTTCATTCTTCATCATCTCCTGGAGACAGATTCACAATCCTCAATGGTTTCACGGGCTGAAAGCATTGTTGTTATTTACACTTAGTTTCTTCCCATCTGATTCTGAAAAAAAAAAAAATGGTTTGCAGTCACACAGAAGGAAAACAGAAATTTGCGTGCTCTATCCATCTTCCTGTCTCCTTAGATGGTGAGACATACATGGCAGAGGCTGCAGTAGGGAGACAGATGACTGGTTTCCGAGTTTAGAGGAAATGATTTAGGACTAGCATGCCATCACTGGAGAGTACTATCTATATGCCAAGCATCATTATTATTCTGGTTGTTCGTTTGTTTTTATTTTTTATTTTGTATCACTAGTGTACATGCTTGAGGAGGCTATTTTATCCCTCAGTTTATTCTTCTGTAGAATGATGAGTTTTGACTTAATAGTACCACCACTTCTAATCTCCAACCAATTTTGGTCTCTTAATACATTGTTTGTTGGAATTGGGGAAAAGGGACAGGTCAACCAGTTGGAAATAATTGAGTTAAATAAAGTATCCACAACATGAATTTTTTGTGTGACTATTATTCCAAGTTTGAACCTCATTCTTGGTATCAAAACTCACCCCTAAAACTATCTAACCTTTATATTGTGGCTTATTCCACAGTCTCAAGGTGGCTGTCCTGGTTTCATTCATTACAGCTGAAAGCAAAACCTGGACAGCATAGCTCCATTCTGGTTCTCTCGAATGGCTCATTTTTTTCAAGAAGGAAAAAAATTGCCCCCAGGTGCCTTTAGCTGAACTTTCTCTTGGTGTGCGTGCTGGAGTGGTGGGGACACTTATCATTGGCTCTGGTGGTAAAGTAAGAGGATTGTTTTAACCCAACTAAGATTGTCACTGTGGTTTGGTTCGATGGCCAAACTCCCCTAAAGCCAGTCACCGGAGCTGGCAGTCCTCTCCCACACCCCTCTTCCCAGCCTCTCAGATCCCCCCTCTACCTGCCTTCCCAAAATCACTGCACATCCACTTCTAAAAAGCAAAGTTTCAATAGAGTTACACCACGTCTGCTTAAAAAGTCCAAAAACGATTTTGAAAAAGAATCAATCAGCAGAGCAAATACAATATATGTGTGAACAAATGCACGAATCTAATGAATATAAATGTGTCAGATGCATTATGTATACTAAGTGTGTGTAAACAATTTACATATGCAATATAAATATTGAAATAGTACACCTATGTATACTGGGTAAACAAACATCCCACATTATAGCAAGGATACTTTAAAAATAATTATGGAAATTACATAAATCTATATAATTGTGTGAGCACATATATACTTGTTTGATTTTGTGTTAGAGTAAACATATGTAACATACATGTGAATTTGTAATCAGACAAACACACATATATTTATCTCAAGACAGAGAAAACGTAATCTTTTTGCTTTCTATCAGCTCTAGTTTGCTCTTGGGAGGGGTTGAGTTTTCTGCTGGCTCCTCACTGCAACTTTCAAACTATTCCACTAGCTATGTATATAAAAATAGCTTCTTTTTAAGTGCATGCAATTAAATTTTATCACCCATTACCCCCTGATTCTTTATTGCTCTCATCAACTACTCACCAGTCACTAACTCTTAGTCAATGCTATCTTTCCAACTGGCTTGCAGCCTTCTCTACCACTAATGGGTACGCACATCACTGGGGGTCTCCACCACTTCTGTGATATCATCCAATACCCGGCACCGTCCATGACCTTGTACCTTCTCACTCTCATTATCCAGCGCCCATTCCCATAGGCTTCCCCTGGACCCTGTTCTATCTCTGGCTCAGCTTCTAAGATATCTACTGTAAGTGCCCCGTTCCCTAACAACCATCTCGGTCTAAGAAAGAAGCCACACTTTCTGAAGAAGTGTATTTTCTCCTCTCCCAGAACACTGCTTCCCATATTATTTGTCTTCCTCTTAACATCTTCAGCATTCCTCATGCCCACATATAAGGGTGACCGAGGACCAGAGCCAATATTGTGTAAAGCCAATTATTTAAGTATGATTTTATCTTCCCAGCAGAAAGATTTTAGCCTGCGTGCGTGTAGAATCATAGTTTCCTACTCCCATCCTATTAAAATGCATGGACTTTCTCTTTCTCCAAGGCTATCCTCTCTACTCTCCCCTACTTAATGTGTTCACAGATAAATTTACCCATTCTGTTCTTTCTACCCTGTGTTATTTTCTATGATTTCCTTTAAAAAAAATAAATCTTCATATTTCTCCACTATTCTCTTGTAGCGTTGTATCCTCTTGCTCATACTTTCAGTTGGCCTGAGTTGCTTACCAGATAGAATGTGCCAGATCCTCAACCCAGAGTCCCCGAGTCTGTGGTTGCTTTGTCTTCTCAGGCCATGCTTGTGGCAATTGCCTGTTCACTATGATGTCTAAGCATGGAAGCATCTAATGATGATACTGGTCCAGTGAATAGGTTACACTGGGTAAACTCAAATCACCTTTCTTGCACTTACATGATGAATAACACGATTCATTTCTACTTCTTCTATGAAACTTCTCTATGGAAGCTTTGATGATAGTTCAGCATGGGGGTGAGTATGGCACATACTTTACTCTATATTTTATTCAATCATTCATTGTTGTTTTAAAGATGAGACTCCTCTTTCTTCTTCTAGAAAGCAAGGGATTTTTGTCTTTTTAAGCCCTAAGTGTTGTCTTCACTGACCAAATATTAAGCGCTTGTTTGTAACTTTCATTTATAAAGTGAATTTCCAAATGAATATATTAGTCTCCTGTTAGGCCACTGTCTGTGTCAGCAGCACTTGGATAAATGGATCCAGTCGTATTGTTCATTTTCTCTGTCATTTGTAATTTATAATTTATTTTGAAATCAGTTTTATTCCCAGAGAACTTAGGGACTCTTAGTAGGACTCTCCTGCTGGTAACACTCACACAGTGATTTACTTAAATGTCCCAAGACTGCTAGGGATGTGGCAAACTTTTCACATCTCTAAGAATCTCACCTTGCTGTTTGCCACTGAGCTTTGTGTCCTTATTATTAGAAACATTTCCAGGTTAAAAAGAAAAAAAATCAAACCTAGAAGGTCCCTTCCACTCAGCAGGAATCCTGGGAGGGGGTTTTAGTGACACTATCATGATAACCAAAGGTAAATTTTATAAAAAGTGTGTTTGTAAATACTTGGAAATGGCATATAAATGTAGTTTTATCCCCAATTAAGTAACTGAAATGAAGATAAGATTTAATTTGTAGTGTGATGTTTGCAACAAACAAACAAGCAAATCCTCCACACCCATAAACTTTGTGAAATAAGCTGATGATAATGGTTAGGGTGAGGGTACCTGGCTTGAAGGTTTTGTTGACAGTGCTGGCAGAAGAAAAAGCACAGAGAGTGGCTCACCTGGGCGTTTGCACGTCAGCAAGATAGTGGAGAAGAAAGGACAGTGATAATGGAGTAGTAAAGATGGCGGCCTCAGCCTCTGAGAACCACGACAGACCTACTAAGGCATCCAGGGATAACCACTTTCCTACACTGGACCTATTTACACATCTGTAGAAAAAGGCCTCACTACATGAGGGTAAAAGAATGAAAATAATAGAGACCAGTATTTTCTGAGGGCCTACTAAGTGTCACACACATTTCACAGTTAGCCTTCCATTCTCACAACAGTCCTACAAGGTAGCTGGTATTAGTACCTATTTACAGATTGAAAACCAACAAAGAAATAGAGCAAAAATGTTTCTAGCTTTGCACAATTAGTGTTTCCTAGATCTGGGATTTGTACATTTTTATTAGGTCTTCAGTATCATGTTCCTTATTTTAGACCATGTGACCATGAATATAACTCTCAGCATGAGAACGCATAAAAAAAGAAGCTTTTTTACAAAAGAATGTAGGAAAAAAGGAAGAAAAAAGACAATAAAGAACCATCTATTTTCTCCTATAGCTTTCTTTCCTGGTTTCCCTTTCTGTCTCTTCCTGCTGCGTTCTAACCTGTATACACCTTGGGCCCGAATGAACTTTCTCAAGCACAGATATGAGCTCACTCTTTTGCTCTGCAATTTCTCACCATGTAAGAGGATACCAGAGGTCCCATAGGGTAGCAGGCATATCCTCTGCCTCTGGTCTTACCTCGTACCAGTCCCAGAATTATCTACCATGATGCCTGTGCGATCCCTCCTTCCACTCTAAGTCTGACTGGTGCTCTAGCAGTGCCCATTAGCACATTGTGACCTGGGACCATGTCCTCCCTGTCACCAGGCCTTGCCCTGTACCATTTCCTTTGCTAGCCACCCTTGGAACACATGTCCTTCTGCATGCTTTGAAGGCTTAGATTCTAATGAAACGTCCTTGTTCTTTGTGGACACAAGAGCTGGGATCACTTAGAGACTGATGTGGCCACAGCTGGGGGAGATGGAGAGTCTTTGGCTTCAAGGAGCTTGTGGGTTTGAACACCCACAAAGCTGCTGGAAGCATCTCAGAAACGCAGCAGGTTGGAAGATGTGTAGATGGATTTTATGATGTTGTTGAATACCTCAGACTGCAGTGGTTAGTTATGGCGCATTGCTTATAATGGTGATATCTGATATATAATTGCTGTTAATGAATTTTATAAATCTATTAATTTGCATGTAGGTTTTTACAGCATAAACTATATTAGTGCATGTGTGTTTTTATAATTTTATAGCTTATAGACATGAATAATACATGATTTTAATTTTAACCTTCTTTTGGAACTGAAAACTCTTTTTTTCTCTAGGGAATATATTATAATAAAATATATTCTTTATATATGAAGAGTGATTTATATTTAAAAAATATTTTAGGTCATTATATCATCTGATACTTAAAGCACTGCTTAAAAATACCTAAGAAATAAAGGGTCAGAGAGGCTTAGTAATTTTTCTTAAACTACACAGTATCCAGGAAGACTCCAGATCAGAATATATGGCAAAGAGTTTCATTTTCATCTCTGTAGGTCATGATATTTCTTTAAAAAAAAATCAAGTAGATGATTTAATTTAAAGTTCAAAGCTGTGGGCATTTTCAATCTATTCCTGGAAGGTGGCGGGGGGAGGGGTAGGGAATTAAGTACCTCTTCTTGCCTATTAAATTGTGAAGTTATTTTCTTTGTTTCAGATAATATAAGAAGAACATTCTCTTCACTGATAGCCTTTCTTCTTGCTGAAACTCCGTTCTTTATGTAGCAGACATCTTTTTTGATTGCTATGCGCTTTGGTTTTAATATTCCTCTTAGTTATATTTATATTCCTAAAAGGCACATTTATCAACAACTGCAAATAAAGTCACCATCATCCGCTCTCAATATTATTTTCACAAAGTGCAAAATATAAGTGATGGCTCCACTGAAGCATATTGATTGTATTTCTTTGGAAAAAATCATGAAACTTCCTCTGAGATCCACTATTTGTCATAACTGTGTTTTTAGCCAAGAATAATGAATAACTGATCAAATGAAATATGGTAGGACATAATTGGCAAATGGAGAGCATTTTGCAGAAATCACTCAAAGTATTTTGAATTTCATTTCTAGTCATGGTTTATTTCACACGAGCTGAGCACTCAGAGTCACGCGCCGAAGATGAATGATCTTTTAGAGCAATTCCTAAGTGTAATATTATGTCTTAGAGAATTATGCCACTTTCTTTGAGGGTGCTGAGAAAGATGTAAGAAGGCATCAGTGACAATTCAAGTATGACTAACCATCTGCATTTTGTAAATCAAGTAGACAGAGGGTTTCCCCATGCACCCCCTGAAGGAATGACACGACCCCAAAAGACGTTTATTAAAGTATTTGTGTAACAGCATACTTCGTTCTTGAAAAGGAATGAAGTTGTGAATTACCCTAGATGTCCCGAGAAGAATGAAATAGAAATAACACAAGGGTCTACACAGGGGGAAAACTGCTTGGTGTTGTCATCCATGTTTCATTTGGCACTTTTTGAAGAATCATTTTTGCTCCCAAAAGGAAAGTCATAAATGTTCTGTCTACTGAGTGTTGTTCTAAATCGTTCTCCTGTGTCCTAAAAAAATGTATGAAGTTTTCTCAGTACACATGTTGCCTCCAGGAAAGGATTTAGTCACTGAGAATCTGTGGATCTTAGAAACTTGAGAATTATTGATGTCATAAGTGCTTTTTATATACTTCTCATTTCTTTCTTTCTTCGTAGCTTCTTTCGTCTTGTCTTCAGGCAGTGGGATATTGTATAATCTGTATAATTTTAGGGTCAGAGTGAAGTTGCAGACCTGTATCTATGAGCTATGAAGCTTTAAACAAGTTACTTAGCTTCCCTGAGCCTCAGTTTCTTCATCTACAAAATGGGAAAACCTTGAAACAATGTTTTGAAAAATGGTACAAAATAGAGCCTCACGAAAATAAACCACTATTATTAAACCACTTAACCTTTTGAATCAGAGATTCCTCTTTTGCAAATTGAGAAAGTATACAATTCCGAGCTTCCCTAGTTGTTGCATCTGATCGAAAAAGGGGAAGAGTCTGACAATGTTTTGGTAAAATCGTTTTCTGATCTTTTTGGAGAAGGCAGTTCGTTTTAATGTATTGAAATCGGAATTTGGGCTTGAGTCCTGAGGAAAAAAGGATTCTATCTTTGAAGAAACCATTTGTTCCCTTTGAGATGCTGTTTCTATCTTTGAACATGATAACAACTCTCGTTTATCTAGGTCGCTGTGAGACTCCCAGTGAGGTGGTGTGTGCAACTGTATCACGCTTAAGGATGAAAGGGGGCATGTTAATGTTAGCTGTTCATATCACAATTACTAAGACCCAGATGGATTGCCATCCCTTCCCCTTTTATCTGTTTCTTGCACACACACATGCAAACTGTAAAATGAAGTAGAACAAGGTGTGCAATAATTAAAACGAAATACAGTGAGGTGTGAGAGGCTCTCAAAGGAGAAGAAAATACCAATAGATATTAGAAGAGGCTTATAGCGGAGATGATGTGTGAAGTGTGGGGTAAAGATCAAGTGGATTGAGCTTTGTGAGACATGGAAGAGAGACAAGCTGTGTTCATGGGGAAATTATGATGGGCGTGGTACAGGGAGGCAGCTGTGCTTTAGCAAGACCTGCTATTCTTATCCAAGTCATTGTGTGGTCTTTGGAGCCGCTGGTCCTGTATGAATCTGCCAATGACGATCCCTTGCCCTCCCCCGCATGGGGCAGGTAGAGGGCCCTCCACTCCTCCCTTTGCCCAGCTGTCGTCTGCACATACATCTCTCTCCTTGCCCACTTCCCACACATCATCCTGCCCCTGTGAGAAAGAAAGCGTACACCTGCGACATTCTCTGGCTTCTTTCCGTTCCATCCACTGCAATGTCCCTGGCCACCTTGCAGCCTTGCAGGATCAACCTCATGCTCTGTCATGCCTTTTCAGGTCCTCTGAGAGGTTCCACTGCGGGGCACTTGCTTTTGTTTGCCTGGTGCTGTTCCTGTGGCATCCGGGGATGACCTGATTTGCATGCACACCTGTTTCCCAGGTAGACTGTGAGCCTCCTGGTGAAATTGTCCATTGTTTTTTTGTTTTGTTTTGTTTTGTTTTGTTTTGCTCCTTTTTTGGAAGTCTACTTTACTTCACTTTAGCGCCACCGGGCACAATCTTACAGTTATGAGATGTATGTGGCTGATGCTGAGCATCAAAGAGTCAATTTTAAAATTAGTGCTACGGTGTCTATTCCCTTAAGGCCCAGAGTATTCATCTGTGGTATCCTTTCAATCAGCCTATGCTTTGTGGCTGTAATTTTGATGCTATCTTCATTCGTTAAGTACCTATTTACTGAGAGGAAGTCAGATTATGTGAAAAATATCCTGAGATGAATATCAACAGACCTTAGTTCTTCCTCCAGCTAATCTAGGACTTTAGAAAACACTTCAACATGTGTAGAGCTGAGTTTCCTAGCTTTGGATGGGGACATTGCTTGCATCCTTCCTACGATTCTTTTTGACACTAGCATGTTATCATATGCATTGTGCTAAGCATGACAACGTCTTCTTATGGCTATTGGAATACAGATAAAAACTGTTGAACTTGGGAAGAGCCTAATAACCACCACCTCTTTCTGCCCACCAGGCTATAGACCAAATGACACACAGGAGCTGGATGGACATTAAAACACATAATCCACTTTATTTCTTCTAGATATCAATTATAAAATGCAGCCTAGACTTGAAGCCAGGATAGAAATTCTCATCACTTCTCCATGGGCTGAGCCCTGTTGTAGACGAACATTCGAGAGGACTGTAGGGAGCTTAGTACAGACCATGGGGGAAATCTGCTAAGCTCGTGCGGAGGTTGCTTTAGGGGAAGACAAAGTGCAGAAACAGACACTGCCTTTCATTTGGATCAGGAGTGTGGGCAGCACATATCCAGCTTTCACACATGCCCATGCTTCCTTTCACGCTTCAGGGAGCAGAGAGTGAGTGGGGGTAGCAAGGAGAGAAGAAGCATCTGCCCCGATATTTTCTGAAGAGGTAGAGTGATCGAGAGGCACTTCTGTTTCTAGACAGAGAAAAACATAAGATTAAGAACATCCTTCACCAATATCATTGCCAACACACACACATGCGCGCGCACACACACACGCACACACACACAATGTCCATTCTACAGAATGCACACCGTGGAGTTTATTTTAACAGAAATGATGAAAAGTGTGTTGTTCTTTAGAACTTAGAATCAGAAGATGTCAGCGAGATTTAGGAGTTGCAGATATGTACTGGCTGCTCGGAGCATTTATCTTTCTGGTCTCATTCCCACCTCATGAAATTTTTATTATGAAAAAAAATATTCTAACAGGTTCAAAAGTATATTCATTGGTTCAGTTTTGAAACTCATATATCTTCTGGTAGAAATGTTGACTGAACATGCGTCAAAGGCAGAAAATTAAGTATTACAGTAACCAATCCTTCAATGTCTCCTCTCTTTCTCCAAACAAATAAGTAAATGAAAACAACAGTTACAACAAAAACAATGGGTATGGCCTCTCTTTGCTTTCCTGGATGACATCTTTACATGTTTTGTCACATCCTCCTCCTTTGCCACATCCTGTCCCTCATGACCACGTCTCTCTGTAAGTCCTCAAAGCTGAAGCAACATTTTCAACCTTCTCAGTCATCGATGCAAACGACTCACACGTCAAAGGTGGTATCTTCCTTGATCTCTGAACTAAGCATAAAAAAGTCTCTCTCCTCCTTTCTCTGCCCCTCTCACTCCCTCTCCCTCCTCTCTGTCTCCCTCTCTACTGTTGTGTATCCCGTAATGATCTGTTTGAAGACTTGTCACACTGCATTTTCATTTTATTTCATTTGTCTCTCAGTTCACTAGTCTGTGCCATGCTCAAGATCAGACATGTGTTATACACGTAAGGTCCCAATAAATCTTTTTCTAATGAATGAAGCATTGATGCTCTTTTGTCCAATGAATGAATAATAGATGTTTTAAAAGAAATTCACAGATGCTATTCAATATTTTGATTTTATGGACAATTTTTTTGAATCTAAGTAGTGTAAGATTGAAATTTTTGAGAAGAAACTGACACAAAGCTCTGAATCCAAGGGATTGATTATGAAGTCATCCCAGAAATCATGGGAGGGGAGTAAAGTGAGACAGGAAAGGGAAGAAAGTCAACAAAGTTTGTGTCAATTAACTGTTACCACTGTGGGTCCCTAGGCTTCAGTCTTGCTAGAAACCTCTGGAAATCTGTAAACAGCAAACCTCAAGATTCCTGCCCCACCCTCCCTTCAAGAAACAAGGAAGCTGACATTTTTACACACCCAGCTCCTGTTAATAGTCAGTTGAATGCTGCTTCTACACTGCTAATTTGCTGGCACCTCCACTCTCTTCTTCTGGGGGCTAAGTCTGTTCTGGTGGCCAGATAAAGTCCTTGGACAACCATTCCCAAGTACCTGTAGTAGGCAGTCTCCAAGTCAGTGATACACAGGAACACTGAGTACAGAGAAAATGAGTATGGTATCTTAACTACCTCTTCAGGGACAGCCAACCACGAATCCAGAAAATACACCAAAAATATATAAGAATAAGTGCAGGTGATGGAGTCTTATGTAATTTGCCCTTAGTGAGTGGCTGATTGATCTTATTTTATTTCCCCACAACAAGGGCTCGTGTTCTAACATTGCCAATGACAAGGTTGACATCAGCAGCACACTATCCATAACAGACTCAGTAAAGGAAATCCTAAGCATTGCACCCATGAGTAGCCTCCACGCTGACCACCATGAATGGGCGTGTCGTTCAGGTGCTGGTTGGACGAGAAGGGAGGCTTGCCGCCCTCGACTGGATGAGTTCATCCCGTTTATTTGCTTGTTCAGGGCTTCTGCTGGGGTAGGTCATCTTTCTCGTGGGCATCGACCCGAGACAGACAAACCTAACTGTTTGGGCCCTAATTCCATAGATCTGTCCTTAAGCATCTTCCTGACGATTTTCTGATTTCATTATCTTCAACTTCTTGGTTTTTCCAGACTAAATCATTTACCACTGCTCAGGTGTCTTTGTGTGTATTCGTACCTGCAACTTCTCTTCCCATCAAGCTGATTAACAGATGCAGCTAAACATCTGCCCACCAAGGAGGAATGATGATCACCACTGTATTTCGTGGAATACCCAGATTGGGGTTATACTGCAGAAATTCTCTATTCCCTGCTCATAGCGATGTATGCAGTTGACCTATCTATGAACTAGTTTCAGGTTATCCTAATGTCAGCTGATCGTAGGGACACAAGTGTGAGCTGAAAGGAGGCATTGGTCTTGAAAGTTCAGTGACATAAGGATCTGGGGCACCTGTTTGTATCAGTTATTTGTACCTTCCTGTTTTGCTGACTTCTGATTTCCAAAGTACCATTTCCACAGTGTGACGGATTGATGCTATGCTGTTTTTGCTGTCCTAATAATACTCAGCTTGCAATGGAGTTGCTGTACAGTATGAAGGATACCGTATATGAGCTCACACATGAGTATGCCCATTGCATATTCGCTGGATGTCCCATGTTGGCTACAGAACTTCTACTAAGGTTCAGCGGTTTTCCAAAAGCAAATGGTGAGCCTTGTGAGTCATCTAATGAATGAGCCAGAGTGTATTGCTAAAAATGGTACACACTGCCTTTAAAACTCGAAGTGGCCGTCCAAACACTGTCCCGGTTTTTAGTGGTTGATGGCACAAGGTGAAATATCCTGAAATGTTATTTTGGAAGAAATGTTTCAGTATTACCCAAACTCTCAGACTTCTAAAAACTTCATAGATGTGTCAGGTCCCTCAAATTTTGTAAGATTCAATATCCTATCCTCTGATACATAAGTTCCTTTTCAGCATTTCCAGAGTGCTTGTCATGTCACGGTCACCAGGCCAAATTAAGATATTGTCATCAGTTTGGTGCAAGGCATAAAAACTATAATATCCAAGCCAAATGCAGCCTGTCATCTGTCTTCATTTACAGTTTTATTAAGACACAGTCACACCCATAATTTATATGTCCAGACTGCTCAATGGCAGAGTTTAAAAGTTGTGACAAAGCTTGTATGGTCTGCAAAGCCTACGATATTTTCCACTTGACCCTTTACAGTTCAAGTTTGCTGAACTCTGGTGTAATGAGACAGTGTAATGCGTGGCGACGTGTCAGATAATCAAGGCCCCTTCGATCTCCACTGAGACCAAGCAGGAGGTTAACTTGGCCTTGAGACTCAGCTGGGAAAGTGTCTGCTGTCTTTCCAAGTGAAAATGTCTCAGTGACTAAAGGCATCTGACCGCCTTCCTGATAAGCGTTGAAAAATATAGTTTTCCCAGATCGATAGCTACGTACCAAATGTGAACAGAGAACGGTGGTTTTCTCTAGGAAAGATACGACTGCAACAGAGACACTGTTCCCGGGGCCATTGCTTCGCTGTCTTTATAACAGATTGTCATCGTCTGTCAAGATCCATCTTTTCTTTCTCTTTTTTCTGTACCACATCAGGGAACTAAGCAGGGATGGAATGAGGCCCACCAGTGCTATGTCTTTTAAGCATTAAAGTGTGGCAGTATCTCTGCTTCTTCCTACCAGATGTACTACTACCCGTGATTTACTGGGAATGGGGGATGCAGACAGTTTTCTGAGCTTCCACTTGGCCCTTTATAGTGTAATAGCTCTTCATCCACAGGTGAAGAAAGGAGATGATGATTCTGCCAGCTGCTAATTATATGCATATGGATTATACTCTCTGGGTCTGGGGAAATGGCATGGTAATTATACAATCCGAAACTGAAATGGGGCATATTCGCGACATAGCCCAAGGACAGGTATGCTTATTCCTCTGTTACTGGTGGTGTTTTCAATCCTGTATCCAATAGTCCCCTCAACATCTAGATAATTCTTTTCTCTCAATGAAGAGTCACTTTCACAAACAATGTTTATAGCTTTGGGAAGACATAGCTACTGTATGCTATTTCTGTCTTATTGAAATGTCCTTCCTTAAATAGATATGATCTTCCAATCAATAGACTCTGACATCCAACAACAGGCTTAAGCCTGGAAATTTAGTAACAAAGAATGATCGTCTCAAGGGTCAGTTGATATCAGATTTCTTCTTGTCTGTTCTAAATTTGATATATATGCACACATATGTATGTACATATGTATATATATGTATTAAATATATATTAAAGATATATATAAAGATATATAAAGATATATATATATATAGATATATATATAAAATATATAATATAATATATATCTATATCTATCTATCTATATAGATAGATAGATAGATAATATATCTTTATTCTCATTGGCAGTTCAACTAATTTGCCACTTGAAATGCCATCACCAAGATCCCTGGTTTCCTTCTGGACTTGCTACCTGTCCACTTTTCCTCATATAATTTGGGCCCGATTTACCTGTAATAAATGTGTGTACCACTTGGTCTCAACTACTCTCAATTCCTTTCATCCCCATCCATGTAGTAAGACCATCCTAGCATCCCTCTGTCATTTATTTGTAGATAATCATTGTTTCTAAGCCTGAAAGAGTATACTAAGACTGACTTAAGAAATTGTTGCAAAAGCATCAAATTCTAAATCACTGTAGAGTGTCCCCATATTAAAGTTCCTCCCCCATCCAGCCATACATTCTGTTGCAGCCCCCAGATCTATCTCCAGACATGTTCTACTGATTCCTGATGGTGTGTACCACCTACCTCTTTTTAGGATATACCCTTTCATTCTTGGGCCTTCACTAAGTATTGGTTTAAAACAATGAAGAGAGGAACAGACCTTGAGAGGGGCAAGTATCACGTTGGTTGGCATTCACCTTGGGCAATGCCCTTGCATAGTTTTTATGCAACGAGAAATTGCTCTTCTTTAATAAGTAGTAGAAGGCCACTCTACAGCCCAGAAGATTTAGGGAAATCATAGGATTCAAGGTTCTCAAACACATCTGCCCACTGTTTCCATCCCAGATCTTAGAGTTTTACTATTTTTCTATCATGGATGTAACTTTACTGTAGAAACTTGCTGGAGCTGTGAGTTCAGCCTTCTGAAATCTTTATCATCAAGTTTTGGGCCTGATATTCAGTAAAGTCTATCCTATAGGTGAAATTGAGAGTCTGTTTAAACATTTCATTGAGTCATACTTCCTTTAACAATGTTCCCTGGGTTAAGAGTTGGCTAACTTTTGGAGTTCTACGGCAGTCGTTATCAACCAGGACCTTTAAGTTATCCATTGTTCCATAACCAAGTACAGCTTCTCACCTCTCCATCCTCATTACCATACCCAATGGCTGACAGTCTCATCCACCTGATGTATCGTGCATTACAACGCCGTGTTGCCATTGGCCAATTAGCAATCTAACCCCAGAACCCTGTTCCTTTGGTCTATAAACCTACTTTTGGTTCCAATAATCATAGCTATGTCTACTTCGAGGCAGATCCTGACACAAGGATTTGAGTGCACTAGTTTGTTTTGAAAAGAGTTAAAGGTTGACACAGTAAAAAGTGGAGAAGTGAATCAGGGAAGAAAAGGATCTCAATATGGTGTGTACTACTGAACAGATACAGGGCCAAGTGTAGCTGGATCCCATGGGAGACCTCTGGGAGATTGTGCAAAAATGCTTTATTGTTAGACACATGCTACATGGCAAGTATTGAGCTGAATGTGAATAAAAAGAGCCATAAAATGCCTAACACTTCAGGGAGCAACCTGGGACATAGAGTTTAATAAAGATACCTGAAATGTGAGTCTATTCACAAAGGATCGAAATAAGTACAAATACTATTCCAGAGATAAGAGCTAAGGAGAAAATATCTTTAGAAAAACTCACTTTTAAATATCAAATAGTGCATGACATTAAAAAAAAAATAACATAAAAGGCCTTAAAATGTAAAATATATTCCCTACTTTATATTTCCCCATTAACCTTACTCTACTATTAATAACTTATGTATTTCCTTCTTACGGCAGTTATTACAGAAATGTACATTGCCTTTCCAAATATTGCTTTAGCAAGAGCTATTTGTGTTCTATCACTCAACTCCTATTCCTCTTTGTCTCAATTTTTAACGGTAAAATTTTTGTTCATTACTTATATTCAGTTACCTTTTTAATTTTAAATAAATATACATTAATATTGTATACTATTTTAGATAATATCTCTAGACTGAGGAGAAAAATGGACCTACCTTTCTCTTGGAGAAAGCCTTTCCATGACAGTTTGACTTTCAGGATTAATAAATATATGTACTGACAAACCAGTTTCTCGTTCTATGTAACACCAAGTGAATCAGTGAAAAAACAAACCAACCAAACAAACAATGACAGTAACAAACAATGGCAAAAAAATACATAGAACAAATTAGCAACATAAAACAAAGATAGAAAATTAATTCCACATCCAGCAAATATTCTCGGGCAGCCACAAGGTATTTCTTTTAATCTTTTCCTTGACTTTTCACCTTCCGATCAATGATTTTGATGTTTTGTATATCTTGAAATATTCTTTTCTTTGACTCTTAATCCTTCATATTAACATACAGAGGATTTATTCTAATCTATTGGGCAAGAGTCATAACTTCAGAAACTGATTTTCAAGTTATAATAACTATAACATATTTTAGATGTAAGCCCCAAAGCCTAAAAAAAAAAATTGAGACAGGAGAAGTGAAGAAACTTGGAAGAATGGGAAAATCACAGGACCAGGAGTCTGGATACCTAGATTCAGGCTTCTGCCCCTTCATTGATATAAATTAATCTCAAAATTAAAAGTGAGTACCTAGTCCATGCTACCTTTATGTTAAGTGCTGAGATAAGAGTAGGAAATGAGGCAAAAATCTTATGATTTTGAAAGAGAAAGTTATGTAAATATCAAGTTTGCTAAATAGAGCAGAGAAGTAGAGAGAAAATGTACAAGGTGACCCACAGGGAGGCCTCATGCCAGTTCTGAAAGACCAAGAGATTTTCTGGAGGCAGAAGTGTTTTTGTGAAGTCCGAAAGAGAGGGATTTTTGAGGAGAATTGTAGTGGTTTCCGTGAAAACAACATTTTGGGTAGAGATTGTTCATTCTGCCTTAATGGGAAGATAGAGCATAATGAGTTCAAAAGCATTAAAAATAATTTAGTATATTCATCAACATTTTATATAAAGGCCAGATAGTAAATATTTTAGTCTTTGTGAGTCATCAGTCTCTGTATCAATTACTGGGGTTACAGCGAGAAGACCGGGTTAGACAAATGGGCATGGCTAAGGCCTGATACAACTTTATTAACTAAAACCAGTCAGTGGGCAGTAATTTGAAAACCCTGATCTAGACTGTAGAGGACAGGGGTTTTTGAGAAAGTTAAAGCTGTTGCAGCAAGCAGGGCCAATCTGTGAATAACCTTAAATGGGGCGTATTTTAAGTCTTCTTTTGTCATTAATGAGTAGCCTTAAGAAGAGACTGGTCTATGAGTAGGGAAGATGCTGATGGGCAAGAGGGAAATCAAAGATAATGCCAAACACTTATAGAATTTATAAAGTGATACCCCGATTAGTCTAGTCTCCACCTGGCGCCATACATAGTTATTACAATATTATTGACTATATTCCCTACGCTGTATTTTACATCCCATGGCTATCCAGTGACTACCAATTTGCAGTTAATCCATTCACCATTTTCACTCAGCCCTCTAATCTCCCTTCTGTCTGGCAACCATTAACGCCAATGCCAATTATAATTTTAAAATAATATAATAATAATAATGTGCAAAAATTAATAATGCCAGGATTCTGCTTTGGAAAACTGGGAGGTAGTCTCATTCAGAACAGGAACTTAAAGGGAGGCTGAGTTTGAAGGTAAAAATAACGAGTTTGGTTTTGAATATGTTGACTTAAGTGTGCCCATGTTTCGTCCAAATGGAGATTTCTAAGGTGGAAGTTTGTCAGATAAAACACAGGACTCTGAGATACATTTGAACTTCAGATAAAAAAAAATAAATAACTTCAGATGAAAATAAATAATACAAATGTGTATGAAACGTTTCATAAAACACTCATCCTAAATAATTCTTTATTCTTCATCTGAAATTCGATTTAGCGGGGCATCCTGGATTCTTACTTGCTTAGTCTGGTAAACCAACAAGTAAATAATTGTAGTTGTCATTGGGAGAGAGAGATTAAGATGAGACATACAAGTTGGCAGTCACCCACGTATAGCTGATAGTGAAAATTCTGCTGTGATCCTGGCCAAGTTCATCTCACCTCACATTTTCATAAAGTGGAGACCTTATTAATTAATTTCCTTTAGCCTTATCTGTTTTTAAATAATATGTAACTATGAGTATACCTTCTTGAATATATTTACTTGTTGATGCACTGGTAGCTACTATGAACAAAATTTACTGTAATTTCATGAAGTTTGCTGCCATATTACATTTGTAGGGAAGAGCAAATTATCATCTGCATTCAAAAGTGTCTCTGGCTCTTGTTATTTTCAATCCTTTTAGAAAAAATTATGGTCAGCCATTCCGATGTAGAAATATTTATTTCTCGAATACCACTTTCTTTCATTCATTCACTTTGGTCACAGTATGCTATATTTGGATTATAAATTTTGATTAATACTCAAGTCACACGGAGGAGATATTGATTCACTGGAACATCTTTGATGTATTACGTGTCTGAACGCTACAGTTGCAGACAAACAGTGACATTATTTCTCTTTATTTTTATTCTCAAGGGAACTTCACATTTGGGAAACGATCATGTTTGTTTCCCAGACAAGCCTTAGGCCCCATTCTAAATGGCCGGGCAGCAGAAAATAAGAAACTCTTCCAAATGCCAGCATAACGATGTTAGTTCCTCAATCTCCATTGTTTTAAGAATGAATATCAAATAAATTCAATTATGTTTTGATAATTTAACAATACCGATAGCTAGGACCAACCACCTGGTGAAGCATTCAATATTGTTCTCACAATCTACAGGTGGTGAAATGGATGCTCGGGATGGCTGAAGGGTTTAGCAATGTAGCTCTCCCTCTGAATGAAAGAACTGACCTTAAACACAGGCTTTCTGTTCTTGATTCTTATCGTCTCTTCCTTGGACCACACTGTCCTTCTTGATTTTATAGGTTTTCATTACAAATAACTGGCATTGTTTTCAAGGCAATTATAAAGAAAGAGACAGAGAGATTATTAGAGAAATCTAGAAAAGATTTTAAAAGAGGAGTGTCAGGTCGACAGTTGTCCACTCCGCCAACTAAGCTATTGGAAGGTACACTTTAGATTGTATTAAGAGTAAATACTAAGCATTAAATAAAATATAGCTACAATTAGCGGAAAATGTATTAAGAGAATAAATCTGGCGTTAAGTGTTCTCATGAAAACAAAACAACAAAGGGACACAAGGAGACACTGGGAGGTGCTGGACGTGTCTCACCTGGATTGTCGTTATGGTGTCACTGGTATATACATATGTCCAAACTCATCATGTTGTACATATTAAATGTGTACAGTCCTTTGTATATCAATTATATCTCCATAGAGCTATTACAAAATAAATAAAATAAAATAAAATAATAGGCAAATTCCTACCTCTCAGGGAGTTAGATGATCTGAAGACTTAATACTTTAGGGAAGTCTGGATACAAAAAAACACCTGATAGCATATATAATTAAAACATCTATTGCACTGTGTTCTGTTATGGTATCGATGAATTCAGGTGTGGGCAATTGGAATTTTGAGAGGTTTAGAAAATTAGCCACGGAAACATCACTTGAAGGAGTTTTAGACAGTTACACGGAAGAAGAGGATGTGGGTAAGACTGAGTGCCATGTAGAAAGAAAAAGACTCATTCTTTCTGACCTCAAATTACAGAGACCAACAGACTAGAAAAGGATGAGGAAGCAGAGAGAAGAAGAGGAATGAGGAGGCCAGTTAACATCTAGTAAGCACCTCCTGTGCACCAAAAAGTTTGGACCTGTAACCTCCATGCTTCTAGCGATTTACTCAGAGTCCTGAGTTGACAACTTGATAGATGTTCTACTGCACTCAGTATGCATTTACCTCCTAATCACGCTTGCACTAAAAAGGGCAAAAACAAAAGAGAGAGAGAGAGACTGTCCTGAAGTGTCACAGACCTCAGTATAGATCTTTGGAGAGAAGGTCTTTAAAGAGGTTATTAAGTTACCTGAGCCCATTAGGGTGGGGCTCTAATCAAATATGATTCGTGTCCTTATTGGAAGAGGAAGAGATACCTCTGAACGCGAGGATGACCACGTGAGGACAAAGCAAGGAGAAGGTGGTCCTCTAGAAGCTGAGGAGAGACAAATCTTCTCTCTCAGACCTCGGAGGTGACCAACCCAGCCCACACCTTGATCTTGGACCTTCAGCCTCCAGGAATGTGAGAAAATACATTTCTGTAGGTATCAGTCGGTATAGACAGAATACTGGTTCAAATCCCAATCTCTGTCTATACTGCTCCCAAAATTTGTTTATATAAACAGGAGTTCAACAGATTACTCTAGACATAAAGACATTTTTTTTTAAAATAAAAGATAATTTGATTAAAAAAGAACTGTATCTCACTCTTGAACTTTGATCAGAAAAGGTCCCTGAAGAGGCACACTGGTTATAAGACAGGGTCATAGTCACATAGACACCACACTGGAGGGAAAAGGGAAACACTTATTTCTGAAACCCCTTCCGGATCACACCACTTTTGAGCTTCTAAGCAGGTATTTGATCTCTTGAAAATTGAGTTTAATCATCTCCAAAATGGAATTAATAATACTTAGTTTGCTTTTTTAAGTATTGTACTTAAGTACGTGGATGTAATTAGGACAGGACGTGGGAAAGCCTAATACCATAGTCTGAACATATTAGAAGACAATTTCCTTGAACGTCGGCTTTGATGTAACAAGAATCTCTTCTCCTTTTTATCGCTCTCTCCCCAGTGTTCAGAACAGTGGCTGGCTCATAAAGCATATTCAACTATAGTGCTTGGGTTTAATTAAGTAATTAATAACTTGATCCTCAACAATTAATTTACGCTGGCCTCTAATTATCGTGTTCATTTTTATTCATAGTAAAGCATAGGGACGCGTGGTCCTCACTCCATTTTCAAATGACTAAGAAATGCACCAGTGAATTGAGTCGCTGAGAAAGGGAATTGCGATGGGCCAGAGCACTGGAAAAAGCCTTGGGGCTCAGCGAGCCTTCTCCAGGGTCACCCCCTATTTTGGTTTGCCCAGAAGTGTTCTGATGTGAGCCTATTGTCCACATGTAACTATTATTGAACCTTCCTTTATTTTCAATGGTGTCTGAGTCTGAATAATAAATCATATAAGACACTAGTCCTGTTGTTGCCTGTTACAGAAGAAAGAAGCCTTGTCAAGGTACAGGGATCTGAGGGGACCATGGCATGGCCCAGTCTGTTATGAACAACCAAATCCTGGAAAGTGTACATCCTCATAATTCTTTCCCATCCATCCATTATTCCCCAAAACTGTACTAACAAAGACTGACTCCATTTTCTTAGTCTCTAAATGAAATTCCTGGGAATATTTGAAGACCACTAAGGATTCCCATTAGCTCTTTTGATTTCTACATACGATGTTTCTTGTTATTTACTTTTATTTCGTAATTTGTCATATTCTGATTTCTCATTTTGATGGGTGTACTCCCTGGATGAACCCTAAGTCACAGATCGGAGCTCAGAATCTCAGGGTTTCTTGATCTTCTCTGTCATCATCCATTTTGTACCTTTGTGTTTTTTTTCCTCTCTGTTTCTTTTTCTCTCTCTTGTTCTGTTCTGCTTTTGTCCCTCTCTTGTCCCCATATAAGAAACGGCCAACTCTCTTGCTCCTCCTACTCTTTCGATTGGCTGTGGTCTTGAACCTCATCTCCACTCCAGTTCTGTCTCTTTTTCTCTTCAGCTAGATCTCTGGCTCTTTTCTGCTTTTTTTTTCAATCACTGTTTCTGTCTTCCGATTCCTCTCTTGTCTCTGTCTCTTTCTCCTATTTTTTTTTTTTCCTCTCTGAGCCAGATTTGTATAATGAAGAATGGTTCTCTGACGGATACAGTGCCACCCTTTGCCACTGCCGCTGAATAACTGACAGTCGTGAGTAATATGAATGGCAAGGTCAATCTGTCAAAAACTGGACTCTGAAATGTCAGATGAAAGGGTAACGGGACCTGTTTTTTATTCATATTCTGCTTCCATTTTTCTGCAGATCACAGTGTGTTTTAAAGTTGTGTGAAACAATATTACAGATTTTCCTCATATCATCATATCTAGCATTCAGTAGAGCTGATCCCTGGGAAAAAAAAAATAAGGTTTCAGTGAATTCTAACTGTGAAATTAACCCAAATAGAAAAGGTTTGCATTCAGAAGAAGCCCAGAGGAACCAAGAGCATTAAATTGCAAAGACAGAATTGACCTGCCACATAAATAGACCATGTTTGGATGCCGAGAGGATAAATCAGAAGTGTCAAAATGGCACTTAAAGAATTCCTCATTAAATTTGTGATTAATTGAATAGACCTGTTGAAGTTCTCATTGAAACAGGAAACTTAGGACTAGATATGAATTTCCACAGAGGTCTCGTCGCTAGATTTTAAAAAGAATGATTACAGGCAAACCTCAGAGATATTACAGGTGTGACTCCAGACCACGGCAATGGACTGAGTCATAATCTTTTTGCAGATGTGACACACACAGAAAAGCAACGCACAATAAAATGAGGTATGTCGCTACGCATTTAGTGCTCGGTATGTCATTGGCACTGTGCTAGGCATAGTCAAACATTTTTTAAAACTTTTAACTTTCAGATCATTTCAGTATTAGAAAAAATTTTAAAAACAGTACAGAGAATTCCCATATGCCAGTGATTCTCAAGTGGGGGTGATTTTATGTCTTCTCCCCCAAAGATATCTGTCAATGTCTGGGGACATTGTTGGTTGTCATAACCAAGAGTCATCTAGTGGGCCAAAAATACTACAGAGTGCAGGGCAGCACCCCATCCACAACAAAGCACTCCCTGGCCCCACATGTAAATAGTTCTGAGGCTGAGAAACCTTCTTGATGTCCTTCATCCAGATTCCCCCAATTTAACTTCTTGCACAGCCATAGCACAGGAACGAAAAAGAAAATAGGTAATTAACATTGACACATCACCATCGTCTAACCTACAGATTATTCTCAAAACTTTCCAGAGATGCCCCTGATATTTTTTTTTTCTTATCCAGAATCCATCCCAAGACCCTGCTTCCGTAGTCTCCATTAATCCTCAGTGACCTTGACACTTTAGAGGACCGTTAGCCAGCCCTTTAAAAACTTCCCCTGGTTTTGAAGAATATATTTTTATTTTAAAGTTCAGGTTGTGTGTTTTTGGCAGGGATACCACAGATGTGCTGTGTCCTTCTCAGTGAATCACGGCAAGAGACAGATGTCGGTTTGTGTCGTTAGTTGTGCCGTTAGCTTTGATCATGTGATAAAGTGATGTCTTCCAGGTTTCCTCACTATAATGTTACTGTTTTCCTCTTTATAATTAATAAGTGTCTTGTGAGAATGACTTTTAAGTTATGTTAATATCCTGGTTTTCATCACATATTTATCCATTAATTTGAGCACTAATTTTAGCAATAACGATACTTGGCTAAAAAAAAAAAATGTTTTACTTTAGAATTTGTCCAATGGTGTTTTTCTATTTTCATCACTTAAGAAAAGCTTTCCATTATTCTCAAAGTAATTGTTTATTCAGTTCTTCATTGATTTCAGCCTAGACTCAAACTATTCTATTTTTTTTCCTGTGGTTATATTCTATTTCTATCATCATCATCATCATCATCATCATCATCATTATCATTGTTATTGTTATTGTTTTGTCACCATGTACCATATCTGGCCATTAAGAGCCCTTTCAAGTTGCGTTTTACCCATTTTTGAAATGTCATCACCAAGTTTGGGGCACTTCCTTCCTGGTACTATAAGATATTCTAGGCTCATCTTTCACTTTCTCTGCCCCAACCCTGGAGTCAGCCATTTCTCTAAGGAGTCCTGGTTCCTTTTATTGAATTATTATCTTCATAAACTAAGCTTTGGCAGAGAGTGTGCTCGCTGGTACCGGGTTATCATTGCTTCTAGTTCCCCTCAGGACACAGAGTTAGGAAACACAGATATGCATACACACATCTGTATTTCTCTGTGTATATATTTGAAATATATTTAATACACATACCTCCAATTTCAACAGAACAAAGATACCACCCATTTCTCTTTTTTTATTTGGAAATTTTTTTTCCTAACAGTGAGAAATCTGGCTGTCACTAATTTCAATATATTTATTGATTAGCTCTATCATTACATACAAGTAATTTTAGAAATGCTAACATACATCAATGTGGAGATACACCTACTAACAAAATGTTTGTGTACAGTTTTTTTTGGTCTTTAGCCTCATGGTATGTACTAAAAAAATGTTTTCTTCTGGTTGCCTTTATTGTTTTCCTCTTCTCATTTAGTATTGTTATGCTATTTATTGGTACTACAAGTACGTATTTGCATCTATTGGCATTTCATTTTGAGTTTTTTCTTCATTATTGAGAATTTAGAAATTTTTTTTAAAAGTTATAAACATGTTAAAAGTTCGAATTATATAAAAAGCTATATCCAGAGAAATGCTATGCCATGCTCCCATCCTCTCCTCTCTGTTTTCACTCACGTCTATAGATAAATAATCTTATTGGTTTCTACTTTATCCTTCCTGTATTTCTTTTCCCACAAATGGACACTTAAATGTATGTTTTCTGATATTCACTTTTGTTTTACATGAGAGCAAGATATAGCTATCCTCTTTCTCTAGACACATTGTTTTACTGAATTCTTGAAAAAGTCCTTTGACATATTAGAAGTCAAGTTATTTGAGAAGCCCTACAGCTGATTTATCGAGAGCTTCTTATAACTGTTCTTGTTCAATCTCCTGCCTGCAACAGGTACACAGGCTCTTTTGAATTAAATTTAATGTTAAAAGTTGTATTTTTTCAGGATGTTCATTAAAATTATTTATCTACTTTCTTTAAAATCTCGATTGGCTTTCTGGCACACAAAATAAAATATGCTCTCATTAACCTGACATAAAAGGCTCTTTAAGTTTTGACTAATTATCTGTCCTCACCACTTGCCACTTTCCTTCCCAATCTCGGTCCTCAAATAAATAGTTCTTGCATATGCTCCAAGCCAAAGTCAAACTGGGCCTCAGTATAAAGTTTTCCAAACACATCAATTTCCTCCATGCTCAATGAATTTTTACAGCCTAATTAGTCAAGGATCTAATGGGAAAAGTCCTCTAGACATTTAAGACATGTAAATGTCACCTCCTATGTGACAAATAGACTCTCTCTCCAAGAACAAAATAGGTTTGTTCTTCTTGGTCCTGCAGTTGAAACTTCTACGTATTTTTTATTGGTCACTCTGTATTTTAAATTCCTGTTTCTCTCCCCTGAGAGTAACCTTGTTGGAAGCAGGGTCCAAATCACTGTCCTCTCATGAAGACCTGAGAGATGACATTATATCTGACAGCTTGTAGGCGACTGGTGAATTATTTATTCAGTGTAATACCAATACAGATGAATGCTTTTAGTGATTAAAAACACATTTAAAGGGATTCCAAAATTTAGATCTAAGGATAGCTTAATAAAGCCCTGCTTATTTTCTATAAACGGCTATTTATAAACTCATTCCTACTATCAACTCATTCTATGTTTTAAATACCAAGAAAATGTATGGGTTCTGTCTGTTTTCTAGTACAAATTTATTTTGCATTATTAATTTGGTTATAGTTTTGCTTTCAAATAAATAGCATTTATTTTGTAAGATTCTACTTTAAGACGATCTAGTGATAATTAGTTTTATTCCTAAGTAGCATGTGTTTTGCCCATGTTGGGTAGCCACTCCCAATATTCACAGCATAAGGACCCTTTGATCTACTTAGTGTTTTGCTTTGTGTGTGGAACTGTCACCATCCCACGGGCACATGTAGCCCAGGCATGTTCAGTAAGATTGTGGCATATCCCTTCTCATGGTGACCCACACAGGGTCGATAAGAATCAATTTAGCACAATATTTTGTTGAAATGCTAAGAAAATGAAAAATTCACTCATGGCAATGGGGGTGCTGTGAGGAATGATCGTAAACCTGGACCTTCTGGCAGATGTTTTGTCCCTATAAGTATGGAAACTTCACAGAGGAAAGAGAAGCCAAGGATTCAAGAATCACGACAGAACCCTCCTGGCATGACTTGAGCACTTGAAGCCAGCTCTACCACTGGACGTTGTATTTTTAAAGTCCCCTCATAGGAAGAAGCAACTGACAAAGTGTCTGGGAAAGACAGAGAGAGACATCTAAGGAGAAAACTGCAGAGAGCAGGGGTTGGCATGCTGGTTTTGTTGTGTTTTCTGCAGAGGGTCCGACAGTAAATATTTTAGGTTTTGTGAGTTCCATGATCTGGGTGACAACCACTTAGCTCTGTCGTGGTTGTGTAAAAATAGCCACAGATGCAAATGTGTGGAGCTGTGTTCCAACAACATTTATTTATGGACATCGAAATTTGAATTTCACATGATTCTCATGCATGCTAAATATTATTCTTATTTTGATCCTAACGTCTTAAAAATAGAAAAGAAATGTTCTCAGCACATAGGTCATATAATTAGAAGCAGTAGGAAGTATTTGGTGTGTGGGCCAGTTTGCCAACTCTTGAGTGAGTTGAGCCAACTTAGATGTGCCCAGTGAGTGGAGCTAATTTCACTACCTAGAGTGAGGTTTTAGGTAAAGGCTGAACTGTGCAAGTAAATATGAGAATCACAATTTATAGTAAAGATTTTATGAAGCAAAGAGTTACATGGAAATGACATAAATATTCATTTAGAAGAAGATCTAATGGTCCCACACTGGAGGAAGGCATCGGATAAGACGTTTGTGTCACAGAAAAGAGTGAGGATAGAAAAGAAAGAATATAAGGTTAGAACAAAATGGTAAACGTGAGTCCAAATTTCCAAGAGCTTCTGAAAATGGACCAGACAGGTTGTATCTCTCACCAACTTCGATTAAAGACCATGTCAGTGTTAAGTCATCAGCTGCCATGCGTGCAATGCTACCTGTGTCATTTGATGGCCAAGTAATCTGGAAACAGCCTGGGACGAATCGCTGTACAGGCTCATTCTCTCGGTTATCAGGAGGGCAGAGGAAAATAGCCATTACCTGTTTGGATGCTTCCCCGACCCAGGTGTTAATATTTCTGGGACGGGAGTGGGAAGGTGAGAGGATGGGGGATGGGGGCAGGGACATGAGTGTGAGACAACAGGGATAACAGTAGTGATGAGAATAATGCCCACATTCTCTGAGTTCTTCAAGCTCCAGAGATAGTGTGTGCTAGGAAATCTACCCTCATGCTGTTAGTAAACCACTGTCACTCACTGTAAGGATAAGTATTGCTAATTTTCTCATTAGTTTTTAGGTAATGAAATGGAAACTTAAAAAGGTCGAGTCATTTTCCTAAGGTCACACAGCTAGTAGGTGAAGAAGAGGCTTTAATAAAGTTTAAGTTTGAGTATTGGCAGAGAAAAGGCATTAATTGATCATTTTTATTATTCAGAGAAGTCATAAAACCAACAGGCTGCTTTCGGGTTTTTTGGGGAAATGTAGCAGAGGGTCAGGTACCAGCAGGGGTATCACAGAAAAGGGGAACCCTGTTTTTGGAAGAGAAAAGACCCTTTGCAAACAGCAAGGCGCATGCTTGTGAAATGTGAGGTTTGGGATGGTGGAAAAATAGGTCACAGGCTGGCAGCAGCAATGGAACAAGCAAGATAAGAGAATGAAGATCCTTTTCTGTCTTATTCCAAAGGCTGGGTTTCACTGTACAGGTCAGAGGAGGCTCTTGAAGGATTTGGGGCTGGAAAAGGCTGTGGTCATATTCAGGTCTTGGAATGTTCACTTGCTCTGACTGTGCAGAGAACAGCTTGGAAATGAGTGAGACCAGATTTATCTTCACACACCAGAAGCAGTTCCATGCAGAAAAAGCATCTCCAAGTGCATCCGACAAAGTTCCATTAATACAGTGCTTGTCTGAAGTATGCTGGACCGAGTATGGATACAGCGAGTTAAAAAAAAAAAATGCATTTGCCTCACAGATGAGCAGAAGGAAACATAAGGTGTGAGACTTTGTATCTCTGAGAAAAAAAGAAAGCTGCACTCTTTCACTTCTACACATCAACCAGCTTCAGAGATGGAAACCTTCCTCCGAAAATTGTAGAAGTAACAATCATACAACTTCTAACGAAAAGAAAGCCATCGTCTGAGTTGAATTCTGGGTTATTTTAATGCTTCCGAGTTCAAGAATATTGACTTCCCCATGTCACGATTCTTGTAAAAATCAAATAGCTTCTTATCTATTTATTTCAGTTTTGATCATCCATCTTCTTAATCTTCTTTCTGAGGAGGCCTCAGTGCAATTGGGGTGCTCCTTAAAAATAAAAACCACTAAAATCTGGTTTTAAAAATGAAACGAGGACCATTTTACAGATCTTGTTTGTGTAGTAAAATAATGAGATGAGGCTACCCCCATGCGTATATACACCACACACACATATATGCATACTATAATTAGTCTTCAAGGACCTATTAGGAATCCTTTATAAGTGTTTGTGTACACACACACACACACACACACACCACTTAAGAAGGACTTATTTCTTAATAACATATTTCAACACCTACTATGGGACAGGAAATGTCCTGGGTATCTGACCTATTGTCGCTAGTATAAGAAACCCAGTTTCTGCTCCCATGGGGTTTAGTGGCACTGTACACTTTACTTGAGATGTTAGCCCTTAATTTCTCTCTGGTGAGCAGGGTTCGGTCACATGCTACCCTGGAATCCCTCTTAGCCTCTTGCGTCAATGCGTCAAGCCTAGACTAGAAGGTACTGAGCCATCTGCCCTTTGCTCTCCTTCCCTTAGACCCTGTCTGGGAGATAAACAGACTTGCTTCTTTGCCTGAGTTGTTAGAAACCAGTTATAAGAAAAGTTAGAGTCAGGCAGATGGGGATCAAAATGGCCGCTTTGTTGCTAAGGAGGATGCTGACGGGGAATAGTGCTCAGGTATGTTACCCAGTGTTTGAAACACGAAACTCCACCTTTAGAAAGGCTCTCATCTTCAGTCACGGGCAATGCTGGTCAGTATCAGCACTGCACCTCCATCCCCAAATGTCATCAGCGCTTCCCCCCACGCTCCAAAAAGGTGTGAGGAGAACCACTGAGCTGGGCTTGGATTAGGGTAGAAGGGAGTCCATGCTCCTTCAGTCAGGTACGGAAGAGGGAAGTGGGGAAAAAAGGTAGAATCATACAGTCTGAATTCAAGCTCCTCAGCTCTCTTGAAAGAGAGTGAGTGCATGAGTAAAAACAGTCCTAAAATGTTGCCTAATTGATATCCTTTTATATGGAGATGTAAAACAAGACAAGAGATAAACATCATCCATTAACCATAACACAGTATAACATATATAATTCGTTTTATATGTTTATGGATTTGAGTTACTAATACATTGTTGAGGGGTTTGTTTGTTTGTTGTTGTTGTTGTTTTACCAGTATTTGCATGAGATGTTGGGCTGTAGTTATCTTTTCTTGTGATGTGTTAATCTGGTTTTGGTGTCAAAGTAATGAGTTGAGAAGTGTTTCCTTTTTTTTCTTTCTTTTTTTTTATTCTTCTTTCTTGAAAAGTTAGTATAGGATAGGTATTCATTTTTCTTTAAATGTCTAGTTGAATTTATCACCGAAGCCATCTGGTTCTGGTCTTTTCTTTGTGGGAAGTTGTTTACTTACTAATATGATCTCTTTGCTTGTTATAGGTGCATCTAGATATTATATTTAATGTTGAGTTTATTTTAATAGTTTGTATTCAGGTGGAAGGGACCGCAGGTGTCAAAGCTGAAGGGTGTCAGGACTATGGATGGGGCTCACATGGCTGGAGACCAGTGAGTGGGGAGCGGGCCAGAATAATAATACAATCCAGGCCCAGCAGGCAAGAGGGAGCCTGACAGGAGGCCGTCTTAGGTCGAGTGGATGAGATGAAATTGAATTCTAAGTGCACTAAGAATATATTGAAGGGTGACAAGCACAGCGTGAAAGGTCCTCATGAGTTTTTAAGTTTTGAAAATAGCGGTGATGGTTGCCCATTATTGTGAATGCAACTAATGACACTTAAAATGATTGAAATAGCAAATTTCATATAATCTAAATTTTCACCAAAATTTTAGAAAGATGGGGAAAAGACATCTGTGGTTGGAAGGTGGGGACAAATTTAAAAGACGTGGAGGAGACTCAAGGAAAGCTGGCAAGATGGGGAAGCCTGCACATTAAGCCCACACCAGAGATGTTCTCAGATGCCCCAAATCAAAAGCCATTCTGAAGCAGAGCTGAGGGAGAAGCCTTCCTCTTAGCACACGATTAAGAAAAAGAACAAACGAATCAAAAACAGACTCACAAATATAGTGGACAATTTGGTTGGTGACAGACAGAGGAGAGGGGGATTTGGGAGGCTGGGAGAATGGGGTGAAGGGCTAAAGAAGTGCAAGTTAGTAGCTGATGGATGGTCCCAGGGATGGGGAGCACAGCACAGGGAGTGCAATAAGCATTACTGGAATAGCTAGGTGGAGAGGCAAGGAAGGGAGAGAGTCATTGGGAGGATTGTTCTATGAACTGGATTGATGTCTAACTAATGTGCTATATACTTGAAACTAATTTAAGTAAATAAATTTTTAAAAAGAAAGGCATTTATTCCCAATTCAAGTCTTCTCTACTTTTGCTCAAACTTGATGGTTAAATAAGCTTTGTTTTTATTTTAAAGTCTCAGATATAATTTTTTGCCAACCACACATAAAACTTCCCATCGACAATTAAAAATATTAACAAAGATTTTATTATGACAGTGCAATTGTGCCATATATAGCAATGATTACAGTACATGCATTAAAATAGTCATAGGGTCCAAAATAGGCAGAAAAGATAATTAAAGTGTTTTCCCATTTAAATAGTAGTTCTTCCACTATTGACAACATCGCCTATTAAATGGATACATTTAAATTTTTTAGATTAAAAAAAAAAACACTACTGAGAATGAATCGAAAAGAGGATTTTTGAAAAAAAATCTGTAAATCAGGAAAAGAAGCTTATTCTATGAGATTCATGTCAGCCTCATTATTCTTTTTGCAAACTCTAATGGTAAGTAAAAAGAATTCTCTGCTACTTAAAGACTCATAAGAAAAGAAATGCAATAATAAGTATAATCAGAGGGAAAGTGTATCAGAATTGAAGTATTTTCGGCAATGCTATAATCACATAGGGCAATTAAATGCATTTGTCCAGAGAGAATGAAATCTAGTGACTAAGGTTTAGGCATTTTGGTATTACAAAAGGAGCTCACCAACTCCCCGATCAGCTACAATGGAATTGTCTTCAATTTGAAATAATTTCCATAATTGGACCATGACAATAGGAGCAGGGCAATGCGGTATTAGAATAATTTTGATATGAGATTATGATGTCTCCATAGTGGGAGAATATGTTTGCTATTTAATCTTGGAATGCCTAGAAGAAGTTCGAGCACTTACATAGATCAGAATAACGATCAATGTCACGGAATGGTTTTATTTTATGCAGAAGACTGTGTCAGCCACCTTAATTTGGGAATATTTCTTTCGACAACATCTATCTGTTCATGGTTGTCCAAGTCTGTGGGATGCTTTGTGCTTCAGAAAGATGAATCAGCTGACCCTTGAGCGTGATGAAGAAAGGGGGATGATAATTTTGCAGTGCTAAAGAGTTGGTTATACCACTTATTAATGCTGTGACCTTCTAACATCCCTGCGAATGTATTCAATATAAATTTCATTAACTGTCAAAATGGACATACAGTTTATCTCCTGTGGCTCTTACGAGAATTAAGCAGGATAATCCATATAAAGTGCTTAGCACAGATCCTGGAGCATAATAAGGGGCCGTTTGAGGTAACCCATTTCTCCATCTCTTGGTTTCAACAAGTTCACATTGATGATAACAATTAAAATTTTCAAGAATTGGTGAGCTTAGTGAATATATACTGCATTGCATGCACACTCATGCAATGGTTATTTACTAATCTGAACCTTTTCTATTTGCTAGACCAGGGTCTAGAATTTGCAAAAATGGCACCAAACATAAAAATATAGTCTAGTTTATAGAGTTCACATTCTAGTGTGCAAGACAGTGAGCTATAACACTAAGTGATATAATAGCATACTTTTTTTTATTTACTTACCAAGTTCCAAGGACTTATCTGCATTATAACTCATTTAATTTTAAAAACAACTCTATGCAACAGGCATTGTTATTTTTATTCTCATTTTACATTTGAGGAAATTGAGGCAGAAAGTATCAAATAAGTTTCTCGTGTTAGTTTGTGGCAGAGCTGGGATTCAAATCTAGGTAGATTGTTTTACAAACACTGTCTCTTACTGTTGTTTCTTTTAAACATGTAAGGAATCAGGCTGCGTGTGCAGCTGCGCAGAGCTAGGACTTGAGGCTGCTGTCCCATATACATAGTGAGCCATTGGATGCCCTCCAAGTGTAATGGGAGGCTACTGGAAGGTTTTAAGCAAGACAGAGATAAAAGCATCTTTATCCTTTAAAATTCAATCTAACTGTTATGTGAGTGGAAAGACCCAGGGAGAGTGGGTGAGGAACTATGAAAAGAGTGAGGATTTGATTTTGCAAGTCCTGATGGAAAATGATGAGGGCTCGCACTTGTTGGTGGCATTGGAGATAGTGAGAATGTGTTGATAGGGGAGACCCGTTTGGGTGTGTGGCCTCCAGAACTTGCTGATGGGGAGAAAGAAAGGGGTCAAAGATGATTCCTGTGTTTTTGTCTTGAGCGACTACACAGAAGGTGGTGCTATGATCGGTGGTGGACAAGTGCCTGGGGTAGTATGAGAAATGAGAAACAAGAGTTTTGTTTTGGAATTGGTGAATCTGACATATTTGTCTGGAATGCGCTTAGGTACACAAATCTCGAGCTTGGTGAAAAGTTAGAGACAAAAATTTGAATGTATCGTTATATAATAATCTTTAACCATATCAGATTAAGTAAGCTTTTAGAGTGAGAGAGTGTAGAGGAAAAAAAAAGGAGAAAATTTAGAGCCAAACTCTGAAGGATTTGAAGTACTTAAAGATTTAATTAAAGAGAGTGGAGCTTGTAAAGGAACAGAAGCCAAAAGGAGAGAATGTGTCATTTGATTGTCCTAATAGTGTTATTATTGGCACATTTATAGATAAGTAAAGGGAGGTTCTAAGTGGTAAATAATTAATTTGATTGTGGTAAAGATCCTCATTTTAGAGCACCCTTTTTTCTTTTATATAATAAATAATCCATACATATATGAATACTTAGAAATGCTATATAAATGAAGATATATGAACATAATATACCATATTTGTGTAGTATCATATACTATTAATATAATATATTCATATACTAACTATATTTATATGTAGATATGCATGTATACATTTCCTTCCGATTAACTCTGCACACAGCGCTAGTAATCAAGGCATTTGTAAAGCATTTGCAGATGCTAATGAGGATATTAATATTGATTTCTTTCCCTAAATTCATACAAAAGGTTACTATTTTTCTTGGAGCCTGACAAATAATGAGAAGTTCCTTGGAGTGACAGAAGCAGCGGGAAGATGGGGCAGGCACTGTAGACAGAGAAATCAGCAGCAGTATAATGAGCAAAGCCATCACGGAGAGAAGTGCATCGCATTAGTTTTGTGTGTCTATGTGTATGTGTGTGTGTGTTTTATTTAATTTTTTCCCGGGGAATGACTCATTTTCTAGGGTATGTTATGTATAGAAGCAGAAAGGCAGTGGCTATAAAAACAATTTGAAAGAAAAATTCTATCAGATTTTGTATTTGTTTTTTTTTTTAATGACAAAAAATAAGTTTTTACTTTAATCTGAAAGCATAATAGGGAAATAGAAGGCTTATAAACTGGGGTTGCCTGTTAGAGTCATCCATGGGGAGAATGTTTTTGACTCCGAGAGTAGATAAATCAGTTTTGTTGGTCAGCATCTTTTCTTTGGGGAAAAACCTTGCTCTGCTCATTAGTGGTTCTGATGAAGCTGTTGACCATGAGGCCTTGCCTTGCTTTATCCAGACGATGGGGACCAGACTCAGATCGGGACATTTACAGTGCCCCAACCTACTGGGTCCTGTGATCAAGTGAGGGACATTTCATGTCCCTTTCTTGTGTATTATGTATCTGCCATGTGAAGGAAGCTCTTTTCACTGGAGCTGCAAAGCTGGGACCACGAGAAGCTAATGCTGCCCGTGATGGGATCGCAATCGCCTGAAAGAGAGTCTGCGAGACGCACCTAACCATTCCTGGGACACTTCTCTCACCAGATTCCTCTGTTAAATAAATGGGTAAACTCCTTCTGTCCTCAAATGTACGTCAGCCCTGTCTGCTAGACTGTTGGGGGAAATCTGAGAACGCACATTAGCTGGTCGTGTCAACAATCTTGGTACGAAATGAGGAGGCTACGATCACGATGATAAAAATCGTGATGCCAAAGGAGCGTATTGGAGGCATTTCGGAGGAAACTGGTGTTTAATTGAACAGGACGACTATGAGGGTGTTTGGAATAACTCTTCTTTAAAAATAAATGGTTATTGATGTGACTACCCATAGATGATCATGCCACGTTATGACATGTTATGACAAGGTGGAAAAGATAGAAAAGAAAAGAGGTTATTTAAAGACTTTAAAGTGAGTATTATGTGATGCTCATGGAATTTGAGGTTTGTACAGAAGAAAGTAGAGGTCTAAACAGTAAAAAAGCAGAAACAATGGTCTTGGGGTTCGAAGCCATGTCTGAGTTAGGGTGTGGATTTTGGGGATCGTTAGCATCTTTACAACATGGGAGCTAGAAAAGCTGGCAAATGTTTTTAGAGAAAGAAAGAAACAAGAGTGAGAGGAAAGTGTCATACAGTATTACTGCATATCTTTGAAAATGGGGGGAGGTTAGTTTTATATAGTGGCTCATTGTGGTTTCTGAACAAATGGAAGACAGTGCTAGGCATGTTGCCAAGCGTGTTATATTTGCAATACCTTTACTCTTCCTAAAATGCTCCATTTCTCTCTGCATTTTACAAGTCAGAGAAGTGAAAGATCACCAGCAGTTTAAAATTTATGAAATTCTAAAGGTTTATGATTATGTATCCAATTCTGTGTGCGTTTGTGTGTTTAATTAAAAAAAAATCAGAAGATGCTTATGCCAAAAATTTTTAATGATATCTCTCCATTTAAAAATTATGCAATTATCTTAAGGTCATTTTGTTTATACATAATCAGCTGCATTAAGTCCTGAAGAGGCCCTTTTGCTGTCCCAAGGTCAAGTGAAATCAAGCAATAACGGGCATTAATCTTTACTATATACACAGCCGTTATGATTAACTGGCAGTGTTGTTTCTTATTTGGTACTCTTAGAACTGAGTCAAGTTCACGTCCTCAGACTATTCACAACAAAACATTAGTCCAAATAATTTTTGCTAAAGACATTAATATTTAGTAGCGGTACAGAAATAATTCGTTCTGAAATAGTTTAAAGAATACCGTTGGTGACTATAATTATTTAAGTTACTGGGGAAGAAACAGACTCATTTGAAAACCCGCATCTGGCATTAAATAAATGAATTGCATAGGTGGGGAGTTCAGTGTATTGTTTTTATTGCTTCTGTTTAAATACATTTCTATATACTAGAGAATATAACCATACGTGATTAAAAAAATAAATCAATAAACAGCAGCAGCATCTAATTTAGTCGGAACATATCACAGTAATATACTCTGTTTATCATGTGAGCTTTAACAAATACTTTCGTTGTCATTTATTTTTCTAGTCCTAGGAAGGCTTACTTTAGAAACAATTAATGGGATTCATTGAGTTACACAATGTTACTAAGCAAAAGCACTTGAAATTATAAATAACCAAGTTGATAATAATTAGCTATTTAATGATGGACGGTTAAGTATTTTAAAACTGGGCATGAGCTCATTCATCCCTTTAACTCTTCTCAGAAAACTCATTAGGAATCAAAGTCTCACTATTTAATTTCACTTTCTAGTTGGTGTCAATAGAGGCTTAGATTTAACTCGGGAGGGAAATTGCCTTACTTACCGTCGAGTATTTGACTCCCACTAGCTGTGTTACTTTGACCAATTCATTGCCATTTTGTTGACTTCAATTTCTTAACGTGTAAACTTGGGGTATTAAGCCTTCTCTCATCTTCCTCATATTTTTGATGCAGGAACCAAAGGTGGGCGATAAGGAAGGCGACCATTCACATGTGTCTAAAACTTCCACACCTTCAGTCTTCACGCATTTTGAGGAGGCCACACAGAAACTTCTAGGAGAGAATCTAGTTGCTCCCTGGGGCAAAGTCTCATCAAATGACTCCTTAGAGTGAATGTCACATTCTGAAAGTCTGCTCTCCTGCTTTCCAGGTCTAAAAATGTGCCACTTCGGCACTGTCGATTCTGTCAGAAACGACTCATATGCAGGAGAGACTGAGGAATAAGTGACATGACAGAACTTTATACTAAATGTGTTAGCCTTTTAGAGATGGATGTTATTTAGCCTTCCCTACTATGAGATATCTTGGAAGCCATATAACTCATGAGAGAGCTATTTCTTGTTTACAGAATTAGTATGAAGTGATGGATGGCCTCAAGGCTCGTTTCAAAGGCACCCCTTTCAGATTGCTGGGATGTTTGAGAAACAAAACCTAAAAACAACCTCAACAGCTAAAAGAAAGTGCACAAGACTGTTCTTTACCTTCTTTTCATAAGCTCCGATCAGAACTTTCCTCTTTCGTTAAGATTATTTTCTAGAAAATGCCTTTCTGATATCACTTTAACCACTCTAATGAAAACAAAATGTTTTCTAAATTCACCTTCACTTCAGCAATCTTCTGAGTTAATTCTACATAGGTGATTCACCTCATCATTAAGTTAAGAAATCAAATTTAATTTTATTTCAAGTTACATGGAAACATTCCACTTTAAAACAAATATGCATTCACAACTAATATACATTTCCTATTTTTATTATTCCTGCTATTTATGTACTGTACTTACTCCATTTCATATTAGGTATTTTATAACGTTTTTAAATTAAGTTTTTAAAGATTTCAAGAAGAAAAAACTGACGCTTAGAAAAGTTGATCATTTTTTCAAGGTTAGATAGGCAAGAAGCCACAAAGTTGAGCACAGAGTCTGACTTTTTAACCATTACATTATTTAAAAATAATTAAATCTCAATATCATTTGATAATATATCTGAGAGTCCTTTATAGCTATGGGTTGATATATAAAATGGTCATTTCATATTTTCATGGTAAAAATAAAATAAGATTGATTGATTTGAAATCACTTACACAGTGTATATTATTTGCTCCAAATGCTTGTATCAAAGGGTACGTTTGATTTTCTTGTCCCTTTGTTTAATGTACTCGTTGATGATCGCCTTCTTGGATGGATACTACGATCAGCAGGTGGAGTAGAGTTTTGGGGTGAGATTAACTTGTCCGTGGCTCCAGTACTTACCTTACTGTGTGAGCGCTGATACATTATGTAACCCACGTGCTTCAACGTCAGCAAAACGGAAAGTTTACTATTCATTCATATAGTGTCACTGCTAGGCACCGCAGTCCAGAATAAGACAACAAATGAACATGAAATAAAATATAGGTTGTAGCTCTCTTGGAGAGAATCATTTAATGAGGTAGACATATAATAATTTAATAGGATTATATTGTGACAAGGAACAAGAAAACAGGCGGAGCTGAGCTGGTGAGCTGGCTCTCTGGACAGAAAAAAAAAAATCCCCAGTTTGTCTCGTGTGCTGATTCCTGTGGTATAAACACTGCTACCATGGGCCATTTCAAACTACCAATGAAGTCACAAAATCCTTGGGTGTTTTACAATCTGTTCTCGTGATTGTGTAGAAGCGAGTTCTCACCATCACTGAGCAAGGGTTGTCTTATTAAGAAACTTCTAAGAACATCAAGCGTTTTAACTGAGTTAATACACGTAAATTGCCTAATGGATTTTTTTTTTCCTGCAAAGCAAATTTCTGAAGCCGTCAGGTCCTTTTTATTCTATGAGTCTACTTAAGACGTTGCTTACCTCTGTTTAATTGATTTAAGATCTATACAAGGGTCCAAGGCTAGAACATTTTTCTATGTCTATTGGGAGTTTTTTTTAACAGAATTATAGTTTAAATTACATAGCAAGCATTTGTATTTGTGCTTAGGAGTCAGAATATGTAAGAAATAGAAGTTAAAAGATTTTTAAAAGTTCCAGGAGCAAAGAATAATATGCACGCTGTGATCAACAGATAGGATAAAATGGCTAAATTTTAGGCATCAAAAGGGCATTAATTTTCTCTTACAATTCAGTCATCTCTTGAGAATAAATAAAATAAACATTTTTTAAAACTTTTTGTTGAAACTTTCATTTATGCTTTGCCATCTTAACTTTTTTTTCATTTCTCTTTTCCAATATCCTTTTCAAATTCATTATAATGTCATTCTTTATATTCTCCTCAGACTTCCATTAAACTCTTGGATTTCATTTTTTTTAATCTCTAAATCATTGCGATTTCTTCTTTTTCTTCATCATCTTACTTCTACTAATTTAGTTGTATTTGGCTAGAGGCAATTTTTCTAGTTTCTGCTTTAACTTTAGTGTGGAGGCAGTTAACAGACGTATAATTTGCATAGAAGAAAATACTCAGGTCTCACGCTTGTAGCTTGATGAATACTGACAAATGTGTACATCCACGTAAAAATCACCCCAATTAACATAAAGAACATATCGGTCACCCCAGTTTTTCCCTCGTGTTCCTTTTCAGGTGATCCTGTCCCCCGAGGCAACTATTGTCCTGATATCTATCCCCATAGATTAGTTTAATCTATTAAATTCCACACAGATATAATCATGTAGTATCTATTCTGTTGTGCCTGACTTTAAACTTTAATATAAAGTTTTTGAGATTGCTTACTTTGTTGCTTTTTATCAATGGTTTATTCTTTATAATCACTGAGTAATATATCATTATATGAATATATCATAATTTATGTGTTGCTTTGTTAATGTACATTTGAGTTCTTTTCAGTTCGGGCTATTTATGAATAATGGTTCTCTGGATATACTTGCTTAAGTCTTATCTAGGATATATATACATTTATATTTTGGAGGACTTAAATATCTTGGGGTAAAACTAATAGATTCGAGGCTAGATGTATAAATAATGTTATAAGAAACTGCCAAGCCGTTTTCCAAATTGGCGATGACATTTTAACTCCTGTAAGCCATATGTGAGCGTTTCAGTTGCTTCCTGCCCTCACCCCGTTTGGTGTTTTCTGTTTTCTGTCTTTTTAATTTTAGTCCTTCCAGTGGGTGCACAGCGATATCTCGTTACAGTTTTAAATTGCAATTTCCTGAAGACTAATGGTGTTAACCCTGTTTTCATGTGTTTATTAACCTGCGTGTAACCTCTTTTGTGACATTTCATTTCTCCCATATTTTTAATGAGTTTCTTGAATTTTTATTATTGATTTGTAGAAACTCTTTATAAATTCTGGGCACAAGTTATTTGTTAGATATATGTATTGGATGTATTGTGAATACTTTTTTTCATTCTTTCATGTGCCTTTTTCATTTAACCACGTCTTTCAAAGAGTGGAAATTTTTATGTTTGATTGAGTTTAAAGGGCAGGAGAGTAAATTAAAAAATTATGTATCTATATATCTACACATATATGTATATACATATATGTGTAGCTATATATGTATATATGTATATATGTATATACACATGTATTTATATGATAGCTAGATAATAGAGAGAGAGAGGAGAGAGAGAGAGAGATAGACAGAGCTTCATGTCCTAAGAAATCTATACCTATGGAGATATTATAGGTATCAGTTGGCACTTCTCTGGAGGAGAGAATTAAACGAAATTAGGATTACAAAAGATGATCAGACACTAACATGTATTGAAAAGGATAGAATCAAGATTAAGCAAAGGAAGCCATCAATTTGAGATGCAGATCTGATAATCTGCCAGTTCAATAGGGAGTTCCAAAGGCCGGGGGCTGCGGGAGTCCCACGTTGGGCAGACAAGGGTCCATGATCTTACTCCCATTCCCCTCAGGGCCCCACCCTAAGCAGAGGGTCATCTGGAGGGTGATTTGGATGTTACAAGCTGCATAGGTACAGGCTGTTCCAAGTCTCTCGTAGCCTACTCCTTGTGTAGCGTGGATCCGCTGCTTGATAAAGATTTGGGCAGACGCTCCTTCAGTGTTGCCATGGGCCTCATTTCCTGAGAGGAGACAGGATCTGAATGTTAAGGGGACACGGTGCACCCCTGTACAGTTTCTTCAGTTGATTTCAGGCTGCAATTGATACTCTTTAACCTCTCCCACTGCTGTTATCAATTCACCTTTGCTAAACTCCGTGGTTACTCGGTGGTATGGCACAAACTCTCATTTCTGGAGATGACTACGTCTTTGGTTATAATGTTCATCTCAGGCCAGGCTTTTCGTACATGTCCATTCAGAGATGGTGGCCTCTCTTCTTACCTGCTGGACCCTGGACACAAGAAATCCAAAGTATCTATTGGAAGTTGTGGCTTGAGTTGAGTGGGACTCTTGCTGCGTTCCCACTTCACTGTTTTTAAAATTCAAGCCCAGGTTCAGATGCTGTCCTTTACAGGCACCTACTTTATTAAGTGACATATGTACATACATATATGAATCTTCTTTAATAGCTTAAACAGAAACTTTATACAGTTGTGAGTAGAGAGGCGAGTGCTGGTACAGCCATGGTGGGTAGTAAGGGGACCCATTAAACATGGTGACATGTTCATGAAGCTTGTTCATGAACTGAGTCCTCTGGCTCGGTTATTATGTCCCATTTCCATCTTATGACTGACAGCCACAGGGCACACACAGCATTTTGACTTAGCATATCTGATAGGACAAAACACCTATCAGATGGGCAGTTTTGAACGCATCACCCCGTAATTGCGTCTTCCATCTTCACCAGGGCCCAGCAGTATGCCAAGGACTGTATATAAAAAGGTGTGCTCTCCTCAAAGCAGAGAGCATGGCTTCACTTCAGAATACCCGAGCCCCCATTGTCATTCTCGCACAGGGACTCACCACAGATTCCATGTCCATGAGTCTCTGTTTGTCCTGTCCCTTTGTTTCCATACTGTATCTTTTACCACCAGCCAAATCTCCAGAATTCTAGGGTCTTCTGCATCTCGTAGCCCAAGATGCAGAGCTGCTTGCCTCCCAGTGTGAACTTTCTGCAGAGCCATTTCCTGCATTAGGCCCCACTCAAATCAGGCAGCCATTCACGTCACCTGATGGATGGGACATAGTAGTATTCCTCCAGATTTTTGTTTGTTTGAGGGAGTGATTCAGGAAACAGTAAAACTGTAATTGACCTTTACACTTTATAGGGAAGAGATTATCCTGGAGCATCCTTTTCACCAGCCCCTTAAAAATTTTACCCAAATGGCAGATTTTTGAAACTTCATGGGGTTTGCCTCCTCTCCTCAAGAGAACATACATCTTTTCAAAGGCCTCCAGCATGCTTGCCACTTCTTGCTTATCCAAAATGAGGTTATTGACATAATGGATTGATGTGATAGTCTGTAGGATTCCCAAATGATCTAGACCTCTGTGCAGTATATTATGGGAAGGTAACATAGCTCTAAGGCAAAACCATGAAAGTATATTGTTGTCTGTTTCATGTGAATATGATCTGTTTCTAATTCCCTTTTTGACTCAAATTGAAAAGAATGCATTTGCTAAATCAATAGCCAAAGGCCAAGTACCTGAGGACCAATAATTCTGATGGCATGACAGCTTCAAGCGAGCCTACTAATTGGTTGAGTTGGCTATTGTCCTTCGTCATTCTGTAGGACTCATCTGGTTGCTCTAAATGCCAAGACAAAATTATTTGGAGAGAAATGATCACTCAGCTTTGCACTAGTTAGATCTTTAGTGGTGGTGTGAATCTCTGCCACTCCACCTCTTGGTCCCCTATTTAGTACATGATGTATGGTGATGCTCTGATTTACTGTCTTGACTGGAGAAGAGTTCCATAGTCTCATGGTAACAGCTCTTACCCTATTGGCTAAAGACATAAGGCCAAATGTGTCAACAGTTATTATATATTCAGGGACTTGGGGCATGGCCAAGGGTCTGAAAACTCAGTGAACTGACTGCAAGCTGGATCTAGTCAAGTCTTCATTGATTCTATGGGCCCCAGAATCCCCTGACTCCAACAGAATGGTCATGATGATGCTGTAGTTCTTTGGATGACAATGGTCCATCTGGACACTGTATCTAATAGTTCTTGAAAGATATGGCCATTCACTTTTATCCAGTGAGCTGTCATCTGAGTGTTTATGTAGTTTCTTGGGGTGACAACTGGCAGAATTATAGCATCACATATTTGCTGTGATGTTTCAGGATTCTTCCTCCTAGTGAAGTTGTTGCTTCTTTAATTAATAAATTATAGGTCCAAGAATTCGACAATGACTTCTGATGTTTTATTGTGGCAAATTTCCCTCAGCCCCTGCTCATCTATTTGTATTTTCTTTTGAAAAAATAAATCTCTATATCTATCTATCTCTGTATTTATCTATCTATCTCTGTATCTATCCATCCATCTATCATCTATCTCTGTATCTATCTAATCTAGCAGCTATCTATCTATCTATCAATCTAATTTATCTATCATCTATCTACATACATACCTACCTATGTACCTACCATCTAACTATACATCATCTGGCAGTACCCTAATGGCTGTCATCTCTTTGCCACTAGACATGCCATGCTCTACCAATCATTTTCACAACACTGTAAATCAACCCCCACTGGGCTACTACTATAAAAGCCTTTGCCAGCACATCTAGGATCTCTGCAGCAGAGTCCATCTGCTAGAGAAGTCCCTCTTTGGATGGAAATAACTAGAATCTTGTATCACAGTGTCGTTCAGTCATTGTCATGTGTCATCCCAAGAAGAACAGGTTATTACCCCAAAACCTGTAATGATCGTTAGAAGCTAACAGCTGTAGGTTGTCTTTAAATGTATTCCCCAGAGCTAGTATATTGAAATAAAATTTATTTTTCCATATGGACCTCGTTTCCTGTAAATGTGATCAGTTGACTTATATTTTCTTGTCTTTTTCAGTGAGTGAACAATACTTGAGAATTTTCTATGGGTATGATTATGTTATTTATCAATAGAGATAGTTTTATTATTTCTTTTAAATATTTATGGCATGTCTTTTTTTTGTTCTTTTTGTTTGTTTGTTGCATTGGGTTTTGTTTTTATAGTTTCCTTTTTTCTTTTCTCTTCTCTCCCTCCTCTCCCTACTTCCCTTCATCTTTCTTTCTCTATCTCTCTCTAGCTTCTTCACTCCTTTCCCAACTCTTTTTCTTTCTGTGTTCAGTTCAAGGAATTTTAATAATTGTACAAACACATGTAACCACTACTTAATACAAGATACATAAAATTTCCATCAATGCAGAAAGTTTCTTCATTCCCTTTTTAGTAAAATCAGCAAATTTTCATACCTATTTTTGTTTGACATATTTTAGTTCACATAATATTTTTGAGATTCCTTGATATTGTTGCATATGTCAAGAGTTGTTCATAATTATTGGTAAATAGTATTTAATTGAATGAAATACAGTTTTTTAATGTATTTTTCTATAGGTGAACAATTGGGTTTGTTTTCAATTTGGGGCTGTTTTAAATAAGGCACTTGTAAAATACTCATATAAATATATTTGTGATCTCAAGATTTCAATTATTTCATATAAATACCAAATAGTGACATTTCTGGGTCACAGGGCGGATCTTTGGAGAATTTTCTAAGAAATCACCAGATTTCTAAAGTGGTTACGACATTTTAACTCTGACCAGCCATGTGTGAGCATTCTAGTTGTTTCTCTTCTTAACATTTGCTGTTGTTGGTCTTTTTAAATTTCAGCCAGTCTGGTGTGTGTATAGAGGTCTCTTACTATAGTTTTAAATTTACATTTCCTTGTAGACTCAAGATGTTGAAAACTTTTGCATGTGTTATTCTTTTGAGAAGTGACTGTTTCAAATATTTTGCCTTTTTTTTTTCATTAGATCATTGTAATCACACTGCATAGTTGAGGATGGGCTCCCACCCACTAAATGTGGTTAGAATTTTCAGACCAGTGATGCCACACACACACCAGGAGGGTGTGAAAATGTTTAACACATATTGAGCCTTTCTAGGAAAGATCATTAGGGTGCAAAATGGCCTAAGAGAATAGGGTAAGAAGGCTGGCTTGGGGGTTTTATGGTGGGCCTGGAGCCGTGACTTCGAACTACTTGCAAAGGGGTCGGTCTTCTTGTCAGCCAGTTTGGGAGGCAGTAGAAGAGGAAGAGGGTGGGGAAGGCTTGAAAACATTCAGTCAAATAAATACCAAAAATGGAGTCAGACACTTTGTTAGACTTGCCTATTTTTATTGATGACTTGAGAGAAATATTTATATATTATGGAAACCTGTGTCTTGTTAGATATATCTGTTGTGAACACTTTCTAAGCTTGTGGTTTATCTATTCATTTTTTAATTTCATAGAAAAAATAATTTTAATTTTGATGAAGTTTAATATAACTTCTTTTTCTTTTATGTTCATGCTTTTTGTGATCTGTCCCAAGTCCTTGCTCTTTACAATGTCATGAAGATTTTTATCTATGTTTTTGCTAGAAGTTTTTTGACTTGGGTTTTAGTTCAGATCAATGATTCATTTTGAATTATTATGTTCTGAATCAAGTGAGATAGGATTTGAGGTTTTTGTTTTTGTTGTTGTTTTTAATGCAGATGTCCTCTTGTTCTAGAAGCAATTGTTTAACAGAGCATTTATTTTTTCTATTGAAATAGCTTGGTATCTGGGTTAAAATCGGTAGATTGTACATGTGTGTGTTAATCAGAGCTCCCTGTCCTGCTTCCTGTCTGTCATTGTCCCTAAGAGGACACCACATTGTCCTCATACTGTGGTTTTATAGTAAGTGTTAAAATCAGAAAGTGAAAGTCCTCTGAAGTTCTTTCTTTCAAGACTGTTTTGACCACAAATTTGAGAATTAGCTTGTCTATTCCTTCAGAGGGGCCTGATTTAGTTTTGATAAGGATTTCATTGACGTTATGAATCAATTTTATGAAAACACAGCTTAAAAACACTGTCCCCAATTCATGAATATAGTACAGGCCATCCCTGCTCTACATGGTGCTGACAACCATAGATTTAAGTTACCATGGTGTTGAAGATATGGATTAAAAAAAAAAAAAGTAGAATGAAGTATTCAAAGATAAGGTCTATGAAACTTTGGCCCCCAAAATATTAAAAAATGTTTTATTTTCCCCGTAGAAATGTTATCCTTTATTTTGCTATGCTAGAGTCTGTCTCGTGTTTCATTTGAGCAGCTTTGTCCCCTGGGACGTCACAGGTGAAGGATGGGAGGGCAGCTTTTCCTTCTCCCCTGCTCCTCAGTCCAAACTGTCCATTTCACTCATCACAGCGACCACAGGACTGAGACTGTGGAGTTGGACACATGTTTTCCCTCTTAACACTGGAGTCCTGTTCCTAAGTGCCACTCCAGGGCTTGGTGGCTGTCTCACTTACCTCGTACTGACGCTCTGCTTGCTGAGGCCTCACTGCATTGCGCACAGCCCAAGGCCTCCCTCCCGTGGGAAACTCCGCCCTCTGCCACTGACTCAGTTTCCTGCTGCCTCCTCAGGCTTTTTCAGACAAGCAGCTAAGGATTCAAAGAAACATACTTTCCCTGATAGTAATATCAGCGCATATATGTTGACTATTAAATGCACAATGTAAAAATAATTAAAATCACTCCTAATCTCCCAAAGCAGAGAGATAGCTAGCTATTATTATACAATGGTTTATAATTTTTTCCATATTATACATACATACAATTTTGAAATTGTATTGTTTCTACTCACTTCTTAAACCGTATGAAATTACTCGTCTTTAAAAGATACAAACGCTAAGGATGAAGCTCACTTCTCTATTGAGAACCGCCTTGGCTAAGGTCACACAGTGCCCAGGGCAGACCATTTCCTGTGACTAACCAGGTGGAGACATAAAGGTCCCCAGCATTTGGTCCAGTGCAGAGTGACTCAGAGGGGCAGACCTCGGTGGGTCGGCCGAGCGTCCCTGCACACACTTGGGCCCTGAGCGCTGTCCCAGTGTCTGCTTCCAACCTGCCGTGGACCCCTTGACTTTGACCTTCACAGACGCACAGATGCACACATGGTCCCTCTCCCCATGTGGAAAATGTGTGGCCTTTGTCAGGGATGAGCATTTGTGCCCCCCAAACGAATGTCACATGTTGAAACCCTAATCCCCCACCTGGTGGCATCGGGAGGCAGGGCCTTTGGCAAGTGTTTGGGTTATAAGAGCAGGTTCCCCATGACAGGAAGTGGCACCTTTATAAAAGAGACCCCAGAGAGCACCCTTGCTCCTTCTGCCACGTGAGGCCACAGAGAGAAGGCAGCTGTCTGCCACCCAGGCAGAGGACCCTCACCAGACCCCAAATCGGTGGGCACATGAACCTAGGATTTGCAGTCTCCAAAACTGTGACAAAGAAATGTTTGTTGTTTAGCCGTCCAGCCTATGATAATTTTGTATAGCAGCCAGAACTAAGGAAGTGCTGTCTTAAAATTTTTACATAAATGTATATCGTCTGTATTAATTACTGGGCAATTTTATTTTCTCTTTTCTTCTCGGGAGTATATTTAGAGATTTATTCGTGTCTGCATATGTAGACCTACCTCATCCTATCAAATGCTGCTCAATTTCATACTCATTTAGTCTTAATATAGGACAGTTTATTTATCTGTTTTTTTTAAAGACTCTTAAGTCATTTCCATTTTTTTTTTTTTACATATTTACCAACAATACCAGAAGGAATACCTTTGAATATGACTCTTCTTCATATGACTTCTTCTTCTTCTTCATGTGACTGTATCCCTTGGTAGGTCATAAAGAATGAAATTATTGGGTCAAAATACGAATTTTATTATTGTCATATGTCTTCCAGCCTGGTTGTACTAATTTCAACTCTTCAGCAGTAAATGTAAGTAACATAGTCTGTATACTCTAGCCCACACTTGATGTGTTCAAGCTCATTTTGCCATTTTTATCTTGTAAATTTTCTGCTAATGTCTTCTTTTAAGTGTTTATTGAAATGCATTTATCTTTTAATAGTTCCTTTTCCCTCTTTTATTTCACTGCCATCATCTAAACTTTATAACTTATATAATGCTTTCACATCTATAATCTCATTTTATCCACACAATGTTCTAAAAAATAGGCAGAATAGCAATTTTTGTTAATAAAGTTTGAGAGAAAAAATTTCAACATAAATGTTCAACTGTAATATAATAACATGTAAATATATTTAGAAACGAAGTCCTGTAGTGTTTATATATACTTAATATTTTAACATTTTGTTTTGCTAGTTCCTGAAAAAAATTTTTTTTATTTCTAAACCTTCCTGTATTCACTGCTTAGTGGAAAAAAAATGTCTTAATTCAAGGACAATTGGGAAGGTTTCTTCATTCGAAATATTGGGCAGCTTTCCCACTGAGAAAATGATCTTTTTTTTTTTTTACATATGCTATTAATTGTCTTCAAAGATTTCTAATTTCAGAACCAAGACTATTCGCCTTGTTATTGCTTAAAACAGTATAATGTCTGTCCAAAAGTAATCTAACAACTCTGAGACTTTAATTAAATTTTCATTTTTTTCTTACTGCAACAAAAATAAAATTTTCTTAGATAAAATATACATATAAATGTGACCCTGAAATTAGCATATCAAGATGCAAATTTTAATGAGTTATTTCCAGGAACCAATAGAAAAAAAATATGACAATGGATTGTTAAACATAATTTATGGCACTGTACTTAATTTTAAACTGATTAGACCTCTGGAAAGTTTGATACTATCTTAAATGAAAATAAGTGATTAATCACCTGATGGAATACACAAATATGGACACGTCAAGTCGCATCTTTTCAGGGATATTTTTGCCAATATTTGTAGGGATCTCCACTCCCCTATTTTTAAAATCATCATTTTTTTATCTTTGCTTTGTTGAATTACACATCTCAATACCCATTTTTTTTATTAATGCCTTCTCACTTCTTATTCTTGTGTTTCTAAGATTTTTAAAGCTGAGTTCTTTTACTGCATGCCACCTCAGTGCCCATCTAAGAACATCAGAAGCCTCTGCTCCACCATCAGAACAACCATGGATTGTACTATGCTCCCCATACCATATTACCTTCACAGCAATATCTAGACTGGTGTTTGACCAAACAGCTGGGTATCATAGCTCAGCCACATTGACAAATAAATTTAACCGTAATACTGTGCAATAGCTCAAGATAATATTCCAGGGAAAAAAAAAATAAAAAATAAAACAAGCAAAAGTAAAGAAAAAACACAACCCCCAAAACAAAGTCACACAAACACAGACAACTAATACTATAATTATTTTAACTGGCTCTTTTTGTACCTAAAATTTAAGTCAGGAATTAATGTGTCTATTTGCATGCATTTCTTTTCCTTTTGATTTCTTTAAATACAAAAGATAGTATGGTTCCCAATTTTTCAGTGCAAGGCACAGAAGCTCAAACAGGTTAAAAAAATTATCCATGATTGCAGTCAATAAAAGGTCTTAAATGTGTACCACCTGAGGTAATAAAAAGAATAGTTGAGTTTTATCTGGCAAGAAGTCTTAACTGAGGAAAGTTCGCTCCTTAATCTTAAGAAAGGAAAACAGGCACGATAAGTAGGATGTTTGTAAAGGGTTACTTACCTTGGGTTTTGTGCTGGTTACAGAGGGAAGTGGTATGAAGAGGGATTGATTCAAGCAAACAAAGAATAGGCATTAATAAATTTGAGGAGGTGATGAATTGCCATGATGAGCACCCTGAAATAGGTAAACTGGGATTATAGGGTGGGAGCTGTGGGATAACAGAGTGAGTAGTGTGCCATTATTAGTGGTGTGAGATCCAAGGACGTAATAATAGAGTAAGGAACTGAAGAGGCTTGAAGGAAAAGGTTTTGGAAAGAGGTAAAGGAACTGAGAGGCCAGGTGACATATGAATTTTCTATCTATATATTGACATCTGTATTTTATATTCACTGCCAACAAGGGAATTATGATCAGAATAGTGGTGGAGCAGAAGATTCTAGAGCCCACAGACAATGTCCTCAACAAATGGAAGGAAATGATTACACTTCCTACATAACTACATCTAGATGCTGCAGCTAGGGGCGTAGTCCTATGGGATAACCTTCAAAAAAACTGGAAGTGGATCATGAGCAAGGAAAGAAGAGGAATATTTAGGGAGTAGCAATGGCCCAGAAGTACTGAGGCATAAGACCATACTGGAGTAGAGAGCTGTGGTTGGAAGTAATTCTGTCATGAAGCACATTGTGTCGGTGGGAGATGAAGCCAAAAATACATGAGACCAGAAGTGTTCCAAGCCCAAATAACTGAGGCCAAAAGCTATAAGGCAGGAACCCCAGGAGTCTGGAACCTTTGTCTTGGCAGGATTGCGATGCCCAGCTTTGTACTGGATGACATTTTCATGGTGCCTGAGTAGATTCTCCAAGAGCGAGCAAGCTAACTAATGTCAGGTTTCCTCCTGTCCAATACTATTTCATGCTCATGTGGTGGGATTATGCTCAGTTACAACTTTCTACACATTTCTGAATTGGGGAGCAAAGATAGGAAATAAATAGAAGTTTGAACAAAAGATGATAGCCGTGTGACATGCACTAAGAGGTCACCGTTCTCTTCTTCCAATTTTACAAAATGGGCAGCTTCTGTTTTAAATGACATGACAGTAATGCCATTCACTGCCAACTATCTGTCATTTTGATGGCAAACATCATCACATTTTTGGATCACAGATATTAGAGAACCATATGAAAAAAAATGTGTTGACATTTTTCACTCATAATAACAGGATTGATTGTTTCCATCTTTAAATTATCCCAAAATATATGTGAGAAAAAAATGTGCAGGGACTGAATCACAAATAACAGTGGCTGAGGAGAAGGCGGTAACACTTTAGAAAACAACTACCCACAAGAATGGTAATTCTTGTGTTAGTAGCAAAATAAACTTATTGGACAGTTTGGAAGCAAACATGAAGAGATTAAATGGTTTTCCTGGATTATTCATTGTAATACATTTGATATATAACAACTAAAGTAAGGATTGGTTTGAAGTGACATACAGAGACATACAGCATCTACTTACTTCTTCACATCTTAGAGTGATTTCCAGTTCTCGTGATTTATTTAGAATTATAGGACTCTATAAGATTCTTAAAGATTATCTACATCCAGTTCACCATTTTATTGATAAGGAAACAGAGGATAAGCACATTTGATAATTGTCAAAATTCAGAAGCATGCTTTTTTGTAGGCTAGGCATGGTCCATTATTTAGTTCTTTTAAAACAAGAGTTCGATTGGGAATTTCAGGACACTAAGAAACCTGTAGACTTATAAGAGGATTATTATGCTGTTTCCTACACAGATATTCCCACAATCTTTTCACCACTCTAGTTCTGATATAAATTATTTTTTTTTAGAACTAAGCAGAGATGGACATTGTGCCATTCATATTCATCTGCTTCTTATAGTAAATATACTACATATAAAAATAGCTCCTTCTGGATCCTGATTTGCCTTCTTTCCTGGGAAACATATAAGAGAAGAGGTAGCAGGACAAATGACAACTCGTGCCACTGCAGTTGATCTTCAGGTGTAACTGATACTCATTTTTATGTCCTCTGCCACATGTTCTACCAGCTCGGTGAGCACCTCTGTTGCTCTAGTCACTTATCTGGTGGGGCAATCCACACCTTTACCCTTGAGGGGTCTGAATTCTTGGTTATCATGTATATCACATAACTTTGGGATATATTTGTCCATTTATCACTAAAACTGGTCCTGAGACCACCAAGAGAGATACTTCAGGTTATTGCTTGAGTGCCAACATATTCTAGATGTGAAAGAAAATCAACATCTTTCTAGTTAGGGTCATTTAGCTTCGGGGTCAGTTGGCCCTGCTAGGATGATTATATTTTTTCTTGCATATTTGTCTCGGCATGAAGAGCCTCATATGATCAAGTGAAAATCACTACTTGAAGTTCGATGGGGCTTCTACAGTGTAACCAGATGGAAACACTTCATTTATAAAAACCAAGACCTCAAAATTCATTGAGCCCAAATCTGAAATGAGAGGACACGTATGTTCTCTGATTAGGTGAATGGGAGTGATGGTGAGTTAGATGCCTCTTGCTTCTACTCTTAGTTACTGAAGTGGTTTTATTCTACCTGTGAAAGAATTGCATAACAGTAATTGATTTAGGATGCGGGTCCTAGCTTCATGAATGGTACCCTATTTCCAACCTGGCATCTACCGCTGCATTTTCTCAGAGTCCTCGAGGGAGTGTGGTATGTAATAGGAGCAGTCAGGAATGCATCTGTGAGTTACTGGCAGCCAATACTCCAAAGAACCAGGGGATGGATGCGTCAGGCCTGAAGCAGAGATACCTAAGGCACAGAACACATAAGTGGTTATTGATGCAGTTGGTTGTTATTGAGTATGGAATGATTACAAGGTAACCCCGTGGACCATCGTGAATTTTCTAGGCAAATATTTTACTGAGGATCTACTATATAATAGGTAAGAGTTTTCTATGAAGTTAGAGAAGCTAGAGAAAAAAAAATCACTTACTAAAATAAGTGCCAGGAAATATATCAGAAAGGAAGAACATGGACTATTGAACATGAGGTCTGGATAAGATGTCACTTACGAACGTGCCTATAATAGTATTTTGTTTACACTAGATAGTTAAATTTGTTGAATCTTACAGCCTATATTTAGAATGTTCAAGGAAGAATAGCTATCTCAATAATTTTGGCAAATAATGATTTCTCTGCATTTGAAGATCAGCCTCTTTGTTGAGTGTCCAGATTTAAAAAGGAGTTTAGTTGGGGGAGATTAACCAATCCAAATAAGTTGATTAAACCTGGGATCAGTGAAATCATCATAACACATGGATCATTTTTCTAGATAATTATGTCTTTTTCTTTTTCTTTTCTTTTCTTTTCTTTTTTTCTTTTTTCTTTTGCAGAGCAGACAGCAGAGTAAGCTCCTGAGAGTGTGGGTAGGAAGAGATTGGAGAAGGACTATAGAGTACAGCAAGATTCTACACTAGATGTAGAAGGTGATCAGGGACAAGCATAGCTAGTGTTCAGGGGAGTTGATGACCTGGATGACAGATGCCATGAACAAGTTGAAAGGTATCAGGGAGCTTAGCTAGTGCAGTGAGCCTAGCATATTTTAGATCATAGTTGATCAAAGCAGTCCCTATTCCCTTAGATAGGATAAAGACGCAGGCAATTTGCATGCTGCAAATAACACTCAAATTCAGGTGCGGGATAGCGTGTGGTTCCAGGCTGTCTACATGAATGGAAGCCCGAGGCAAGGCACACTCCTGAGGAGAGGTTAACAATCAAATGCCCACAGGGGCCAGACAGATAGTAAATGAGTGACTTGGAGCAGTGAGTGACAAGGAGTGACAAGGACAGTGATGTGATGGGAAGCATGAGCTTGCCCTGTTTGAAGGGGTCAGCTGGAACAGCCTCAGCCAGTTGCACTTTTCTGAGATATGGGCCAGGATTGCAAGATCTCAGACATTTTCCGTGACATTTGTGTAACACTTATTTACGTGTATGTAACTTTCAGGTATTTAAATGTTGGAACTAAATAAACTTTTAAAACCTGGCTGGGCCAAATAATATGAATCTGAAAATCAGACATTACCTGTAGGCCTTCACGTTGCAACTCTTGAGAATAAAAACTTGTCAAAATTCTAACATAGAGGGTATAGCTTCAGAGAAGGGCTCCTGTGTCTTTCAGGAATGTAAATATGAAATGGGAAACTGAGGCACCGTTCCAGGAATCTTGGTTGGAGTATCACTGCAGATGTGAGGACAAATCTAGAGTTCAGTGGGCAAGTTGGTGCCCACGTTTGTGTGAAAGGCAAATGCCTCTCCATTTTTGAAACCTTCCAGATTGAGAGGTCTGCATCCTCTCCATGGAGGACAAAAATAAGACCTAAGTTGTAGTCCAAGGCGTCTATGCAAACACTCCTAGGTGCTTTCACTCATTTTCCTTTACTTATGGTTTCCTATTTCGGATCCTAGCCTTAAATTCTGCTTCTGGCATCTCTGGTTTATGGGTACCTTTCCATTTCTATTTGCTTTTGTTGTCATTTTTTTCTTCATTGAATTGATCTCTTGTTGATGATCATCTCTGTAGTTTGGGGTCACCTGTGTACTCCACCTAGAAGTATATGGGCCCCATGGAATCCCAGGGATGAAGCTTGCTTCCTGGGTACCAGTAAGGGAAGATAATTAAAAAGGCAAGACTTATGGACTCCTTAAACTGTCAGGATTGCCTCAGAAATTCTTGGTCCCTAAGAACTTTGCTCCAGGCAAGAAGACAGTATATTATAGAGTCGCACAGGTTTGGAAATATAACTTGTGTTGCTTCACATTAAGTGCCCCCTGGATGAAAGTTGATACTGGCCCCCATATGCGAAGGGCAAGGAGAGACCCAAGCAAGGAGCCGGCCACTCCAGATGGGCAGGTGGCAGGTTTCACAAGCAGGGAACTTATACATGTGACTCATCTTGAGCAGCCAGGAGACCAGTAGGTCCCTACACTGCCTGCCCAGATCTTCAAGTTCACATAGAAGCCTTAACTGAATATAGCCACATATTCAGTCCAGATGGTCTCAACAGCACCTCATTCCCTTTCTCAAGGTCATGTCCTTGAAATGGCTCTGGCTATGGGAACAGTGGGCAGAGTGTACATTCCAAGGATAGGGGAGGGAGTGAGGAGCCTCTGCCTGCTTGCCAGGGTCCAGCCCACAGGTCACCCAGAGGGTACATCCTCTCGATGACCTTCACCAACTGTACACTGTTTATTTTTTCTTAGATTCAATACATCTGTAGTTGTGGATAATGATACAACAGACTTCACAGAGTTCTTAAAAGGCTTAACTACAGATCACCTTTAAAATGCTAGAGAGTTGATCGGCGTATAACGTGGTCAATTCACCATAACTCTGCATCTTTCTCTCTGTCCTCCCAGCTGTGCACCAAAGAGGACAGAGAATGCTCAGTGAATTTCCTGACATTCATTTCTCTCCCAGCACATTTTTTTGTAAACATGTACATGTATTTTTTTTCTTTGTAAAAGACACCTTTGATGCTTTTCAATGGTGCTTGATAATTTTTATGTATCATCTATTATGCAATCTACCCTCCCTCTCTTTCCTGAGAGAAAATAAAATAAATGAAAAGGCAAATGCAAAAACTCCTTTGCTAAAAGCTAGGAACGGCTATCAAAATGACATATCACCTAGGAGTATGACCCAGGGTCTTTCATAAAACAATTTAGCATCCAGCACTTCCCGATGATAAGTAGTATAATAAAACCCCCAGAACTCTCATCGCCACTTTGGGGAAAGGCCATAGAATAGAGATGATGCTCTTGTTCCTTTTCAGAACCTCTCACCTTGACTGCTTTTTCTTTCCCAATGAACTTGGCTCTGATTTAGAAATGAGATTGTTTTCGATGCAATCCCGACAAAGTCAGATTCAGAATATAATTCTGAACGTTACGCTGTGGGTTGTTCTCACTAGCAACAGGTCATTTTTCGGCAAAGATCTCCGAAGGTGGTGGGCAGAGTCAAGTTTACAAAGACCTCATTTAGCAAGCAGAGGAATTTACATCTTAGCCTTGGTGCAGGGTGAGTCGCCAGTGGTTGTGAGAGAGCGTGTACACAGCAGAAGTTAACATCATTTCTCTAAGCTTATGTGGCTTGTCAGGGTTTTTGACTGAGAGGGAGGTGGGTTCCCACTGCAATCAACACTTTAGACATCAACCCTGTAAGAAAATAGAACTTTGCCTTTAGCTATTCAATACATTCTTGTTCAGGGGTTGAATTGAACATGAGGACAGAATATGATTTAGGATTTATATGAGGGACTCATGGATGGGTTTGTTTGAGAGGGCGAGATGGCTACTTTAGAGGGTGAGTCGTTATGTGATTTTGCACTGCCGGAAAACTTGAAATTTAAGTTATTCTTTAATGATTAATTTGTTCCCTGGGAGATAGGGTTGGGGTTCGTTAACACTTTAGAAGTAGAGTTGAAAGCACCAGAAAAAAGAATAGGTAGAAATTGATCCCACTCTTTTCTATTGTCATCTTCCCAATTTTACATCATTCTCTTTGCCTTCCAAGAAAACAAGAAGGGATGGTAATTATACACTTTTCCGATGGTCTTTGAAAAGAAAACATTTGTAAGAAGGCAATCATTGAGCTTAAATGTCCTTCAACAACTGATTTGAGACTTCTAAATATAATTATTAGAAAAAATCAACATCTTAGCAATCATGACAAGAAATAATGTAGCTCCAACTTTATCATATTATGATCTGTGTTTTTCTACTTAAAAACATCTTATTAGAATGAGTTGTCCTCTCCCACTCCATCTTGGTTTTCTGTTGCTGCTGTAACAAAGTTCCACACACATAGTGGCTTTAAACAACCCAGATTTATTCTTTAATGTTCTTGAGGGTCCGAACTCTGAAGTTAGTTTTTTCTATATAAAGTTAATGAGTCACCAAAGCTGGTCCTTCTGGCAACTCTGAGGGGAGGACCTGTTTGCTTGTCTCTTTCACCTTCTAGTAGCAACAGGTTTTCCAGGGTCTTTCCTTCATCTTCAAACAGCATCCCTCTAACCTCTGCATCCATCTTCACCTTGCATTCTCTGCTGAAGCTGACTCTTCCCGGGTCTCTCTTATAAAGATAGTTTTGATTACATCAGGTCCACCCAGATTACCCAGGATCATCTCCCCATCTCAAGAACCTTAAATTAAACATAGCCACAAAGTCTCTTTAGCCATAGAAAGTACCATTCTCAAGTTCCAAAGATTAGGTCGCAGACCTCTTGTGGGAGATGGGGAGTTATCCAGCTTACCCTACCCTGTAAGCCAGATTAATCCTCAGGTTTGTATTTTAGGTCACATAACCAGTTCTCTATAAGCCTCCACCCCTTGCCCATTTCCAGAACTTTTAGTGACCTTCTTTCCCTGAGCATAACCTGAGAACACCAAAACCATAGTTCTAATCACAATGCAATTCTCTCCATTTCCTTGAAATATTTGAGATCACCTGAGTCTCATTAGACTACTTAAGCCAAATCCTGAAAAATAATAAATACTTAATAAATGTATGTGCAATGGCTGAGTTAGAAGAAGACATATCTTCCTTAGTCTTCTGTATTTGTTTTACTTCAGAAGACTATGAGGAGAGGCGTTTTATAATCTTAAAAATTATAAGATTTATCTCTCACTGCATTTCATGTTTTTACATAAAAAGCAGGCCACACATCCAAATGGCCTAGATTTCCTCAAGAATTTTTAAGCAGTCATGACAGTTTGAGAGAGGGTCAGCTACCAGCTGGGAGCTGGATAAAAGAGTGAGCTGGTACCACTGGTACCACAGTGGGGATTGTGTTTGATAAGAGCAGTGGGATGATGAGGACAAAATGAAAGTGTGCATTTGGCCTCATTTCTTTTTTCATCTCTGACACTTTATAAAGCCACACTTGTTTAAAGTTAGTGACCTTGAGATTCCCAGCGAACAAAAGTGCATTTCATAGTTTTAACCTCTTTGACTAGCCCTTAGGATTGTTTTAATGAAACGACAATGTAGGTGTCTACTTTTTCTCTCATGCCTTCCAGAAACGCTCATGTACTTCCCCTGCCTTTCGCAGCTCAAGGATACTCATCTCCATTATGTCCTCATTTGTTTTCTTGAGTCGGTCTAGATTCTTCTCTTTCTTCCATGTAGTGATAAACTCTGATCGTGTTGGGGTGACTGACGTTGGAGTTTAGCTCAGTGGATTCAGGGCTCTTTGGGGATTCACATACCACATGGCTCCCTGGTGAGAGCCTGGACTCGAACTTGACGATCCAATCCTTAACTATCATGCTTTGCCACTCATAAAATACCCATCTTCATTAGTGATGTAGCAGCTTATCACACGGATGCCAAAGATGTGAAGCTTCCTGAGGACGTTCATGGCAGCTAATGCAAATATGTTTAAAAGTCACTTCTCCAATGAGTCACTAGCAAGAAATTGGCTTGTTATTGCAAACTGTGTTTGGTTCTGAAAAATCAATCTTCCCCTCAGCTCTGTCATCTAGCAGCTCATCAGATATTTAAAGCATCAAATGAGCTGTCTGCCTTTAACCGTTCATAGAAATTGGGGCATTTTCACAGTTTATCAAGTGACATTAGGGCCATTATGACACAGATTGAAAACACAGCCGCTACAGGGGAAAAAAAAATGAATGACTGTTAAATGCTTCTTTAAGTGTAATGGTTCTGTTACTTTAGTCAGCGTTGGTTAAAAAATAGTTGCCATTCTTTGAAGAGCATTGATTCCAGGCAAGACGTAGTTAAAAATATTAAGCATCATACGTTTATTTCCAACATCTCTAAGTGTTTGTATTGCACATTATGAAAACTTTGATATAAAATGCCACAATTGAATGAGAAAGTATTAAAAATGTCAGCGCTATTATATCACTTTGGAAGACCAATTTACCTTTTCTCTCTCTTTTTTTAAAGGTTGTAATGAGCTTGGTTCATTTTGCTTCCTCTCATTTATCTTTTCAGTAGTCATGGAAAATGTCCCCCTTAGGCACAGCATGCTATTCTTGTCGTAGACGATTAGGCAGAAATGAAGAAGATCATCAAGGTGAGAGATTTTCTTCCACAAACAGTATGATTCTCAGTATTCGTACCATTTAGGCTGAGACATTCCAGCTGAATGCAAGGAGCGTGGTTTTGCAATGCAGCCGGCCTATAGAAAACAAATAACAAAGCCTCCATTTGTTACCCCGTGGGGAGGTATGTGGGAAGCAAAGTTCAGACTTTGCCTCAGCCTTTCTTTGAATGCGTGCTAAGCTGTCAAACAATATAAATTAACTGGAGAATGTAATGTGCTGATCTCAAGTGCTTTGAGGCTCGAAAAACTAAAATGGAATAATGGTAGGGCTATTACGTTTAAGCTGGTAGAAAAAAAAAATGTTTTCCAGTAATTATTCTTTGTTGAAGATTAGCATTTGTGTTTCCGATGTGTCTGGAACAAAGAAGGCTCATTGACTGTTATGCCTGCAGAGGCAAAGGTGTTAATTGTGCTTTTGAGAAAGAACATGTGTTTGGAGCAGCCCACACTAAATGTTTTCTCGTCTCTGCCACTTTCCACTGACACAAATGTACAGAGGCAACCGCATCCACTCAGCCTATTCCCTCACCTGCGGATGGAGTCACGCTTTAGCTTGAACCATAGAAACTGTTATTCGACTCCCTTTTAACCTATCAAAATGGCAAATAGTTTACACCATCGCTATGGGGATCAGTGAGAAGATAACCAACCAACCTCACAAAGAACTCACAGTTAGATGCCATCAGTTTCCTCTTCTCTTCGGTAAAGAACCCCCCCAAAGCTCTTCAGATGATGCACTGGGACCTTGCCAAGAATAAAGAAGCACCTCATAATGACGAGTAGGATTGCACTTATCAATCAGTAACTACGCATAGAACTTTGCACGCATATCTCACTTAATGAATCTTTCCACTATGAGATAGGTCTTAGATCTTTCCACAATGCAGATTCACAAACTGAGATCATGTGTTAAAAACTGGATGCAGGAGGGTGACTGGAGAACCTGTGGTCTTAATTAGCATCCTGTGACACCACCGGAGAGGTCAGAGAACTATTTTAAATATCGTAAATAGAATCGCCTTGCTTAACCCTCCATTACAAACCCTTGTCACGTGATAATAATTCATAGTCATGTGATGTTTGGTATATTTTAGGCATGCAGATTCTATAATCAGGTTCTAGAATTCAAGTACCAGCTCCCTCACCTTTGGCTAGATGACCTTATTTCATTGAACAAGTCAGATTTCATTCCTTTATTTAACTTATTTTTAGCTAATCTGATTTGATCTCATAAGTAGCACCCACTGTTCTAGACATCAGCTCACATTGCTCCCTTTACTGTCCATAAGGATCGTGGTAGATGGCTTTGGGACTTCAATTCTGCAGAGGTGGAAACTTGGGCACAGAAAGCCTATCTAACCTATTAGATCAAGGTCACACAGCCAAAGAGCGGGGCCAGGATTCGTGTCCAACATTCCAGCTCTCCATCTCCACTCTTAATTACTGGGCGAGATTTAACCTCTGATTTCCAATTCCTCTCTGTTTAAATGAGATTTAATGAGAATATACATGAAAAAATCTGGCACATGCTGTGTTTAAAAAAGCTTTCTGTTACTATTATTATTTGTTAGATTTTATTAGTCGCTTTCGTACAAGACCTGTAACAGCAAATCCTTGTTATATCAGTGTTGTTTGTCCTTGTTTCAGATGAAAAAACGGAAACTTATCAGATTAGATTTATTTACTCAGAAAGACACATCAAAAGAGCTTGGGACTTACAGCCTTCGACTCTCTACCCACTGATTTTCTCAGTATTCAAACTATAAATGTTTACTATTTATATTTTATCTGATTTGGGACAGTTCAGTCTTATCTGACAATTATTTAATTATATTTTAATTTCCTGTGCATCAAATTTTATTGTCATGTTGGTAATAACTCTTGATAGCACCTGACATAATACATCTATGAAAACATTAATTTTTTAATATCACATCTTAAGTTCTTTTTTTATTTGAAAAAAAAATTGTATGTATATTGTACAAATATTTTTTCTTTTAATTAGAAGATGAAGGGGATACAACTGGGCAGAGAAAACCTGAAAGTCTTCTCTAGAATAACACAAGATTTTGTTGTTGGAGTAGATTTTAGCTGTAATAACGTCTCTGTATTTGCTGGACATGCAATAAAAAAGCTAAAAGGATGATTTTTACTCCATGAAACTCAGTTTCCATAATGTGCACATTGACCAGGTTTGAGTTGATGCATTCTCCAGAAACTTTCTCCAAGAATGGCACTCACTTTTTCAGTGGCTTGCCCAATGTCGTACTCTCCCTGTGGGCAGCCCATATCCAACTGGTCACTGATAAAGCATAAAACCAATCCCTTATTCTCCATGTGAAGGAATGCTGAAAGGCCATACCAGCTCCTGAGTTCTTGGTGGGTTCTAGAATTCGCTGATGTCTTTTTTCATCTTAGAGGGAATCAAGACTAGCGCGCAACTTCTCAGTTCTGTGTTCTTCATTTTCCCACAAGCTTGGGGCCAGTAGGTACTCCTCAGTAAAATTGCTGTCTCAGAAATAAATATAGATCAAGTTTTCTAGAGAACTTGACCTAAAACACCCAGATTTTCAAGAAGAGGAATATACTTTGTTCCTTACCTTAATGTAACCTAATACTGGAATATTTCAATAATTCCTAGACTTCGATGAGGCAGCATTAACTGTGATTAGGGCTTTCTGATTCCGCCATGCCTATTCCGCCATGATCTTTCAATACCTTCAGCCTTGTCATGTGTCATAACTGACCCATAACAATAAATGCCAGTGTGTCTGTCCCTTATCTCTGGTTCTGGCATCATTGCTTCACTCCATTAGTTCAATGTTCACCTTTGACTTCTCTCATATGTGGCACCATTTTCAGTGTTCTTGGCATTTAAATTTTGTATTCTATACTTGATTTTGGGCTTCGTACATATTTCTAGAGAGAAATAATGCCTATTGTTTCTGATGAGCTCTCTCACTCTGGTTTTTCTCCTGGAATTAAAAGCTTAACCCCTCAGAGATAAAAGCATATATTCTCATATGACAGGATAAAGCTCACCCTTTGAATTCATTCATCACTTCTCAAATTATATTGCACAGAACTAGAATCTCATAACTTGTTAAAGGTCAAGAAAAGAATAAAAAAGAACTTTCTGGAAGTCATTTGGTCAAATGACCTATATAAGCTTTCCTTTAATGATTGACATTTTCCTTTACATTTCAAAGGCTCCCATGATTTCTGCAATCAAGACATTCTCTATGCTTACCTTTATTTCCCTTAGCTATTTCCCAAATTTGAATTGACCACAGAATGCTTTTTGTTTGTCTGTTTTGTACCATAGCTGGCAGCTTTTCATAAAGCTAACAGTTTTTCTTTGAATAAGTTTGGGAAACATAAGGCTAATTCAACCTCTGACCCAATTTAGGATTCCTTTCTATATCTGGGGTTGATTCTCTGATGAAAGGAGAGCTTTACTACATTTGTATTTCACTTGACTTTTGCTTTTTAGTTCATATATTTGGGTTCATTTCTTACCTACAGGTAGAGGGCATGAACATGCATACAAAGACAGTATCATGCATCATCTCTTCCCTGTGCTCCAGGATAGACAGCTCTAGTTGAAGGGAATTTAATGAATAGTGGCCAGACTGGCCCTCCAGCCTAGTCAGAAATACCTCTAGGGGATAAAAAACATGCCTTTCAGAAGGAAGACAATTTCACTGCTGGACTGTTCTAATTATTATGAATTATCTTCATGATAATTTCTATACACCCCTCTTGGACAGAAAACTAGTTTTATTATTATTATTATTTTTAAAAATGTTCCATGCTACAGAGATTTCAAGTCACCCAACTTACCTTACTCAAGACTTCTTGTCTCCATAAATGAGTTATTTAATGTTCCACAGATGGCATGTTCTGCAGAATTCTCTGAGTGTGTCTCCCTTATCTGGACATGTAGTAGTTTACCCCCTGAATTCATATCTCCAACTTTTAGCTACTCCTCGATACCATTATCTCTGCAACAACATTCAGCTGTGTGGGCAGTTAGAGAAAGGTGCACCCAAAATGGAATCGAATATCGCTTCATTGTTGATAGAGATGAATGAGTGAAGTTTGCCATTTTCTTCCTAGGCTTTCTCTTTAAGTAAAAGATTAGGCGAGAAAGTAGATAGGACTCCTATTTTTAGTCTTGACTATAATTAAAAGACCTTTTGTGCTGTGATGGTTGCATTCTTATGTGATTTATATACCAGCTCACCAGCTGACATATGTGTCATTTAAAAAATAAAAGCCAGATTGGGGATTACTAAACAGTATTAGGTCTTCCTCGGGAAATGAAAAGTCAACACTTATTTTGCTTTACTTTCCCAACTTACAGAATTACTGTAGTTCTTGCCAATATTTGACATTTTAAACTTCACATAAATTACCCATAGGCACAAAGCCACTTCACACAGATTTTCTTCTGTAAACAAAATGTCATTGAGAGGCAATCACACTACTGAAAATCACTACCTTTTCAATGACCTACTGTGGCTGAGAACCTATATTGGGAGCAGGTCTAGACTGATCATGCAAAACCTTGAATATGACTTATCAGTGACTATAAATAAACTCTACCAAATCACATTTTCAATAAATATCAAAATAGGGCAATAAGAAGCCCAATCAGAGAATAATTTAGAGGTAGTAGACCTATTAACAAAGCAAGATAATGAGAGCCTGTTTAATTACATCATCAATTTTCCTTTTAAGTCGGTGTTTCTTTCCTTTTTCCTAAAGAGAAAGTTAAATATAGGTTAAAATCTAACTTGCCATCCTGTGCCTGATCCTGTCCATAATGACTCTACTTGTTGACTGCCCGCTGAGCAGCTCTCGTTGATTCCATTTTGTTTTGTTTGGGATGGAAGAGATGGAAGAAGGAAATGAGAGAGAAAAGAAATGAATGTTTTCATGATTCTGTCTCTTCTGGAAGAGTTGAGTAGTATCTCATCCACAGTGATATCATCGTTTTGACCTTGCCATTATCTGATTAAATGGAGGTGAAGGGAAATATGCATTTCTATCTTTCTTTAATCTAAACATTAGATTTGAGGGGAAGTTCAGGGTGGTAGACTCCCTTGGCTCTGCTGGCTCTTTCATAAATATATCTGACACTTCAAGAATCTCAAGAACTTACTGAAATCCCAAAAGAGTTGAAAACCATAGTTGAAGTAGGCATAAGAATCCTGGCATCTTGAAAAGTTGAAGATAAAACAGTAAAAGCCACGGGGACCATCTATGCTGCTCCTTTCAAAATGAAAAACAAACACCAAACAATTAAAAATATATAAACATATAATGAGCTAACTTTTAAAAGAAAAATAGTAATCCTAATTTATAAATATTGTATAGACTCCTAACTTTTAAAGTAAATTTTCTAGAGAATGAGGACAAGCCCATCATCCATCAACAAAATTTTAAAACATTAGATTAAACATTTGCAAGAGACTTACTCCTTTGGAAATATAAATAATAATGTGTATTTCCAAGGGTAAAATTAGATATGATGCATATTAGCTATGGACATTTTCTGCCCATCATCATAGTCTTAATTTTAAACCAGCAAAGCATGAGAAAACTTGGCTTTGATGATTTTATTTATTCTGAGTTTCAGTTCCCCCATATGCTAAGAATCCAACAGCAACCACATGAACAACGACAAAATAACAAACCAAAATCCAAAGAAACCAAACCAAAACAAAACAAAAGAGCACATTCCAATCATTATATGATTTGTGCCCAGCAGGAAAGCCAGCAAGGGCTGACATGAGTAATTTAACTTCATTAACTCCTACACAAAGAGTCTACCCTGGGACAGTCATTAATTCAAACCTTTTACACACGTGGACTCATTTATTCTTTAAAATGACCTCAGCACCAGATAATAACGTTATTCCTATTTTCTGAAGGAAACTGATGCATAGAGAAGTTCAGTATGTGACTCTAGGTTACACAGCTGACAGGTGGTGGAACTGTCCTTGACCTTCTCAGACAGGCTCTGTAGACTCTTCTTTCAGACCTTGGTGTCGTGTGAGTTTTCATAAAGTATTAATCCAATACAAATGATCAACCTTCTATTTCTTGTCTTAGTATTTAATAAGAAAATTTAATGTAGTTTAAACTAAATACATTCGATAATTTATCTAGAATCCAGCACATGGTAGTAGTCAGTAAATAGAAAATCTTTTCCTTGTTTTCTATTTTTTCTCTTTGTTATTTTAAATCTGTCCTTGTCTGTACCCAGGAGAACCTACTCTCTCACTTATTCGATCGGGTTATTTTAATACTTATAGGGTCCCAATAAATATTATGAAGCAAACTTTATCACCTAAATATTTTGGAGACTAAAGTTCGTGGTAAAACATAGAAAATCTGTGATCACAATTTTGGCAAGTGCAGAATCACTTTATCTTCCTCATTCCTACGAACCCCTTGTCTCTCCATGGTGAGAAAATTATGGGATGGACACTGGGGAATATATATATATATATATATAAACAGTCAATATTAACACCGACGAGACAAGATTCTATCCTTAGTTGATATTCCACTAAAGATCTTGTAGGATCTAAAGTGTTTTCCACTGACGGCTAGAAAATACAGACTAGAGGCCTCCTTGCCAGAGTATAGCAGGTACAAGGAGTGGAGAATGGGATGGAGGAGAACAGTGCAAGAGACCAGAGGACATCCATCCAAGGAGGGCTCTGTATGAATTCGAAGGTTGCGCCATGTGCTAAACTTTGCACATGAATATGACTTTGTAATTGCAAGTGTATTTTAGGAACAGTGCTTGCGACTTCACAATCGCTCTGCATGGTGTGGGCGACCCAAGGGACTGGTTTTCTTGAAGATTGTCTTAAATCCTGGATTAAGGGGGAAGCAGCTGTGGTGCAGAGGGGACGTTTTTGTTATATTTACCAAAATTTTGCTGTAAAAGTCAAAACAATTCACCAAAAACAGCTCTACTGCCTACGTGGTTGTTTTACGCTCAGCTACGTAGATCCAGGAACTCTGAGGTTTCCCCTGAGGGTGATCCAAAGGGTGGGCCACCTTCTGGCCCTGGCTTGTTTCCTTTCTTAGATCTAGAAAAACGTGATTCTAGAGCCCGATTCGCTTTAAAATTGAACGTTGCCTGGAAATGCCATGTTTTCAGTCTCCTCCCTTGTCCCCGCTGACCCGAGAACGAATCATCTTTAACGTGGTAGGCTGCCGCCTGCAAATTTGACTTCTGTTACCCCAATGAAGACAATTAAGCCAACCTCATAACGCTGTAATTGAAATGTTAACAGATAATTACCCGTGTAATTATTCCAAGTCATTTTATTATCATTAGAGGAGGATAAAAGTCACTGGTATAATTTAATATCAAATATTACTCAATTACTGAGATACATTTAATGTTAATGCAGCTGTGTTTTAACAACTTGGGAGTTTTCATTTTCGCTGAAGACAAAGATGGTGCTGATCCTGGGCGTGGGCATCAGTCTAGAATTCAGACGTGTCACCTCTGTAGCTTTCTAGGGCTGTGTCCATCTCACTGATTGTCAACAGTAACCGCTAAACTTGTTGGATTTTGCCCCAAGCCACCTCCAGCAGGTGGCATATGGGTGAGGGCAAGCTGTTGTCGATACACAGCGGGACGCAGAGGTAATGAAGTCTTCAATCTCCTTTATGTCATCCACGTGCCTTTCTCACTCATAGGCCAGCTCTGTGGGTGCTGGTTGCTTGCTGGCAGCCTGCGAGCCTCCCGTTGGCTCCGTTCCACTGCTCTGTCACTAGTCATGCCTCACTGACTCACTAGTTATTTCAAATTTTGTCAACTGCTTTTGTTTACATTTTAATTTTAATTTAATTAACCTCCGTTGAAATGATAGAAATATTTAGTTGGTATTTTTCTCTTCCATAGTTTATTCCTCCTTTGATTTAAAACTAAGTTTGATTTTTCTTTTTTCTTTTTTTTTTTTGCATCAAGATGTCTTAATTCTTAGGGTTTTGGAGGGATCTTCAGTACAGTATTTAGCATTGAATTATTTACCTGAGAATGACATATATCCATTTATTTGTTTAATAGATGCTATTTGCATATAATATAGGTGTTTCTGAAGACAGTGTAGAGTGATGTTTTATCAATGGTTTATTTAATAGATGGCGTATCAATACGAGATATATTTAAGGTTTGTGTTACCTCAAGTAATATTTATTGTTTCTGACCATGTTACTCACCAGTTCAAATAATTTATTTTGAAACTTCTCGTTCTTTAATCACTATTCACTGGAAAAGGCAAATCGTAATAGTTAATTTTTATAAAATCAAAAATAATATTTTTGGAACTCAAGTTTCAACTTTATAATTTTGAGTATATAGCTTGGGCTACTATTTAGGCCTCTGGGGTTGCCGTAAGCACAGGAGCATGCCAGGTCATTCTTTCTGTATTGAATTTCCAAAGAATTCTAATCCACTATGGAAGAATAAAAAATGCCCTTATGTTTAATTATTTCCAAATTCCCTTGAAGATAAATACTTAGAGTTCACATGATTGTACTGTCAAACAAAGATGCCTAAATGTTGATGAGCTAGAGGTAGGTTTTTTTTGTTTTTTTTTTTTCAGGGTTGACATAAGCAAGTAAATTTTTTTCAACAGATCCAAGATTGCCCAGCTAAGCATTGTATTGCTTAGTTGCTCAGCTAGCTATGCGATGCATGCCAGATGAAATGTATATCCAATTTATCAAGCAAAGCTTTAGCTCTGTATGGCTAAAACCATTGGAACATTTTCAGTTCACAGTTTTCATTGTAATGTGCCTGATAGAAACAACATACAACTCTTCAGTACAGGTGATTATTTGCAAATGATGGAATGGATGGGTTTAAACTGGGGGCCTCTTCGAAATTGTCAGACATGGTTTGTTTGTTTAATGCAAAGATATCGTCAAGCAACAGATTATAAATCAGTTCAGACTTGTCTATCGTCAAATTTTTAATACCTAAGAAGAAGCAGTACTAGGATATGTGCTTATTACAGGTCCTATACATAGGAGCCTGTCAGTCACATATAAATTGTCCTTAGTAAAAATAGCTAGTGTCCTGTGCGTTCTCCTCACTTTCTTCAACATGCTAAACAATTTCATTTCCACTTCAATTTACGATCCTTAATTTCTGGTGTTCGCAGAAGAAACTTTTATAAACTTGCCTTTGGCAAATGATTTTGATATATCACTTCTACACTGAACACATTTTGCAACAACGTTGCTTCCTCTATTGTCATCTAAAAAACAAACCCAGTGAACATTTTAGTCTTTTTTGTCCATGTTATTAAATTGTTCTTGTAACTATAGCATGTTTCTTAGTATGTTCTTTTTATTAGTGACACGTTAATTTTTATGCACTGACAAAGACGCATTTTATTTGCATATTAAACACATAGAAATTATTTTCATTTCCAAAGGAGAGATACACTTTCTCATATTTTTCTTGAAACGTGAGGCTTTCATCATCCATCTTTAATTTCTCCTCTGTAGATAAGGATACAGGTGCAAAAATGTTTCTCTTCTTAAATTTTCTGTAAAAACAGAGATAGCATGATGATGAATTGCAACTGACATAGGCTTCAGTGTTTGAAACACAAGAGAACCATGAGGACAGTGACATGGAAGGGAGAAATGTTTGTTGGCTGTAGGAGATTGCTGCCACTTCATAGATATGACCAGCTTTTGAGTAAAGGTAATATGTAAGAATATAACCATATTTTTATACAATCTCTTAACTTGTAAATGTTGAAATAAATCATTCTAACTCTGTGCAGATGAAAGTAACCCCTTATTTGGTGACTAATCTATGACTTTTATAAATAATTATGAGACACATCAATTTTTATTTAACTTTTCTCTCAAATTTTATTGTTGAGTACAAGTGACCATTGATTCTTATAAATAAAACTTGGAAAAAAACACGTGGAAACATCCTTCCCAAACTAGATCGATTTAAGCAAGCTCTTTCACCCTCATAGTAATTTGTACATATGTCTTTTTATTAGGAGTAAAATACTACAATTACATTTATATGCACATATCTTTGTCAATAGAAATAGGATATATGTGGGACGACATCTTTTGGGGAATTGTATCCCCGATGCCGAATATGGTAAATGTCTAATGGGATGAATGAAAGAACAAAGGAATTGGCAAAAGCAATCAGGTTGAAAGGTTAATGTGTTTTCTGGTTGCTATTTCTTTTCTTACCTTCCTTTCTGCTGAGATAAATTAGCTGTTGATAGATTAATGAGGTGTTCTTAAAAAATAACTATCACAGATTCTTCCAGATTTGCATAGCCATGTACTGATTCATGATACAACTTGGATGAACCTTGAAAACACTAAGTTGTTAAAGAAGCCAAACGCATACGGCCATTGGATTGTGACTCCGTTTACATGAAATGTCCAGAATGGATGAATCCAGAGATAAAGTGTAGGTTGTGGTCAAAACAGGATATTGGGAGAGAGGAATAAAGTTAGACTGCTAATAATGCGTGTGGGTGTCCTTTTGAGGTTATAAAAATGTTCTGGAATTATATAGTGGTGATGATTGTATATCTTTGTGACTATACTAAAAACCACTGAATTGTACACTTAAAAAGAATGAGCATTATAATTTTCAAAGAGGGAAGTATATCTGAATTAGTAATGCCAAATGACTGAGATGGCAAGTTTCTTGGAAGCACGTACACAAAATAGACAAAGATGCCAGGAGACACAACGCATCCAAGAGACACAACGTAGAATCGTGGTGTTTGTTGGTGTTTGATTTTCAGTGTGTAATAAATATCTCATACTTACTGTGCTCTAGGATGTTTCCTAAAGTGCTTTACCTGCACATTTTCACCCAAATCCTCATAAAATTCTGGGAGGATTTAGTAAAATTTCTAATTTTATAAATAGAAAAAAAAAACACAATGCTTTGTTGATTAAAAAATTAGTCCGAAGTCTCCTATTATTGTTACCAGATCTGAACTGAGATCTGTCTGACTCCAAAGTTTAAAACATTCCACTTAAGTAGAAACTGTCATTAATTAATTGATTGATTAATTGATAAATTAGATCATCTACTCAATAAGTAAGTAAATAAATAAATAAACATATCAATAAGTAAATACATAAAAATATATGTATAGATATATATATATATGTATATTTATTTTATATCAGGGTCACTTTTTAAAGCAGGCTATTCAACTGTAAAATATCAGGAAAAATCAATGCAGTGTTTCTGTGGGGGCGGGGAAACAACCAGGAGGTAAATTAATTACGGTGAGAACTCTGAGGAAATAAAACACGGGGACATATTGGAGACCGAGTAGGAGGAGGGGCCTCTGGAAACAGCCTTCTGGAAACTCTGAGCTGAATGACGAACAAACCAGCTCTTCACAAACCTGGAGAAAGAGAGTATCAGGCACTGGGAGCAGCTAGTGCAAAAGCCCTGAGGCAGGAATGAGCTTGGATAGAGAGAAGGCAGATAGTTCTAGAATATAATGATGGAGGTAGAGTCGTAGAATGTGGGGTCTGAGCGCCCGGTAGGCACCTTATTGTAGAAGCTTTGGAAACCTGAGTAATGGGCGGAGCAAGGATGAGAATGACAGTGCTGGTGATATTGATGGTAATGATGAGGATGGTGATGATGAGTCTCACCCAACCAGAAACAAACAAAATCAGTGTTTATACCTGGCCTATGTGCTAGCATTTTGCTTAGTGTTTAATATACATTGTTCTCACTTATTCTCAAAAAGTATCACAAAGGGAGAGTCATCCCCTTTTTACATTAGGGCTCAGAGATGTTAACTAACTATTCCAGCGACACACAGCTGACTAGAGGAGGAGTTTGAATCTCTGTGATTCCTTTACCACAGTTGCTAGCCTCAGCTGCCGTCCACGCGAAAATTCCGTGGCAGAACACGGTGTATATATCATTCCACAATGCTTTCTTAGTTGCATGAATTAGATAAAAGTTTATTTCGACCACCAAGTGTTCCTTGCACGTGCTCTATACTCCCACTGCAATTGGCAACAAATCCTGAAGATTCGATGTTCATTATTTATATCTCTGGGGCTCTAAGAATACCAACATCGTGACTTCACAGAGAACCCCCACTTCTCGAGTTGTCATTCTAGGTCACCACCCTTGAGGATATTTTAAGTGTGCACCTTATGTTCTAGGGACAAAATATCCCAATCTCACTGCGGAAAAAAAAAAAAAAGCCAGCTTGTAAGACTCGAAGGCTGTGACAGCTTTCGACTGTTGGTTATTAAGCAGGTTGTTCTAAATAAGCAGTCAAGATCTTGTTATTTTGACACACAGTTACAGAAAAGAGCTGGCAGCCCCAGGAGCTTCAAATGAAATGTCAGAGAGTCCAGGGCTATGTCATTGTCCACGAAAAGCCATCGGTTACTGCCTGGGAAAACATCAGATTTACATTTACTGCACCAAGCCGTAAACAGTATTGACAAGCAAAATGTCTCTTGCATCCTGTCCCCTGGGTGAGTTTTAAGAAAGACGAATGATATGTTTTCTAAGAGGTTCAAATATGGGTCAGAGTGGCGAGGAAAAGCTGCAGAGCTGCCGTGAAGGGAGGCTCTGCCCTTTTATAGAAACTCTTTCCATCTGAGAGTGATGGTAGATGACTGTGAACAAGAGAAATTTCTATTATACTTTTCCTATTATTTACTTGTTCTCATATAGAGTTTGAGCTCCACTAATTATTACTGGAAAACTGAGGCTAGGTGAGAGAGAGTTTGCCCAAGGCATCATTGCTAGCTAGCAGTAGAATCAGGATTTTAGGCTAGGCAGCCTGCTTCTGGAACCTTCAGAAACATTCTCCATTTGAGGAAGAAACCCTATATATGTATTTCTGGGGGGAAAAACCATTCTAATCATACTGATTGGCCAAATTGAATATCACATCCAGTGAAATGATTTCCTGAGTCCCTAAGGCTTAATTCATTCTTAATTTTTATTTTAAAAACTCTACTCAGAGTGCTTTGAAGGGCTTTAACATTTATCCCACTGTGTAAAAAATTATTCGTTTGTGTATTTATTTATCCGCACATCCCACCTTAGTCCCCACTAGAATACAAACTCACGAGATGTACTGGTTTCTATTTTATATCCTTCATCTCTCGCGAGAACCTGAAAAGGAGTAAATAAGCAAATGAGTCAATAAGTTAATAACTCGAGCTGGAAATAATCAAGCAAATAATATGTCAGAGGCTTCGTCAACCTTTGCAATAGAGTTTTTATTTTGATACTCTTTTCAATTCTTTGAAATAAAATTGTTCAACCTTTTGCTGGACCTGGAGCAAAAGGCCAGTTTAGCATCATTCATCTTCCAGGTGAGTTCAGAGCTATGTTTCAGGTGTTTGTGATTTATGGTACATCTTGCAGCGAAATAAGGGAGAAAAATAGCGACCTCTTTCCCCGATTTTCAAAACGGCTTATTCTAAGGTTGGAAAGGATAGGTAATCTTGTTTGTTCTCTATTAAGAAGGTTTGGATATTTATTTATTTTGCTTGGAGATACTGCAATTTATCTCTATAGGTGTCCACATGTCTGCAAGGATTTTCAGGAGGATTTTGGCCCGTGGCAGCCACTATGGTGGTAGATTAGCCTTTCATTGATCGCCTGATAGAGCAGGATGTGTGGGAGGGACACACTAAGTGAACAGTCCAAACCTCAGTCTGGAAATAAAATCTTTTTGTGCCTGTGGAAAATAGTCTGTCTCCCTCCTGGTAACATAAACGCTCACTCCATCGGCATTCCTTGATGGCATCAAGTTTTCTGGTGACATCTGGTCAATCGACCTACTGCAGTCCTACCGAATCCTTAATAGGCTATTGATTAGAAGATTAGCAGAGCAGACGCAGTAATAACATAAGATTAAAATATGGAGCCAAGGTCTGTATCTTCCAATCACATATCCTGAATAGACTCAGAGTTCCTAAGATTCAGATTCCATTAACATTTAACGCTGATTGACGTTCCAGACACCATTCTAGGCCGTGCATACAGTGACTGAATCCTTACTTGAAAGGCAAATACTATTTTACAAATGCAGAAATTGGGACTCAGAGAAATGAAAGGGTCAAAATAGTGGATAATTCAGTTTTCTGGACTTTTATTCTATTGGTCTTTCTATTAGGTCAAAGATGATTAATACCAGTTAAAAGCTACAATCTTCATACTGATAATTGTGATATTTCTAAGCTTATTATTATGGTTGTATGTTAAAAGTGATTTTTCTCCCCATGGATTAATAGTTGAACAGCACATACCTCTATGTGAAAAAGGAATATGAATAAGATTTTCAGATTTGATCCTGGTGATCACACCTCACAAATGCCTTCAAGTCCTTTTTTAATGTATTTCTAGCTATCTGGTTCAAGCCATTTCTAGTTCAATGAGAATACTTCACTAATCTTCTAATTAAGTTACCCATTTCTGTGTTTTGGCCCCTCCAATTAATTTTCTCTTCTATAACTAGAGGTAACATTTTGAAAATGCTATTTTGATCGCTTTATTATCTTTAAAACAAATCCACAAGTATTTACGATGTCCCCAAAACCTTTTCTTGACTGTAACCTCGCCGGAAGCCACTCCCCCATGCCTTTTTATTGGATATCAAATAGATATCGCAAAGAAAACGTGTTCAGAGCAAGACTCCTGACAACTCTTCTGGCTCTTTAGTGCTCCACAGTAAATGGTTGCAAATGTCAGGGTTTTAAAACAATTACAACATTTATTTCATCCGGAAATATGGACTCTGAAGAGGGCGTGGCAGGTGTAGCTTACCTCGGCTCCACTGGGTACTAGCTAAGCACTCAAAGCCAGCTCAAGTGTATTCTCTTATCTGTAGAGTCATTGATGGTGGCTGTCGACTGAGATGTTAGCTGGGGGTGTCACGTCTGTAAGTGACCTCTGTATGAGAAATGAGCCTCTTGCGATAGGTGAGCTGGGCTCTGAGAATGGGAAGCTGTGCTCCAAATCATGGCCTGGGATTTAAATATAATACTTGTTGAGGCAACCACAAAGCCCAGCAAAATTTCAAAAGAAGGAAAACCAGACTCCACTTCTTAAAAGGAAAAATGGCAATGTTCTAGAAGAGCATGTGGGACTGGAGGCATCTCTGTGGCCCTTTTTAGTTAATGGGTACATGTGTGGATGTGTCTACTTCTATTTTTCTCTCTATAGCTAGCGAGATAGATGCATACATAGATCTTTGAGATGCCTGTGTCATGTGAACACACACACACACACACACACACACACACACACACACACACACATATATGGAGATAGAGATTTACCAACACATTGATATCTATTATCTCTATTATTGAAATCCATAAATCTACAAGTTGACACTAATATTTCTAATGCAATAATTTCTATCCAACGTCACGAGTTTATTCTACTTTTCTTTCTTTTCATATTTATAACTCCCTGCTCTGACATCGAAGCTCCCTCTTTCCTTAATATACTCATTTATTTGATCAATTGCCCTCTAGGCAACAATCTCTCATTTTCATCGCTACCGCCATCTCTCATTGTCACCGCTGCAGCCTTGCCTGCGTGGGCCCTTTATTTTACTTTCCACAGTGCTCGAGGCTGCCCATATGCAGATGGTCCCCTCACCTCACGAGTCCCCACACTGTGAGGGTGTCCTCTTTACCCTTCTCAAGTTTGGAATTACCACTCCAGCTGCCCTGAAGACATCTCTGTTCTCACCCTGCTTGGGCTCTCCGCTCCTGAGATGGGGTGCCCACACACATGGATGCGCTCCTCACCCCACTGGGCCCTGGTCTTCCACGCCAGGCTCCCAGCTCCTCAGCCTCTCATCCAGCCTGAATATTCTCCTCACCTGATGTGTGCTCCAGGGCCCAACAAGGACACTCCTCCACATGAGCTGCCTCATCACCCTGCTTCTTGGGTTCTGAAACCCTAAGCTGAGCCATCTGTAGGCACGAATGTCCTCCCCCACCCTGCCAGTGCACCACCCCCCGTGACAGGCCATGCCAGACACTCTTCTAAGCTGGTTGGGTTTGGACATCCCACTTACAGCTGCTCTTCCAGGGAAAGGACGATCTTGCTTGGCATTACCCATTTGCTTTTGGACTAAATTGTTCAGGAAGTTGAAGAGAAAGGTTTGTCACTCGGGTCCTCTGGAAAGCAGATGCCGAAATGGAGTTGGGAGAGCAGAATATCTATTATAGAATAGCACCTGAAAAGTGATGGGATGGGAACTATATTACTCCCAGCCCTTCTGGCAAAGAGAGCCAGATGGTGCCAACTGTAAAAATGAAGCAGAGTGAACTAAGTGGAGACCCCTGCAGCCAAGATCGCCCTTGGTCTTGGCTCCTGTTTGACAAGAAAAGTATGACCTCAACTCAAACTCTGAGGCAGAACTGAAGGAGTTACAGCGGAGCATTGCCAGGGAAGCAGAATTCTCATAGCCGTTTGACAAATTCTTTCTTAAAGATGGATAAGCATCAGCCACATGCAGGGTAAGAGAAAAGAAAGGGAAGAGTTTCTATCAGCTTTTACTATGTGCTAAGTAAACACCAACGTAAACACACAGATGCCTCCTGAAGAGCTCAGTCCCATAACCCACAAAAATTCAAAATCAACATCACTGGTTCTCAAACATCGTTGCCTGTGAACATCACCCTGGGTGAGTGGCTAAAATATGGACCTCAGTCATTACACCATAAGTCTAGAACCAGAACCCCTGAGAATGGGTCTCAGAAACCTGAATTTTTAACAATTAACTTAAATCACTCAAAACATTTTTAATTCTGCCTTTGGGTCCCTCGTCCTCTTAACACGTATCTCCTGTAAGTCCATTTTTATCACCATGGTGTGCTCAGCGATCATATCCTTCAGCCTATAACTCTGGGGATGGTAACGATTGTTTTACTGAGTGCCACTCATTGTCCTTCTACTGTAAATCTAGTTTGCTCTGAGGCACACTTTTATAGGTCAAGATTCCTTGCTGTGTTATTGAAAAATGTAGGTGGAACTGTAAAGAACAATTGTTTTCAGCAAAGTCACAGAGTTGGGCCCGATGTAATAGATATTCTTAGGTTTTTCATGCGATAATGCTTTGAATGTTAAAGTTTTTTTGGGTAGGATTCTTTATGAATCTGGCCTGCCTTGCCAACATCAAACATTAGGCAAAAGGAATATGTGAAAGAAGAACTGTGGAAAAAGCCAACAATTTCTGGTATTTTATTAAGTGACATTTCAACCAGTGTTTTAACCTTCTTCCAGGTCTTCTGATTTTTTTGTTTTGTTTTGTTTTGTTTTTAATCGCTGACCCATTAACTCAGAACCTTTACTCCGTATCTCTTAAGTTTTTCCTTGCTTTAAAACATGCTTCCTCATCTTTGACCCCAACATTGTATTTTTTTTCAACATGGTTTGTTTGTTTCCTCTGTTTATACATATAAACCCACACAACTGATAATTAGTGCCCCCACTGTCTCTCGGAGACCCATAGGCAACTATGACCACAGAAAAACCTTCTTGTTCTAAGCAACTTTCTAGATAAGTTGATCTTTTTTATTTTTATTAGAGCCTTTGCTATGTAAAGAAACACCCCAAATGTAGTAGCTTATGATAATTACCATCATTTATTTTTTTCATGCTGGACTTTGCAATTATATTAAGGCCCATTTGCTCCCATGTCTGGTGGTTGATGCAGCTGCTGAAATGGAATCATTGGCTAGAATACTTCTGCATGTGGTTTCTTCACAGCATTAAAGCCATATTGTAAGAGTGGGTGTCCCAGAAGGTAGGACATTAAAGCTGACCATTTTTTTTTTAAGGTCTGGGTCCAGGAATTAGCCATTTTCATTCTCAATTTTTTATGGGCCAAGTTGGAGAGGCCAGATTTAAGAGAACAGGACACACAGAACTCGCATCTCAATGGGAAGGACATCAAAGAGTTTTGGAGTCCTTCTTAACACTGCCACGTCAAACACATTGTAATTAAGATTAACAGTTGTGAGAATTTTAACCCTACTTATTAGACGAGTCATCTTCAAGCAAGTTTATTCCAAAAAAGTTATTTCAAATTTTAATGATGAGCAATAGGTAGCACCAAAGAAGTATTTTAAAGGAAAAGACAGAGGAGGTACATTTGACTGACTCTTACAATGTTGTTATTCTAGAAATAATATCCAAGAGGGGAGGAATGTTCTTTTGGGATTCTCTGGCAATAGAGAAGAGAGATTATTATCAATTACAGTTTGTCAGACTTTTCAAAGAACTCCCATGGACAACACCCCATATGTTTCTAGCAATATCCACCAGGGAAATTAGTACTGCTATTATTATTCACATACTACAGACAAATTTTGAATTTTTGATATTAGAGGATACGTTCGGTATTGCCTAGCTAGCAAGGAGAGAAACAAAATTAAAATCAGTTTTCCCTCAAGTTCCATGCCCAAGCAAACTTTATTAATAAAACAAATTTTAAATTCCATATTAGGGCCGAAGACTTCAACCTGAATTGACAAACTGAAGCAGGTATATGATGAGGCATAAAGAACCTCAGTGATTTCAATTAAATTGAAAGTATAGAAAGTTTATGGTAAAAAAAAAAAAAAGAAAAGAAAAAGAAAAAAAAAGAATCTCGATCTCACTGGGGAGGCTGATCCTGACAAGGGAAGGTAGTTTCACAGTAGCCAAAATGCTTGTCAAGGTCAAAGGCAATTTGGTTGGCAGAGGCTGTTTACAGCATGGCTCATTCTGTTTGGTAGGCTTCAGTAGCAGTGTTAGTGAGGCTGACCAGTTATGTCCTAAGACTAGCATATGTTAGTGTGGGAATGCCAGGAAACGTGTCCATTCATGAAAACAGTATCTTGGGGGAATACAGGCTCAAGAGTCAGTCCCATTGATTGTAATGTCTTGCTTCAGTGATCTCACTGCCTTCTCCTCTCATGGTAAAATTTTCTATTTCTCTCTTGTGAGACATAATCAAAGTCTACCTAGATAATTCATAAGAAGATTCCTAAGATTTTTCACTTTATCATATCTGCAAATATATATGTTTTTTTGCAATATGATAGTCACAGGTTTCCAGAATTAAAACTGAGACACCTTGGAAGGCCATTATCAGGTTAGCAAAGCCACATTTTCCTGAGTTTGGGATAAAGTCACACAGAAGTTGAGACGGGATTAAAATTCAGCTACTCCATTTTCTTAGTCTAAGGAAATGCACCACAATTCCTAGACATGGGGGTCCTACAAATACCATGGTCCCAGAGGGCACAGAGCTCACCCAGGGGCATGGAACCAGGCAAGGATGGCAGCAAGTTTCCTGACATAGCCCTTCAGGTAAAGGAATCAAAGACAAGAAGTGATGCATATCCTCCATCGTTAAGTATACATGTAGTGAGATGCAAGTATTTTAACTCTTCTGAGACTCATCTTCCAAATGGAAAAATTATATGGACTCAATAACATCGTAAGGTTATTAAAAAGATTGGATGAAAAAAAAAGGAAGATGGGCTATTTAAATAGTGATGCAATCAGCTGCGATCTCTGGGGTTATGAATCTCTATTTAAACAGTACTGAGGGGAGTAGAATTTTTATTTTTCTGATATAGACAGGTCACTCCTTGATTCTTCACCTTCTGGGAATTGTGAGAAATACTCGACTTAAATTTTAACTTTCCTCTGAAGCTGCAGGTGTTACTGCTAAACATTATTAGTAGATAGCAAGAAACAGGTTTTGTCCTTCGAAACATTCTAGCAAAAAATGCTTGCCTTATAAATATTGAGAACTAAAGAATTAAAACATCCCTCAGGGAAAAAAAAAACTGATTTTTTAATGCAACAGCTGGACTATTACACTGACCCCTTTCCAATCTGATTTTATTTTCCTGTCTTTTTGCTTCATCCATGGTGATGTATTGCTCTTTATATGATCATAGCGTAATTCCGCTGACCACAGGACAGTTTCAGTGGCCAAATGCATTCTGAATAATGGCTACTTAACTGACATAAATCTGTGTGTAACTCCAGCATCATAAAGCAACAGGATTGGAACTGGCCCCGGGAGTCGCCGAGGGGATGGTGGTAAAGCACTGGGAATCTGGAACACCACTTTCTAATTCGTTCTGACAGTCCTGCTCCCTTCTATTTCTGCATTGTCGCTGTCACTATTTCATCATACATTTTCATTCCCAGTCTGTAAGTAGATGCTTGATTATCTCTCCTTGGGACACTGATTGTGAGATCTTAACTAGTTAACTGTCAGCAGTGTAATCTAGCTGTGAGCTTCTGGATAATTTACTTTGTTAAGATTCTAATTCCAATGCATTTCTTGTCTCTTATCAATCTTCCCCTCCCTTCACTTCAATACCCTGGTTTTACTCATGCTGTATAATCCTTGAGAGTTTTTAACACTCATTTTGTTGCCTCTTTTTCTTTATTTGCGTCTTTTTTCCCTGCAACAGGCCTGTCCAAATCATGCCCATCAATGGGATACAGAGCATAAACAGGGAGAATAAGCAACAGAAAGACATTTCTCATAGATCTAGATAGTGAGAAGTCCAAGATCAAGTGTTGGCAAAGTAGGTTTCATTCTGAGGCTTCTTCTCTTGTCTTGAAGACAGCTGCCATCTTGCTATGCATCTAAACTCTCTGATGTCTCCCTTATAAGGGCATTAATCCCATCTTCATAAAGGTGCCTCCCTCACGACTTCACATAAACCTCATTATCTCCCAATGGCCCATATTAGAATGCTACCACATTTGTGGTTAGGATTTCAACATATAAATTTTGGAGGGACACAATTTAATTCATAGCAGATACTATGCTATAAAAATAACGATAAACTTCAGTCCCTTAGTCTCTTCTTCTCACCCCTCCTTAAAATAGCCCATTATTTAATTCTTAGAATTATTAAATTCTTAGAACATAATATAAAATTGAGATTTTTTTTCAGTACTCCATCACTGTTGCTCTTCATACCCCATTTGCAAGACTTTGGTGTCTAGAATTAACCCTCCTGCTTATGTCTTATGGCTACAGGGCGTATATCCACATACTCACTCTGTTATGACTTCTAAAACCCACCCATCCTAGTACCTGACCTTACTAACACACTTGGCCCACTTCCAATGCCCAGCCCTGTCTCATATTTTTGTTAGCAAACAAGCTCCCTTCTAGAACAAAAAATCTACCGAGTCTCTGACAACTTGAGATGACTTACTTCAGCATGAGTCTTGCCAGTTTCCTCTTGGGAGGCCACAATTTTCTGTCCCCCAACCACAGACGGGGGGGGGGGGCCTGTTCTAATAGAAACCCCAGAAACTGTTACACAAGCCAATCAATATCAAGTAAAGGCAAGGAAATTTCACTCTTCCTCCATCTAGACTCCAGAATTCATCTTTTGGGTGATCTCCTTCAAAATTCAGGCTCTGTTCAGGTCTGTTCTCCCAAGCCTGATATTCATTTTTTAAATTCCTTTTTGGGCAATGTCACTGAGAGCCAAACATGCCAGGAATTTGAGGTCATACAAGTGATGACACATTTTGGTATTGACTTACCTCATTTCTACTTTTTCTTCTCTTAACTTTCTTCCCAATTATTTGTTGGAAACTTTCAAAGAATAGTTAAAACCTCCCTAGGGCATTCATCTTTTAAATTACACAAGATAAAGGGTGGACTAGTAAGATTTAAAAAAATAGAAAAATATAAATTTTGGAAGTTAAGCATATAATTCATAGAAGTACAGGTGTGGAAGGCCAAAATGCTCAAATTGAGACACGTATTTTCCTGCTCAGTTGTAAAATGGGAGTGGTAAATAGGGCAGGAAATAGTGCAAGGCTTAAAGGGATAATTTCTAGCAGCTCCTCTTAGCTGTAATATTCTCTTAGTCTCTGAATGTCCAAGAAGTATAGGGCAAGGTCTCTTATGTCCCCAGAAGAGTTGTAGTAGACAGACTTAGATGTAAATGGCATTAAAGCCTACAACATCTATTGCATTTTTCAGATTCATCAGACTGCTATTATCCAACTAATTGTTTAGCAAATAGTTCAGATACTTTGAGAATGAAAGATGCTATTTAACAGTAGAATTCTTTCGTAAGTTCTATTTAATGGCATTTTATAGACAATAGTTAGCATTAGAAAATTTTTTTTATCCTCTTTAGTGGTTAGTGGATTGTATGATGCCAATTTTCTAAATGCCGTGATCATAATAAAATATGAGAATTGTTTAATAACAATTAGTTTTCAAAAAGAACATAGATAAAATGTAAACTTGTAATAAAAAGAGTAATTAATATCCTAAAAGATGGAGAAAGAATAACATGACATTCTCCTTAATATCATCATTCCCTCTTCTTCATCTTCTACTCTTTCTTTTCCTCCACCTTTTCCTCCAATTTCCTACTCATTCCCTCTCTTAAATCAAACTGACTTTACTAGTGCTAAATCCAACCAAACACTGGAAAATGAAATAAACTTGCAGTGGTAATTCTGTCATATTTTGGTGGTAACAATCTTTCACTTAGTCCTGAAATCTCAGCATGTAAAAACCATCACTATAAAAACCATGCATCATCATCATCACCATTATCATCACCATCATCATCATCATCACCATCACCATCACCATCACCATTATCATCATCATTATCATCATCATCACCATCATCATCACCATCATCATCATCATCACCATGATCATCATCATCATGATACAGGCAAAATAAACTTCGGGTGAGCAAACAGGCATAACCCTTATTAGAAGCCTTTTAGAGATATGTATTGCTAGAATAATGCAGGCTTAATAAACTCAGACCCAATCATTACATTCTCAGAACTTTATCCAAAATAAGTAATCTGAAATGTAGAAATATTGTTGCTTTTGAAAACATTTACCACAGTTATTTATTATACTAACGAATCCAAAATGACTTAAATGACCAACAAGGTTGGAATGATTAAATAGAGTATAGTATGTGTACTCAGGGAAATATTATACAGGGTTTAAGCTGAGCGCTTATGAAGAGGATGCGTAAATTATAAGCATTTTCCTTATTAAAGGAAACAGCAGGATAAATACTGTATGTAAAGTATGATTATAATCATGTTAAAATTGTTCAGAAAAATGAATCTAAATAAACATTACCACCATAAAATTCAGACCATGGGAGAGTTCTTCCCTACCCCTCCACCCATATATTTCTGTTTTGCAAATTTTATCTGTTGACACTGAGTTGATTTTATAATGAGATAAAAATAAATATATTCTTGGATGACGTTATTTCAGAAATCTTGGAAGCTAATGCTTTTCAGTTAACCCAAATTTACATATCATGCGGTAAACAAGCAACTCACATGCCAGGCTCTCTGCTAAACACACAGTAAAAGCAAAGATATTACACACCCTCCTTGTCCTGACGAACCACTGCAAAGAGGGGATGCAGATGTGAGCCCAGCTCCATATAGAGGGATACTAATTCTGAAAGAGTCCTCAGGATAAATGCAAACTAAGTCCTTTGAGGGCATGAAGAAGGAAAAAGTAGTTCTGGAAAGTGGACTCAGGGATGGATGGGGATGGCCGTGAAATTTGAGATAACATTTTAAGAGGGGTACCATTTCCACTGATGCCATTTGGTAAAGTTAATTTTGAAAGGAGGGTGTTTTTCAGGCAAAGCCCTGGGCCAGAAATGGGGGCTACATTCAGGGAGAGTTGGATGAATTGCTTTGATGGGAAAGAAACATTTTCAAGAAGTCCTGGTCTCAGTGACTGCTGAGATTTGGGGTCTATGTGGACACACAGCACATACACACACATACACCAGGTACACACAACCCATGGGAGGAAACGTGTTGATGTGTGTTAAGAACATATATAGGCTACTTTGAGAGGAAGTGGAACATCCAATTGGAGGAGAAAAAAGGGTAAAAAATACCCTTTGGGAATAGACGCTGTACATGCTTTGCTCTCAGCTATTTGGAAAGTCTTTTCCCACTAGGAAGGCTGAAATAGAAAGCTTGTGCAATGATAGACAGAGGCTGTGGGCGGGGCTCAGTTCTGGCCAATCAGATGAATGTCTTAGTGAATACTTATTATTCTTATTTTTTATTAAGTTAGTTATTTTGCTTTTCTAGATAGGTATCACAATATCTATAAGATACCTAAATATTATTTTGCCTCTTCATTTGTACAATTTCGCCTTACTTATCTCTTTCCCAGTAGCACTTCTAGCCTAATATGAACAGTTCCAATGTGATTTTGAATCTTCCGTGGACTTACTTGTTTTGTCAAACCCTTGTATTATCTTTTTTTTCTCTGACGTCTGTCCTTTACACCTATCTGCGTTCCTCTTATCATTGTCCTAATTTATAAATAAATTCATCCTTTGATTTTCTTTAAAGTACAGTGTGGATTTCTTTGCAATGTTATGTTCTTAAACTAAAATTAAAATAAATTTATTTGAAGATAGAAACAGCTCTCACCATCCTGCCCTCATCAGGAGCATGGGGCCCTTTCTCTCTGCCAATCTCCCTGCCTCTACCTATGACAGACGGAGGACAGGACAGGTGTTTCTGGTTTCCAGTTGTGACCATCCCTCCCCCACTGTACCTGTCCCCACCAGGAGTCAGGAGTTATACAGGGTTTGGCTCACCCAGGGGTCAAGAGGGTAGCTCGGCCCCCACCCCATGCCTCAGGGAAAAATAAAACAAAGCACTCCCTCCCTCGCTTCACACCACAGCTGTGAGGAAAGGGACATGCTCCTAATGAGACCTACCCCACCAGCAAAGCCTCATCCCCACTCTCCTCCACCCTCCACTCTGGGACCACCATTTCTTAGTTCCTTTTGTCCTTTCTCCACACCTGCTTGGTCTCCAAAAGACGCCCAAGATCCCCTGATATATATATTTTTTATTCCTAAAAACGATTCTCTACAATAGTAAGTGGGGAAACTATTGTGTAAACCCCCCAACTTCCTCTCCTCCGTTTGATCACCTTTCCCATCACTCATCACCGAGTGGCGTTTCATATATTTGACTAATATCTGGTCTCTCTCCATCAGACCATGAGCCCCAGTAGGAGAGAGGTATTTGTCTGTCCGTGCCATTGCTGCATTCTCACCGCCTAGAAAAGTGCCAAGTTCATCGATGTTCAATAAATATCTGCCTGTCAGCGAATCAGTTAATGAAGTCATTTCTTTTCCACCCATTTTTACTTCTCAGATTGTTTTCGGTGCGGTCTACCTTGTATTTTATTTTCCATTTGCATTTTAATAGAGTCGGGTTTATTTTGAATGGTTACAAAAATAGACTGTGAGTCTTTCTCCTTGGGTTTTTCTTCATGTTTATTTGGATGGCCTATACATCGTGTTTTAGGTGTTAGGGGTTCAGCAGGTTGGATCCGTTATTCCTAAAATCTTCCATAATCTGGCAGGATGTGAGGGGAAGACCATGCAACAGTCAGTTCTAGCGGGGAGTCTAAAGTCGATCCGTAGAGTCCTTTTTAATTTATCATGATTAGTGCTGTCAATAAAACAGCAGCATGAGTGGTCACGAGCCTACTCCTGGATTCTTGTTCATCATGGTCTCTTTATAGGAACTCACGGTCTGTGATCTGCATCATTTCTAGATATAGCAGAGCTCGTAGAAGTACCTAACATTATTGGGGATTTCTCATCCAATTCAATGCCCCCTATAAATGAGAAGCTATGTTTAGCAGAAGCTCCGCTTCCTTTTGGCACCGAGTTTGGTGTCTCCATGAATGAATTTCCAGGTATAAGAGGAGGGACCCAGTTTCATAATTGTAGTGATGGAAGATAGTTTTATCTGGTCAGTTTGTTTAGTTTCAGGCAAATAATCCAATCATATACCTCTTCTCCCTTCTTCCTCGAGCTTCTTACCAGAATCTCTGGTTCCCACTGCCCAGGTCCTGGGCAGCGCAGTGGCCTTGGGGACACCGCATGGCAGCCTCCTGTGACCACCAGACAGCCGCTTCCCAGCCCCTGCTTTGATGTCTGTTGGAGTGAGTTACTTAGTTTCCTTTAGCTGATCACAAAAAATTAACATTGAAGAGAAGAGGTTCTAAAATCCATTCTTTTTTTTGTTGTTTACATTTGTCCACAACTAAACACACATATTGAAAGCGGAAAATGAAGTGATTCTTTATTCCAAAGGAGAATTCCAACTCTAAAAATTCATTTTTTACATTTCATTTTCTTTTACCTGGACGAAAAACACAAGAACTCATCCTGTGTGTGTGCATGTGTGTATGTGTTTACGTGGATTATATTCCCACCTGATATGACAGATTCTAGCTCCTGACTTTTTTAAAGATGCTAAAAGAAATCAGATACCTCTGCTGATAATCACATTTCCTCAAGTTACCTTGGTGATCTGACTTTTTAAAATGGATTGGTGAAACAATAGGCATTCACTGATTTGCATGACAAATAAATTACCAGTTTGAAGTGTTGGATACCCCGAGAAATTTAATCACGGCATTTTGGATAAATTATAGTTATAATGGTGCTTTCTGTTAAAAAAAGTGACTCACAATTTCTGTTCAGTTTTACAGATTTGCTGAGTGTTTTGCCCTGTGTCCAACACTTTGCTTTCTGTGAGAGACAAAGAAGAAAGAGAAACAGCTCGATGAAGCCCACGTTTGGTGTGTGTGGGCGGGTAAGTGACTTAATTGTTTTCTTCTTTACTGCGGTGTATGTCTCAGGTGTCAGAGCAAAGATGCGATAGCAAATGTCTTGCCATCAGGAGGTGTCTTCAGGCCCAGCCTTCGTGCTTCTGAGTTGAATGTCCATACTCAGTGCATTTCCCAGGTTTCGGTTTATCCACTTTGGACTCCAGCTCTCCTGTTTGCCAAATCAAGGCATACTCTATAGTTCAGGGCACAGCGCTTGGCACAGGAGGTAAACTGAGAGCAGCAGACACATCTTTCCTAAAATTAGAGTCTCGTCCTAGGACAACGGGGAGAGAGTCTGTGTTTTTCTGTCCTAGAGTGATGGTGGCAGTGGCAGTTCTTTTTTTTCTGGGACTTGTATGCCAAAGCTTATCACAGGAACGAGAGATATTAAGCTGTTTAAATAATCCATAAACAGTTAAATTCAAAATGAGAGCCTTGGGCACTGAGAATGTAAATGTATAAATTCCAAAAGGGATATCAGCATAATTTCAAACTGATAGGGTAGGGAGAATAAAAAAGAAAAAGAAATATGTGCTCCCTTGAGGTTTTTGCCTTAATTTCCATGGTAAGTGGGGGATGCTATTAACTAAAGTAGGGAATAAAGAGAAAAAGAAAGTTTAGAGATGGATGGATATGATTTAAGGAGACCGTGTGCCATTTTAAACATGCGACGTTTGAGTTTTTAGAGGGTCATTTAAATGGCTAAATTAAAAAGAAGTTATATTTAGAAAAGTCTAAATCTGAGAGAGGAAATCAGGGCTAGAGAGAAATAAAGTAGATGTTATCTGCATTCAGTTACAATATGCTGAAGAGTGGCTTAAAAGAGTATGAGAGTGTGAATCATTAGTACTAGTCCAATATTTTTGTAATGAGAGCTGCAGTGGGGAATGTTTGTGTCTTTTATGTTGTAACTTAATCCCCAGTGGTGTGAGGAGGTAGGGCCTATGGGAGGCGCGTAGGTCATGAAAGTGGATTAGTGTCTTTATAAGAGATCCTTGAGGTCCTCTTTAAGTCTCTACCATGTGACAACACAGCAAAAGAGAGGCCATCTGTGAACTATGAAGTATATCCTCACCAGACACCAAATCTACTGGCATCTTGATCTTGGACTTTGCAGAGTAGTTAAGTGACTTGACTATAGTCATGTAGCAGATTATACTAGAGCACAGATACAGATGCAGTATCGTTATTTTTCTTATTATATTACTGCTAATTCTGAAAGAAGACTTGTTAGAGATGATGATGATGATGATGATGACGATGATGATGATGGTGGTGATGATGGTGATGATGATGATGGTGATGATGATGATGGTGATGGTGATGATGATAGATAGATAGAACCCATTCATTAAACAATTACCATGTGACAGGACCATAATTGATGTTTTATATGTATGCATTATCTTACATTTACAATGATGCTGAGTGTAAGTCCCTTTATTACATACATTTTACAGAAGAGAGCATCTAAGAAATGGGTCAGCCAGGATGCTAACCTTGATTTGTCTAATAGTAATAGTATTCTTCTAGCATCCACCCTATAATCTTTTGTCTTTCATTCACTTGTCCATTCATCTATCCATTTTGTGAATTAAAAATCAAACAGTAGTGTCAAGTTCACTCTCTTTGTCGGTAATCGCACCCCAAAGAACTCATAGTCGAATGTAGAAAATTGAAAAATTATAAATTCTTGTATAGTTGGCTAATAATCTGTCTCCAAGAAACTACTTGAATGCCCAGGATGGAATGCTTTGCCTGGGAAAACATTGCCATTATCATTTTATTAGCTGTGATATGTTTTTTGAATAATGAAATATTACATAAATATTCTGAGTCAACCAAAAAAGTCAGCAAAGAGCTTATCATTTACATTTCAATGGTTCCACTCCACTAACAAGTTTGTGTTGATACATAGCAAGGTGGGAAGGGCTTCTGAGAGGGCATTTGTAAGGAAGAATTTAATGTTGTTTATGTCATCGTTTTTTATGTTGATGTATTATTGGGTGAAAGGTAATGACCTGTCATACTCTGCTCTGGTCGTGTCTCTGCTCTGTGAGACGGCCTGACGTGAGCCGTGCATTCCCTGAGGTAGCCTGTCTCTGTATCTCACGAGGCATCTTCTACTTTAGGGTCATGCCAATTAGTATTGCTCGGAACATTTAAAGGTTGTATCCCTTTAAGGTGCTTTCTTCTCAGAAGCTTTCCCAAATGTTGACACCTGTTATCAATGGTGAAGCCAGAGTGAAACTTTGAGTGATGCTAAAGACCCCAGGGCATTGAGGTCAAGGCTCAAAGTGCTGTATTTTTTTGAAATCTCCCAGTACCAGGTGTAGACACTGGTACCACACAAAAAAACACTGTTGCCAAGCCTTCACTCCTTGAAGAAACAGCAGTAAAGCCAAAGTTAAGCCATAGGGGAGATCCTCCAGTGGGAGGGACCTTGGTGCATTTCCAGGGGCTATTATCTTCACGTCTGGAGCCTGGCCAGTATTGAATTCAAGCTGGGAGGCAAACAGAGCAGAATCCCAAAGGCCAGGGCTGCAAGAGAGAACCAGGAAGCATGAAGCATAGCTCCGGGGAAAGTTGATCCTGCATTGTCTTGCTAGAACTCAGCCTTTTTGAAATATTTAAATACCCCCAAGTGAGGTCTCTGCTTAGTTTTGAGGACACCATATTGCAAGCAAGATACCCGACTGTCAGTTATTTGTTTCTGCGTCTAGGCTATGATTCTGTTGTAATGATTTTAACTCTGTAATCAAGACACAAAAGTATTTTCATCCAAATAATATGTGCTTTGCTAAAAGCTCCCCTAGGAGACAGACAGAGAGAAAGAGAGAAAGAGAGAGAGAGAGAGAGAGAGAGAGAGAGAGAGAGAGAGAGAGAGAGAGCGAGCGAGAGCCTGGTTATGCATGTGTAATGTATACTATTTATTGAACACTTACTCTGTTCTAGGTACTTTCCGTACATGATTCTATGCAATTCTTACTACAAAATCTAGATACAAGATATTATTAAGTTTCATTTTTGCTGGTAATGAATCCAAGGCTGAGAGGTAGCTTCAGCAACCTTGATGGTCCAGACGTTATAAGCGATGAAGCCCAAATTTAAAGTATGTCTTGCTTTCATCACTATTATGCATCATAGAACTGTTTTCTGGTTTCAAATTTATTTTACAATGCTACTCACAAAGCCATGTGAAGCAGAATACTGGCTCCTAAAAATAAATAAAAAATAAAAATTAAATCAAGCAAACAAAAAACATTATCCTTCTTGAGGTACTAAAATTCATTGATTAATCACCATATTTATAATATTTGGCCAGAGGTTACTTGTAGTGAAGACTTGGAAATTACAATAAAAGTAGAAACAGTGACCTAAAGTTAACTATTTCTCACTGTAAGAAACATTTGAAAGCATGCCAAAGGCTCTATGAGAACACCCCAAACTTTTGAGTACTATCATCTTCAACCGTGTGCTGTTACTACTTTAGATAACAGTAACTAATGCCTATTATTAATTTACACTTTCCAAACTTTGTTACTTTTATTGCTTCCTAAAATCAAGTAAATGCTCAAAGGTCTACTCTAAAGAGAACTCACATGAACATCTAAATTAGAATAATACATCATCTTAAAGGAATGAGGCATTTAAATATAAAAATAAGGACAGATGATTTTGTCTTAAGGGAAATGGTGCATCTTAAAGCCCTTTGTCAACGATAAAATTTTATACCAAAGTAGGAATCATTATTAATATTATAATAAATCAACTGTTTCCCTAGGGAATAGACTCACTCAGGAATGTCTGGAGAGGTGGTAGCTTAGCCTCAGTTGACAGGGAATTTCAGTACCTTACGAAACAGCTCCCTCCTTTGCAAACATCTCCCAAATAGTGAGAAGAAGAACTTCCTGTATTGGATCACAATCTATTGTGGTGTGTGCTCAGGATATAGAAAGCCAATCGATACCACAATTTCTTTCTGGAGTCAGGGACCCACTGAGAACTAGAAGAAAGACTGGTGATAAGATGTTGCTTGACCCCCTCTGATGTGTCCCCATCCAGAAGAGAACCTTGCCCATAAATCCACAGTGTTTCAGGGATGTAGGTTTCACTTGGGGACACGTCATTCAGAATGGTGGCAAGAAAGGGTCTAAAACTACAGATACACTCTCTTCAGTCATCCCACAAGATCCAGCACTCACAAGGATAGGGGAAGGGGAAGCCTTACAGAGAAGAAGAAAAGTCTGTTTCTCCTCCAGGACAATCCTTTTGCTCTACAGAAACAGGAGAAAGGAGAGGGAAGGGCTTCTTTGTCATTTTTTTAATTCCCCAGGTTGTGCTCTTCAAACTGTTGGTCTTATCAATGAACTCTGAGGCTAACCAGACACGTGACTGTCCACCTCAGGTGGTTTGAGCAGTCGTTTTTAGGGTTGTCCTTTGGCCTCGTTCATGAGTCTTTTCTCCCACTTCTAAGCACCATCCCTCTGTCAGAGACACCGGTGGACAATTTATGTCTCACTCCCTCCATCATGGCTAAATAGCACAGAGCAGTAATTTGAATTAATACTAAAACCCTACTGTACCCAAGTTATAAAATATGTTTCTTGTTCTATTGATGCACAGCCACTCTGCCCGGCATGTACTGCATCAGTGGTCACATAGTATCCTCATGTGACAACACAACAGTACACACTACAATATTCCACACACGGAATTCCTCTGATACGTATGTTCAGCACCTTCCCACTAGCAAATCCTCAGAGAAGATGCTTGAACACCCGTGCCCTTTGCCTTGTAGGTGAAGCCAACACTATCATTCTTTATCCACTCTTACTTCTGGCCCAGTCTTACTAAGAACCCCAGAATGTGTATATCTGCCCCCCATTGTCCAAAGATGAGCTAATTCAAAAGCAGCTCTCTCCTGAACCTCACTTTTAAGACTTATGATGTCAATATATTATAGATTTCCTCTTGACCAGTCCTACACATTCCACGTGACCACACACACACACACACACACACACACACACACACAGAATGACATCCATTCCCAACACCATTTTGTGTATTCACTCATTCATTCATTCATTCCACAAACATTTATTGAGCACCCACTGTGTGACAGGTACAATGCCAAAACTTAGATAGATAGCAATGAACAAAACACAAATTCCCCCATTCGTGGAACTTATACTAATTGTATAAGGAAACAAGGAAATTTAAAAGATGCATAAGCAAGATATATGTGGGTTTGATGTTGACTCAAGCCAAGAAGAGAAAATGGACAAAGATGAAAGGCCATTTAAAATAATCAGGGCTGGCCTCACTCCTTCATACATAACGGAAAGAATGCATAATTGGAGATGGATACCGAAAGCGTTTTTGTGGATGCCTAAGGGAGGAGAGAAATAAGAATGAGTACTGGAGACAAAGAGGGAAGTTATAGAAATAAAATGAAAGCAAGCGTCTTTCCTGGTACCTATAAAGATAGTGTGACGTGAACTGAAAAGTATGACTAACTCATCGATCTGCATTTACCCTAAAAAAGGAAGAACTCTTCGACCATAAGTAAAAATGTCTTAAAATCTAGTACTTGCTGTGATAAAGAGCCTGGATACTGGTACCCATCAGAGAACCCACTGGAAACTCAGTGTTGGAGGGACCATGAAGACAGAAACAGTCTCATTTTCTGTCTCAGCAGTGAGTCTGTCTGTGCTAAGCATCCAGAAAGGACAGCATGTGAACTTGAACTCTATTAAGTGAAATCGCCCACTGAGAGGAACACTAATTATAACTCGTGCCTGCTGTCAATGAGTGACACCACGGAGATTCCTCTCCCTTGCACAGGATGTCAGCAGCCCCGCCCACCACATAGCCACGTCTTCCCTTCACGCTCAAGGCCCCTCAAGTTCATTTCCCTCCAAGACCTGCACCTCTGCTGCTTTAGCTTTGCACCGAGTGTGGGCTTCTCAGTGGCCAGCCTCCCTCTCATGCACAGCCATTTTTAGCCTCCTCCCTTAGGCCTGCTTGCACAGAATGTCCCAGAAGCATCCTCCTTGTCACTGTCTTTGTTTCTGCTGAAGGATCACTCTTTGCTCCTGGAGATAGTTCCGATGTTTTTGCCCTTAGGCGCCTAAGTGAGTGAACTCGTTTCAGTCTCAATGCAGCCTGCCGCAGCAAGGATCAATACGTCTGCTATGAACAACTCAAGACCCCGTCTTCTGAGCCTTTTGAGATTCAAGTAACATTTCTGCTCCAGCGGAATAAGATAGGGCTCTCATGTCCTCTTTCCACCTAATTTTCTTTCTCCCGTGCCTACTTTAAGGCTCCTTTTCGTTGGTTCCTTTCCTCCCCTATTATGCTAACTCAATTTAGTGGATCTGAACATCGTCTGACCTTTTATTTCTTTTTCTTTTGAAGCACAGGTAGCTGTTTCTATGCCGCCCTCTGTGGGTTGTCCTCATAATGAGAGACAGAAAGAAATTCATTTGTGGGTTTGACAAGAAGCATCCATTGTCCAAAACACGGCTTCTGTTGTGATAGACAGAAATGTAATTTTTAAATCTATTCCGTTTGAGAAAATTCAGTTCCTAGAGATGAACTGGATGCCACAGGCACAGGATGTTTCTTTTTTTTTTCACATTTTTTATTTTTTTCTCAATGTTTGAGTTGGCAATTGTTGCATTGAGTTTCTCTCCGTGTCAGTCCAAGAATATGGAGTAGTCCTTATGTAGTAAAGACCTTACTCCTTTTTATTTATTTATTAGTAAAATCTACTACCCTTTTTTTATGAAGCTGAATCTTAGAAATGAGTACTATCATTCAGAGTCTGTGTCCCGTCTCTCTACTAGGGAAAGGCTTGACGTCATGCTCTGTATTATGCTGGACCTAACTACAACCACAGTACCATCGCTGCCTGGGGCTTTTGCAGAAGGAAACTCATGATGAGAGAAAAACAAAACAAAACATGATCTCATCTCATCTACTAATGCCTAAGACACTGCTTTACTGAGCAGTCCTAACTGGGCTCAAATATTTTTTTTATGACCTACTCCCTGACCCAGCCCCCAGGTAAGTCAGGTCAAGGTTAGCCACAGTGACCTGTGTGCTATGGCCCCTGGGATGCACTTAGTTAAAGCCCCAGGAGCATCACTCAGGCCCTCACCCTCTTACAAAACAACTGCATATTTGTAACTAACTACAGCTATTGGCAGCTGTGCTCCATCCCATTCAAAAAGACTAGACACCCAAACTTACTAAGGCTTAGTTCCTAAACCATCTCATCCTGGCTCAGCTAAAAAGGCCCATCGATCTGAATTTTACATGCCTAATTTTGGTCCCTAATTCTTAAGATCTGAGCCCACGTAGCCGCATGTAGTAGCCGCTGTATTCTACTCAAATTAGGACCCATTTGTGAAGAATCAGAAAAATAGTTAAAATATGATCTTTGGTATTCATAAAGCTGATGGAAACACGGTCTCAGATCTGCTGCCAAGTGGCTTTCAAAGCGCCCTCTCGCTGTGAGTAGAAGTTACCTGTCCAGCCCTTGAGAGGGCTAGAAAAATCAGTGTGTGCCTTCAAACAGCGGTATAATGGTTAAGTTCATGTCCGTTTGGCTGGGCCCTGGTGCCCACATATATGTCCAAGTATCATTCCGGATGTTTCTGTGATGGTGTTTTTTGGATGAAATTTATATCGCTATTGGTGAATTTTGAGTAAAACAGCCTACCTGCCGTAATGTGGGTGAGACTCTTCCAGTCAGTTGAAGGTTTTCATAGAACAGAAAGATCACCCTTCCTTCCCCAAGAAAGAAGCGTTTCTCCTTCCAGCTGACTGATGCCTGCAGACCTCATCTGCAACACTATGTGTTAGTTGGCTGGCCAGCGGGCCACCTAAGAACTCCGACTGCAACTCAGTCCTGAGTCTCCAGCCTGCAGAGCCTCCCCCATCAGATTCTGGACTGGCTGAACCTCCAGAATCATGGGAACCAGTAGCTTCAAAGACACCCCTTCTCCCTATGTGCGCATCCCATTGGTTCTTTCTCTGAGCATCATGACTGATACCCAGCGTCTAAAAAGAGATGTCACAGCGCATTCTTGGTTCCCTTTGCAAACTCATCATCTTAACAGCCTGATGTATCTTTCTCTCTCCCTCCCTCGCCAACTAAGGAATGAGGTGGGCAGAGAGGCCAGAAACTTGGTTTTCTCAAGTTTCTCTCCTGAGTGAGGAGAAATATGGACGCATGAGAAGTGGGGTTCAAGCTTCTCCCCAACTCCCACCAATCGGGTACTAGATCTTCCTCCTGGAATAACACAGACCCAGTTTGACCTTTCCGATCCACAATAAATAGCCTCATACTTACTTTCGTCAGTTCTGATCTTCATATATTTTTAGCCACGTGCAGACTAAGCAGAGAACTTTCAACCTTTTGCTTCTTCTGCTAAAACTGGCCCACTTTGCATCTGAGTCACAGCCCAGGCGCCAGGTGGAAGGCAGCGAACGCAGCCTTCGATACAGACAAAGCTGATTTCAAACCCCAGGTGCGTCTGTGTAAGTCTATAAGCTCCGTGGCATTAAGTTACAGCATCTCACCGGCTTGCAATTTCCTCTGATTGAGATTTGAAATAATAACAACCTCCCTAACAGAGTTTTCATGAAAATTAAATTAGACGATAAAGGCAGAAATGCCTTTCACAGTGTCTGGAGCACAGTTTCCAGTCTTACTGCATTTTTGAGGTCACGAAGATGCCATTATAGATAGGGATCCAGGATTCATCCAACTCTGCTTTGTCCGTGTAGCTACCACTATTCTGTCTGTTTCGGAGGAAGATGTTTGCAAAGATTCTTTGCTTGACCAAGCCTTAGTCGGGCTCCTGAACCTTCTCCTAAGCCCATCCGTGCACTTTGTTGTAAAATCCAGTTTAAACAAGAACTCTATGTCCCCTTAGCAAGAATGCTCATGCCCATGACATCTGCCCAGGCTGGCCTGCCTGCAGTGCGGCCCCGTGAGGCTGGTTTAGCCAGAATAACCCGTGGGCATCTCACCCTAGTCATTTTCCACTGGTCCCTCCTGCTACTTGGCTGCAAATCGCTGTTGTCCCTGTTTTATTCGGAATGGAGCCCGGTGCTAGGCCTGGGTCTCTTTTCCCCACTGCGACAGCCATGCATAAAACCTGCCTTCACCACTTTAACTCCCATCTGGCTCTGGTTTTCTCTGACGACGTTCACAAAGGGAGAAAAGAGAAACAAAGCAAATGGCACTCTATATTTAGCGGTGCTTTTGCCTAAAATTCTAAAGTAGAGTTAGGTCTCTGGTGGATTGGCTGCTGGACGTGCCTGAGCTTGAGGGAATCTTGGTATCCCTGCCCCATTCTGTCTCTCTCTCTCTGTCTGTCTCTGTCTCTGTCTCTCCTCCCTCTGTCTTCATGAGCACAAGTGGCAGCATTTTGAATAATTCGTTATAAAAGAGTGGAATAGAGGATATGGCAGCACCAGAGAAGATCATTGGCAGAGACACGCTGTCCCTTGGCCTGTGTCAGATCTTGTATTTCCAGGTCCAATGTGTCTTAGGCACACAGGGCTTCCATATGCTGGTGTTTGCATACATGTGTGTTTACCAACCACACTCAGTAGAAGCATGTCTCTGTCAAAGAGTGCTAACCTTCTCCAACTTTAAAACTCATGAAGAATCAGCAGGGAGGAGGCGATGTCCTATCCGTGTCAGAGAGGAAGAGTCAGCATCTCTGTATCTTGTTTCTCTTCTCTTTGAAGTATTCACATGTAAGAGGTACACGGAGATACCACACTATCCCTAAAAAGAATCCCCCTCATCCTTCTAAGATTTCACTGAGTAAGGACACAAATGTAGGGGATGGATATTTTACTAGGCTTTTATGGCCAACTGGTTGAAGTAAGAAAATGAGAATGCCAGTCGGGGAAATTGTAAAATACACACGTTGTGTGGCTTCGGGCATGCTTGGATCGGATGTCTGCGATGCAGTCTGTTATAGCATCTTTTACAATATCTCTTAGCTCTACTTTCTTCTGTCTGAGCCTCATTCTTTGGTGCTCCTGCCAGATGTTGAAGTGATAAAGTCATCAGGTCCAAGACCAGCCTTATCAACTCTGTCTAACATACACACTTCCTCCTTCACCTAATATTAGGTTCAGGGAGATAGGACAATCTCCGTGGCCAGGTGAAATGGATGGTTACTATGTCTTATGGATAACCCACTTCTCTGGGGGCCCTTCCTACTCTTAGACAATTCTCTTTGTAATCAGCCCAGCCTTTCTACGACATTACCTGGAACGCAGGTAATGTATTTTGTCCAGGGAGTAGGCAAGATCACTACATCCAACCCTTCAGACTCACCCACGTCAGAGTCATTCAGAATAGAGCAATAGGAGGGAGCAGGTACCATTTGGGATGTCTCCATGCCTAGGGTAGCTGGTGACATAACAGAGTTCAGAATTGTCTAGATGATGTCTTCAGGCTTCATTTCTGGCCATGCATCCTCATGTTTGAATGACTCTTTCGGAGATTCTTTCTGCCACCTAATAATAAGAAATTCGTATTTTCACTAGATCAGAAAGATTCAATTTGTATGTTTACAGCTAACAACCCTGACTGCTTCCGCTAACCTGTGTTAGCATCCCATCTTCTCGATGGGAAGTGGAGGCCCTAGTTTGACATCCATAGCATATTGACATGGTGTGAGAAGGGGCTGATTCTCCACTGAAAGAAATACTGGGCTGTCAGGCGTCTCAGAGGCCCACACAAATCTGTCACAAGGACAGATTCAATTATGAAGTGACTTGTTGATTTGTTAATGAGAAATTCTCTGGGATATCCTCTGGTGAAAGCAGGATTTTTTTTTTTACTTTCTTCTACTTGGCAGGCCTGTCCTTGGCCTTTAATGTGCAGCCAATCAGTACAAACACTCAGCTGGGACAGGCGCCCAAACCTGCCATGATGACCAGGATCTCACCCCTCTGATTCCTTCTCTCCTTTCACCTTCCAGCCCAGCTCTTGGTTCTTTCCTTCAACATTTAATCACTTTCCCGGGTTATCTTCCACTCTTAGGGTAACCTACTTCATTCTTTGGCTTTCTGAGATCACTGTCAACTTGTTTGCAATTCCACATACTTCTGTGATTTGTGCATTTCCCACAGAGGTTCGATAGTTCTGCCATCTTGTCCTCTGTAAACTTTATTAGCCCAGCCAATTCCCACTCTCCACCCCATAAGGAAAAGATGACTCAGATACCACCTGTGGCATGCCTGTGTTTTTGCATACCTATTATGGTGGGGGGTCTAGAACCATTTCTTTCTCATTCTCTAAATCCCACTATTGCGTACTATATATCTACTGTTTATGTTTATGGAAGATCCACTGAAGAAGATTATTCAACTGGCCTTTTAATAAAATTGACTGTTGAGTTATTGCTGAAACTTCCCTTTTTCAGATCAGTTTTCTATGAAATTTTGTATGATTTTGTGATGGTTTTCAACTCAGCTTTGGAAAGCCCGGTTAATGATGCTGGGACTTCCCTTGGGGGTGTGCTGGTCCCACGTGCTCCTGGGGGGCAGATGTTACAAAGCAGCTGGAAAGATGCTGGGCTTTGCACAGACAGTGTAAACTGCATATACAGAAAAGAAAGTGAGTGAGTTTTATAACAAAGTGGAACTAAATTGTTTGTGAATCAGCGTGACTCTTTAGACGAAGATGATGGGATGCATTGTGAAAGAGGAAGATGCTAAGGAATGGCAATTAAGAGATGTGAGTTATGGTTCCAGCCAGCCTCATAGACCCTGTAACCTTGAGCAGCCCCTGTCACCACTCAAGGCCTCAGGCTGCTCATCTGCAAAATAGGGGCTGGGGACTAAATCAGGTGTCTGCAAACATATTTTATGGAAATAGTTTAAGCTACATGGGCCATCTATTCTCTGTTGCGACTACTCAGTGCTACCATTTCACATTGGACTGTGAACACAGCCATAGACACTACATAAGTGAATGAACATAGCTGTGTCCCAATAAAACTTTATTTAGAAAAACAGGAAGTGGGCCAGTTTGACTTATGGGACACAGTTTGCAGACTTCTTGGCATTTGCTCTAATATTACCTGATCCCAAATACATGTGAAATATCTGGTAGAGGAGAATTCCCAAAATAATTTAAAAATTATAATAATTATATTTTATTTCTTTGAAATTACCTTTTATGATATTTTCCATGACCCCTAATCCTTCATTCTAGTTCCTTATTATTCCCACCCTTTTAGTCTGCATGTCTGTGCACACACTTGCACAAACACACACATACACTTTTATTCACAAGTTCAGACCGAACCACCCTCAAACTGCCGCCACCTGAAAACCAGTGTTCTAAATGGTCTCAAAGCTTAAAGGCAGTTTTGATAACTTCTGAGGTATAGGCTGTGTCTCTAACAAGCTGACACAGTCACAATCTTATTATTTCATCAATTCAACAAATAAATTTATTAAGAGCTTAGATATTTGGAGCTGGGGATAAAAAAGTGAGTAAAACAGACATGGTTCATATCTTAATGGTCTAAATAGTCCAGAATAATTAATTTCACATTTTAATATCATGCCCGCTTAATAAGGCTTATTAATGTACTACTAAAAACACAGAAGAATGAACCAAAAAAAAGAAAAATAGATCTGTTCTTGTGTTAATTTACTACCCAGATGACTTTGGTCCAACTCTTTAAGTTTTATGAGTTTCATTTTCTTCACCTGTAAAATATAGTCATATATCTACCTTAAAGGTAGGTATTTATCCCCAAAGCATAAAAGTGTTCACTCATGAGAAATATTATCCGTAACCATAAATTTTGTACACATAACACAATATGGAGTGAAACTTTTTTTTTTAACCTCACATTTATTTAGTCAAGGTTGTCAGATCTGTGTTTATGATTATATTTTTCTTTCAGGCCTTTTTTTGAATTTTTTTTTTTATCCACCACCACCACCTGGATATGTTGTTTTTACTAAGTATGTATTTAATTTTTTATTTCAAGAAAAGTTGAAACTGAATTTCCTGATAGGCTTATGTCCTTTATATTAAAATTGGCATATTAATTGACAAGCATCCTCACTGTACTCGTTACAGAAAATGGATTTCTTGAAGTTCCCTTTTGCATTGCAGTTTCGATCACACTCACGTCTACTCCTTAACCTCTGCCCCCCTGGATAGGAGTAAATTATACTCTGGTGTTGGTAATGCCAGAATTGTGTAACTTCAAGAACAGAACAGAACATTAAGCTATTAATGAGGCTAAATAATTTTTAAAAATTGTATTAAAATTATTGTCTGATCCAGCTGCTTTCCTGGGTACCTAACATATATCACTGTATCTTTTATTGCACAAATACCCCGTTCGATATTTTCTCCATGGTTATTAACAAACAGATGGACCAGGATTCAGTCCCAAATTAGTCTGACTTTAACGCACCTGCTCGTTGCTCAAATTATACAGTGTTCTTTCTCTGTCTCTTTTCTTCCTCAGTTGGAATTTAAATTTAGTTTGCAGGTAGTCTAGAAGAACCATCCCGGAGAGTCTTTAAGATGACTTGATTTCTATTAATAGAAGAAAAAAGTGAAAAGAAAAAGAGAACACTTCCTGAGTAAGAACTCAGGGAGAGACAGGATGCTGGACATTATTCAAATACAAGGAGGCAGAATCAGAGGCGGGGGGTGACATGGGGTCATTCTCCCTGAAGGTTTGAGCCTCTCCTCCCACCCTGGGCCTGGGCCTGGGAGGTGGGGCTGGGGGCTGGGAGACGCCAGGCAACAGAAGGACAAGTGGTTCTACAGTAGCTAAGACTTGGGGTATTTGGTGTGTCGACAGCCCCTGTGGCCAGCCTTCACAGTCGTCAGGGGCACTTAACCTGCGTTCTGTCTGAATCACGTTGAGTTAACACGTGCCTCCATAGCAGTGTCCACACCCTAAGTGGCGTAGACTCTTGCAGACCACAGGCGCACAGTGTGTGGCACTTTGTCACCGCAGCCCTAGGAAGCCATCCCACATTCTGGACTTATCTTTCTAGACTACACTTTTTAAGTGGCTTCTCTCCACTGAGTCATGTCTCTCTCCGAGCATTTATCATGATAAGAGCCAAAGTAATCTCTAAAGTATTGACCATAAGCCTCCCCCGCCATGTGTGACCCAGCCCCACCTCCTGCCTGGTCCCGTGTCACCTACTCCCATTTACCTTCTAGGCTTCAGCAACACAGGGGTCCCCTCAGATCCTCTGGCCCCCTCTCCTGGCCCCACTGCAGACTCGAGTCTGAAGGATGTCCCTGAACTTGAGATGAACGGCACAGCAATCACATCTCCCTAATCATCTCTCGTTTAATTGTCATGCGTGCCACGGCAGACATATTTTCTATGATTTTAGGATTATTCTGGCTGAAAATACAGTTCTTCGTGTATGTTGAATTTTGTTCGAATCCCTTTGGGCCTAGTATCATAAGCTTCAGTAAAAAAATCAAGCAAGTACATCAAAGATATCCAACTTTCCTGAGCTTTTATTCCTAAATCACTAAAAAGTATCCTTTGGCACACTGGCGAAAAGCTGCTTTCAGCCTGATGATTTTTCCACTGCATTAATTCCTGATTTTAAAAGCATTAGGTAGACGAATCACTCTATTTACGGTCTTCGAAATGAAAGGAAATAAAAACACTTAGGATCCCATTATACTTGAACTCCTTCTCCCCACTTACCTGCAAGCTTCAGGATTTTCATTACCTTCTTACTAGTAATTAACTTACCCGAGCATAATCAACAAATTCTAAAATGCCATGGCAGAAGAAATTAGTCCCTGAGTCTTCCCTAGAATTATCGTGAGAATAATAGAGAAAAACAGCCTGTTCAAGACGGAGCCCTCGAGGGCAGGACCGTGGGACCCCCTGCCATCCGACTGCGTTTCTGATTGAAGGGATTCTCCCAGCATTCCCGCTCTGGGTGTCTGCATGGACTTGCTTATGTAGCATCTACAGAATCAAAATACCCTGTTGTACTTCAGGAAGAAAGGAGAGAAAGTTGTTTACGATATGAAACAGGAGGATTGAGGGGTTCCCCAAAAGTAATTTCTTCTGGTACGAGACACAGAATCGAGGCGTTAAATACTGAATATCTGCTCTGAGGTCTTCCTCTAAGCTTTATGGACTCTTTTGATTCAGAGATGAAAAAGGTGATGGGATTATCTTTTTTTTTTTCTGTTTGTTCCTGCTTTGAATGTGAAAGACAGACCAAAAAAAAAAAATTATCTTTGCTTCTCTAGTGGGCGTTGATTATAGGGAAGGTGACTTGGATTTTATAAGGTGCAGACTGAAATCTACTTCACTCTCTTCCTTCTACAGCCAATTCTACCCTGTGCTAATCAACATGGCAGAGGGAGTCTGACTAAAGAAAGGATGAAGGAATTTTCCTGAGAGAACTTTACAAAATTAAATGTTATAGGACCTAAAGGTGGCATAACAGAGTTTGGGGGGGCTGCAGATCTCACTGGATGCTTGGACTAAGGTTGCTTGGGGAAGCGGAAGCCTGAGAAGGGACTTGGAGCAGCTGGCAGGGCCACATGGGGGATGCTTTGCCTGTCCTGTGCACCTGTGTTTGAATCCCTCTACACCTGGCTAGCGTGTAAGTCGCAGGTGGAATCAAAGGCTGAAAATGACTTGAGGAATCAAAGGCTGAAAATGACTCATAGTGGCCTTGAGCAAATTGGTTAACCTCTTTGACCCTCCACTTCCTCACTCAAAAAAGTTAAAATTATAATGCCCTGTTCAGAGGTTATTATGAGGATGGAACAATGCAATATATACTAAAGATTTTGAAATAATAATAATAGTGCTTATCATGTGACAGTCTTTCATAAGCACTTTAAATGTGTTTTAGCAAATAACAAACTTATAACTGAGTTTTATTATCTCTACTACATGAATGAATAATAGGCACCCAACGGTTTAGTTTCAAAAAACTATAAGCTCATATGGTGTGTATCTATTCCTGTTATTATCAGTATCACGTTTTTCCATTTTAATATCATTTTTTTTTTAGCAGCATTAAGGGCAAAAATAAGATGCAACAAAGGGAAGATACTTAAATGCACACATGTCAGCGTGTGATATTCTGGCCCTTCTTCTTCTATTTGATAGATTTGCTTATTCTGGGATACATTATTGTGGCTCTATGCCAGATAAACAGTTTACGAACATATAAATAAGCAGAACTTAACTAGGTTTAGTCCATTTCTGTCCCTCTCTGCTGTCACCCAACAAGGGGCCATCTCGTCTGGTCTGTACTAACGGCACCCACCGCTCACACGCTTCTTGGCTAGACCCCCGCTACCCTCCCATCGAATCTCACACTCCAAGCACCCTTCAAAACTACAGTCGCACTATCTTTCATAGTTCATAACTGATCTCATGACAAGGTCTAAGCAAGTGTGGGTGTGCCGGTCTCAGATTATCGATGGCCAGTAGTGTGGATGGATAAACCCTGGGGTCTGACCATGTCTCCAAAATGCCCTTCATCAGCAACCATTAGGAAACTTGGAAAACGTGCAGGTTTATTACGTATAGGACCTGGAAATGACAGAGCACACCTGGGGCCACACAGCAAAGTCACAGGTAGAGGGGGAGAGAGAAAGAGAGAGGGAGGGAGAGAGGGTACACTTTGGGATTCTGCTTTTATTGGAAGGAGGGCAGGGTCCTAGGGTTTTGGAAGATCACTCTTGATTGGTGACATTAACACATAAGAAAGGGAATCTAAAGGGTGAGGAGGGAAAAGACTGGTGGCTCAAATGGCCACTTGTCGAAATCAACCGAGATCCCTCTGTGGGGGAGGTGGCCCGGCTCCTGATCCGGTCTCATGGCTGGCAGTGTGTTTAGTCAAGATGACAGTCTTCACGCAGACGCCTCTTTGAAGTGCATGTCTCCCAATCAAAGCTTAAGTCGGGCGCCCACGTTCCACAAAGGAGCCAGCTGTCGGGGCTTCTGCCATAGCTTCTGGTGGCTTACCTGCCCTAAGATGACCTGCGCGCTCCCAGCTCCCCACGGCTCCTTCCAACTCCTCTTCCCCCCACTTTCCATCCTTGTCCCCCACACCACCGTGTGCTCCCAAACACACCTGCGTTTCTTCCAGATACACTCACTCTGCTGTGCCACGCATGATGTGTGCACTCCTGAAATCATGTCATTTGGCAGAACGAGGCAATATTAGCCACGAGGTGTAGGGAGTCAGGGACGCAGCAAAGTCAAAACTTTCATTTGTGACACACATAAAAAGAAGATACAAACCTGGTAAAAATGGGAACCCCGTTTACGCCTGCCAAATGACTACGAAATGCATAAATGCTGCAAAAAAATGGACCTCAAAAAAACCTGAAATACATTTAAAGAAGTGAGAATTGGAAGGGTGTAGGCTGGGAGCATTTGCAAAGTGGTGGGAAGAGAGTGTCCTGAAATTGGAAGGAAAGTTGTCATCCCGGAGGTGGCAAGGTGGCTGTGGCCCATGACGCATGGGGAGACCGAGGTGGCTGGGGGACGTCAGAGGTGTCGCATGTGGGAGTTCTGGATTTTCCTACGTCCCAGCTCAGTGCACCCAGACACAGTTCTCTGCTGTCACCAGTGTTTCTCACAGACAAAATAGCACACGAGCAAATGCAAACATCACTCACACTTGAATCATTTCCTAATACATCTATTTTGTTGGAACAAATTCACACTTTCATAAAAAGGGGCTACAGCTAACTGTGTTTTCATGTTCCATGGTTTATCCTGTTTCTAAGCCTTTTACCCTGCCAGACTTTTCCAGAAAACCCTTGCTGTGCCCTCTTCTTCATTTTCATAAATCCTACTTATCCTTTCGATCGGAGCTTAAACATAATTTATTCCAAGAAGGGCGTCTTTGACAAGAACTGCAACATATGCCAAGGAAACTTCTTAAGAAACAAATCCCATCATCCTATGTTCATCAAAACTGTCCCTAATCCTAGACCCACTGACTCAAAATACTTTGTTGTGAGAACATCTATTTCCTCATCTCTCTCCTCCTTCAACAGACTCACCCTACCCCATTTTTGTGGTCTCAAAATACGGCAACTTTATTGTTCTAGTCGATTACAAACTCAGCGTTACCTTCAGCTCCTCCCTTTTCTGCCTCATGTTTATTTTACTGATGAAGCTCTTTGGTTCTGCCTTCCAAATATATATTAAAACCCAGTCGCTTCTTCCTAACATCACTGTTGACCTTGTTTGCGCCACCCCCACCTGTCATCTGAGATGTAGTAGTGTTTCATTTTTCATTGGTCTCCTTCCTGTCCATTTTGCCGTGAGTAGTCTGTTTTTAACAAAAAAGCAGAGCAATTCTTTTAACATCTAAATCATGTTACTTTTCTGCCCAAAGTGGCACCCAAAGTCCTAAGGAACAGCTTACAAGGACTTACTTAAATGATCTCATGCCATCCCCTGTCCAACTTGAGCTCATCTCATGTTACTCTCTCTTTCTCCACCCACCCCTCTGGACACACTGACCACCTGGCGATCCGTCGAGTAGCCGAGCACATGTCTTCAAGGCTCTAGAGCTTGATGTGTTCTTTATCCGAAACGCTCTTGGCTCAGGTATGGATACAGCTCGATGTCTTAGTCTTTCGGTCCCTATATATCACTTTCATGGTTAGGTTTTCCCCGACCCCCCAATTAAAGTAACAAAAACACGGTCCTCTCTCCATCAGCATGGTCATCCCTATTTCTCTATCCGGATTCATTTTTATCCACAACATTCTACGCGCTTCTCCTTTATTTTATTGTTCTCTAACTTTCTGAAGTAGATCATGAAGACATAGGATTTGTATTCATCTGAATCCTCAGTAGATAGAACATTGTCTGACGTGGAGTAGGCCTTTGATAAATAGTTGTTGAATAAAATGTTCAGATTTGATATATTGCCATCGCTGCAAGTTGTTTTTAAAAATTACTTACCACAGGGGTACAATATATATATATTTTTCTAGAATTGGCCATGTTTTTAGAAAGTCATATGCTGTCGGCATGATTTGTTTTTATGGATAGGCACGTTGAAAGAGGTTTTGTTTGCTTATCCATTTTGTAAGTCATTTAGTTATGAATCTACTGTCTCAGGGAGTGTAAACTATTGACCTAAGGGACTGGCCTTAAGAGTCTGGAAAAATGACACCAACAGTAACCCTGTTAGTGACATAGCTCATAGGTCCTAGGGGTGCGCATCCCATAGAACGTTAGAATGGCAGGGTGGCATTTGTTATGTGGAAACCTGAAGTTCTGGTCCCCCCTGGTTTTTGACGCTGCACAGTCATCATTGTCTATTTGTGTCGATTACAGAGCTATAAAGAGCGATATGATATTTAAGATTCTAGGTCTTATGGGTTAACGTTAGCTGGCTAACTGGGTCATTTTACAGTTCTATATAGGCTCTTTTTTTATTCATTTGTTTTTCTTGTTTGTTTATAACTCCTGAGGTGGCAAAACCTTGGGTCCAGCCCCTTACTGAGCACCTGTGGCTAAACACTTAAAACACATCAGCGCCAGATACGACAGAGGCCTGGTGTTAGAGCTGAGCCTTCCCCTTTGTCCCACCTCTTGTCTGTGCCACCTTGCGGAAGTCACACAAGTCCCTGCTTCCTAGAATCCACTCAGGAAAGGGCAGCAACATCAATTAGTATGCCAGCTGGATTTTTCCAAGAGAAACTTCTCTCCAGCAGTGAAATCCAGTCTCACCAGCAAGGCGGTGTGTAAATTTAAGCCAGTCGACTTGGCTCTCGTGTGATTTTTGTGATCGATGTGTTTTTCTATTTACGTGACAGTGTTTCTCAGGGAGAAGGAACCAGCACTGGGGCCACATTGCTCACAATATCATTATGGTTTTATTATTGTCCTGGTTCTGAAGGTCTATAACTTGGTTTTCTCTCGGCTCATTATTCAAGCGATTCAGTGGGAAAGCGATCACCTCTGTGTGGGGCAGCGCAGGCCACCTGGCTGCCGGACGTGCCTGATGCAACGCCCTGAACTTGAGAAAACAAAGTGAGTGAGCAGCATGAAAGGGGTTTTTTTCTTCTTGTGCATCTGTCTCCATAGTGAGAGAGTCTGATCTCCCCGGAAAGATAGATGCATCAGGCGCATTAACGTTTGGAAGATGAATGCGCGCTCACCGAGAGGTAAATCTGCCTATTAGAGTGAGAAGCATGTATCAGTTTCATCGGCGAGCTCACGCAGGCAAACACTAACATCGTTAGGCCAGAAAGATCCTAAGGGGACCTGGAATGGATAGGTTTTAATTAAAAACAACAAAACAACAACAACAAAACAACATTAGGGGACAAAAATGAGACATACTTACCTTGACCATAAAAAGATGAGGAAAACTTGGCATGATGATGTGAATGAAACGCCCGTGGGATTCCAGGACTAAGGAAGCAGGGGAAGGGAGGGGAGGGAAGGAAATTAACTCCCGTATCACTGGATGGGAGGTTATTTGTCTAAACCTACACTTAGGATTACTCTTAACTGTATGAGTTTTGCCAGAGTGACCTAACAAAGTGCCACACGCTCAGTGGCTTAAAGAACAGAAAGAAATGCGTTATTTAGGCTGGAAGCCTGGTGTTCGGGATTAAAGTGTGCAAACAGGGCTGATTTCTCGGGAGGCCTCTCCCTTCTGCATATAGATAGCCATCTTCTCCCTGTGTCCCCACATTGTCACCCCTCTGTGTGTGCCTGAGTCCTAATCTCCTCTTCTTATAAGGACAGCGGTGGGTGATGTTGCCTCAGGGCCCACCCTATGAACTCATTTCACCTTCATTACCTCTTTAAAGACCTTATCTTCAGATACTGTTGCCTTCTAAGGTCCTGGGGTTTGGTAATCAATATATGGTTTTGGGGGGGCAGGATGGGGCAAAATTCAACCCCCAACATTGTTAGCCATGCAACATTTAAGTACTAGGTCTTCTTAGCTCACTTCTCAGAAGAAAAAATGGAAGTTCTCAAAGGTTAAAAAGGGCCTGGAGGAGAACATTGGAGGAGGCCAGCAGTTCAGGGAGAAAATTGTTCTGGGAGGCTGAACACAGGTGATTCTTGTTGTGTCGTAGCCTAAATCTGGTACCACTGTCCCCTGTGGTGATGCGGGATACAGAAATATGAATTACCTGTTGAGTTTGGCTAGGATAACTTCCAGGCAGAATATGGAAAGAGACCGCTGATTTATTTGATCCACGCTGGCTAAAATTTCGATAGAAATAAGCTAATAAGAAACTGCTTAATTTCAAGCAAAGCATGTATAGGAATTATAAAGACACCAGAATTTTCTGGGTTCTAAATTCATATATATGTCTATCGCAAAACAAAGCAAAACCAACTAGGTTCTGGCTAGTCTTTAATTCCTTCAAGCCAAGGCCCCCGACATCACGAAGTAGAGATAAGACACCTCTGCTGTCTTCTGTCCAACTGCAGAATTTGACCACAGAAGACGAAATGTTGCTTTAAGCCACTGAGCTGTGATCCAATTGTCGTTTGCAGAAGTAGCCAGAACAGCATATTCTAGAGGAAATTTTATTACAGGATACTTCAAACCCACATCCCTGTTTTAAAATAATTCAAGACATAGCTAAGAATATAAAGACAAAATGAAAAGTCCCCTTCATACACGTACCTTAAACTTTTCTTAGTAAAAGTATCCCTTGTTTTAGCTAGATGTGCATTCTTCCAGATGGCTTCTGTATTTATATACTTTACATGTAAAAGTATACTGTTTTTAAAATAATTTGTGGAATGTTTTTTATATTATTCAAAATATTACTTTAAAACTTAACAACTTACCTTGGATATCTTAACCTAGAAGCATATTAAATATAAATATATATACATATTTTTATAGACATATAAAATTTCTTTTAATAGCTGAATGAGCAGCCAAAGTATAATATTCATATTCACAAATTAAAAAATAATATTGAGAATTACGTTTTATGACTATGTTGGTATAAAAATAAATATAATCCAATCCAAAATGATTACTGTAGAATTATTCTTACTTTTTTTTTGTGATAGCCAAAGACATTGAAATTAAAACATTCATGTATGTTTTAGGCACTGTGCCTACAGAGCCTAATGCAGGGGTTGACTCCAGCTGAATCGAAGCTCATATATCTCAAATATGGATTTTCATAACTTGTTTAAACATCTTCGGATGAAGAACTTCTAAGATGCTTCTATTCTGTAAGCAGCTCTTGGAGTCACACTGTCACCCACACATTTGACATTGTCTCCTCTTGGGGGTCCATGCAGGGGTGTTTTTCTAGACCACAGATCTAGAGTTAAAATTGCTACAGTGATGGATGAATGCATTTTAACTTTTTTTTGATAAATGTCCCCAAATTGCCTTCTCAAAAGATGGCAGCAATTACAATCTTTTTAACAATGCAGCACCATCTCCCTTACATTACAGACAATATCCGATGGTATCAGTGGTGTATATAAAATATATTATTTTTACAAAAATGTTAAACAAAAAACTTTAGTGAGCATATGAATGTGTATGTCTATGATTCTATGAGCATAAGACATTGTGTGGAATAATATACACAGGCTGCTGATATTGATTACTTAGGCATGATGATGGAGAGAGCAAGAATGAAAGAAACAAACACAAATCAAGAATTTAAGAGTCTCATGCTGTACCGACTGAGCTAGCCCATTACTTAAAAAATGAATGTTTTAAAACAGAGTATAATATATGATCTTAAAAACAATACTATAAATCTTTTTTTCCTCTTTATGATATATATCCAGAGAGGGAGCAGTCTAATTCTGATCCTTAATCAAGAGATGAACACTAAGCAAGTCAGAGTTAGACCTGACCTGGGCTGTCCAGAAACCAGTGAGACTGAAATTAATGGCTGAGAAAGAGTAGGATGGAAGATCTATGACCTTCTGACACAGAACTAGAAACCAGTAGCCGACCCTCGGAGCCTGCCCTATGGTCTAACTCTCCAATCACAAATGCTGAGGAAAAGCAAATAAACAAACACGAAATTGCAAAACCATGTATAATATGATTCCGTTTCTATTGAAAATAATATGTATATGTTTCAATTTTGTTTTTCCCGTGAATTACTTTTTTTCTTTGGTTTGATTGTTTTCTTCTTCCTTCTCTCTTTTTCTTTCTTTACTTTTTTTTCTTTTCTTCTTTCTTTTCTTTTCTTTTTTCTTCTCTTTTCTTCCTTTTTTTCGTTTCTTCTCTTTTCTTTCTTTTCTCTCCTCTCCTCTATTCTCCTCTCCTCTCCTCTTCTCTCCTTGCCTCCTCTCTCTTCTTCTCTTTTCTTCTTTCTCTTTCCATTTTGATCCTACCTTTTGTGCTTGCTTTTCCTCAGATGCCTGGCAGTTCCTGTGTCTTTTAGGAATGGAGGACGCATTTCATGTGTGTCTGTTTAGAGCTGCAGGGTGCACTCAGGGTCTGAACAGTGGTTAGGAAGCTGCGTGGAGTCTGTGAACCTGCATCTGCTATTGAGCTGCACACCAAAAATAACGTTTGGGGTGCCTTGTTACACAATGGGCAGTTGGTATAACAAAGTATCTAAAAAGAAACAAGTATCATGTTAACTGATAGATGTCCACGAAAGAGAAATCACCAAAAGCAGTAGTTTCATTCATATGTGTGTTGCGCGTATGTGTGTGTCTGATGTCTAAAATAGATTAAGCACTATGCGATGGCATTTTGAGTTGAAAATGTCTTTGTGTGAAACCCCGATCCCCTCGAATGTCATCGTTGGTTCAGTCATAAGGGCCTTCGTGGTGACAGGCTCACATTCCACTTTTAATCCTACCTCTCCCATTTCCTTTCTCTACCTCTCCAGTTTCCTTCCCCTTCCATCTTCCTGCCCCCAGTTGTGGGGGAGCCGTGAGTGGAGCTAATCTGAAGTAAGCAGTGAACTTTTTCATCTTAGATGCATAAACCAGGCACAATGAACAAATTAGGGAGTCAAATCGACCTCTTTGTAAAAGGGTCTTCAGCATAGTACTATTAAACGTTATCTAAACATCTACAGCTAGGAAACAACTACCCAATAGGATTGAAAAATCTGGAACTAAATGAAGGACTTTTTATCATGATAAAGTGTCCACAGCTCCCAGATCTGCTAAGGATTAAGTGCTACACAGATGAGTGGTTTCTAGTAATATTACTTTTATTTAAAAAATCCCAACATGGATTTCATGCTTACGTTTGGATGGCTTTTGTTGGGTGTCAAGGTAAGGAAGTGGATAGGGTCATACTGCCATCTTGCATTTATCACCCATTAATGATCATTCATCTGCAGAGAGTTCCATGTGTTTTGATGGCATTATTTGCTAATTGTCCTTATAGGGTCTTCAAAATCCTTTCAACGTTCAAAGGAAGCTCTCTCCCACCGAGCTGCATAAGAACCCTATAATTTCAGTCTTTTGTGGGATGTAAAACTGACAGCCACAAACAAACAGACAAACAAACAAACAAACAAAAACTCATAGACACAAATACAGACAACAGTATAGAGGTCACCAGAGGGAAAAGGGGGTGGGAGGAGGTAAAAAGGGTAAAGGGGATAAAAATATGGCGACAAAAGCTGACTTGAATTTGGGTGATAAGCACGCAATGCAATATACAATGATGTATTATAGAATTGTACACTTGAAACCTATATAATTTTGTTAACCAATGTCACCCTAATGCATTTAATACAATAACAATTTTTTAACAGTAATAATGACTTTATAACTAAAGTAGGTTCTAATCTGTATTTAACATAATTGGCATTCATAAACTTTCAACCATGTTTTTTTATTCTAACATTTAACGTTTTCTATGGGTCTCAAGACCATCTAAAATCAACAAATATGTATTAAATATTTATGAATTTCTTACTGGGAACCAGATTTTTCCATAGTAATAATTTTCAAATGTTGACTTTTTTCTTTCTGTTTTTACTCATTATAGCTTTTCTACTCTTCTGTTTCTTTCTGTCTTTCTTGCTTCTATCACCATGTCTTATTTTGAAAAGGGGCTAGCATCATGGATCAGACATGTGATGTCCCATAATTCTGGTATGTTTCCTAAATATATCTGCCTAAAAATATTTGCTAAATAAATATTGGGACTAGGAAAAAAGTTGGGGGAAACTTTATATATTGCATCCAATTCCCTCATTTCTCAAGTGAAAACTGAGATGTGAAGAAGTAAATTAATATACTTACCCAAGATCCCCCCACAAGTAGAAACGCCAGTGAAAGCAGTCAGGGCTCCTGTCCTGTCCAAGACTTATCAGCACAGTTTGGAGTTTTCCCAGTTATAATCCAAACTGTACACCAGTGATTTCTGTGTGTGTGTGCAAGACTGTAAGTCAGTTGAAAGTCAGCTGCTACATACTCATTGTACCAATCCAAAATGGCGGTGATGGTATTGTCCCTGTGTCTTTGGACATGATGCATATGCGACCTTGAGACTTGTTTTGTGTGCCTACGGTGAGTGACATCTGAGTGCCACAGCTTCTGAGGTCCTCCCCGCTTAAAAGCTCTGTCATTTTTCCTTATAGGAAGTTCTGTCTTTGTTTTGCTCTCACAGAGCCACAAGGCTTGAGATTGACAAGTAGCCTCTTTGGAAATGTCACTTCCTAAGAATCAACAGCTCTGCCACATTGTTTCCAATTATATTTGACAGTGTCCTTGTAAAAATCTGTCCACAACCTATTTTAACTTGTCACACGTGAATTATAGTTTCTTTGCCTGGTTCCTCCTCTCCAGCATCAGCTATTAGACCAAAACAAACTACATGGCCCTGATGGTGAATGAGAGACTTAAGAAAACTACACTATGGATGATATAAATTCATTATCAGTTGAATCAGAGTGATGGAGATATTAATGATTAAATTCACCGGTAGCTAGGAAAGGAGAGTGTCATTGAGTATGTTGGCTCTGAATGCCACGGAGAAACACTGCACTCACATGTCAACTTATACAGCAGCATCAGGAGTCACATCTCCGGGTGCTGAAGGAAACCACCAATGTTATTTCTGAGCAGCTGTCATTACGCACTGAGAAATCCTAGAGGAAGGGAGAAATGCCAGGAGCTATAAAGGTGAGAAACTGTCCCAATTTTTTAAACAGAAGAACATAATTCATTGCAGAAATTACAGATTTTTGGCACTCTCTAGAATAGGCAATTAAACGAATATTGTATTTGAATGCCTAGAGTATGCAATGTCCCTAACATAAGTACTTGACAAATATCCAATAACTTAATTGACTCAGGTTGAATGGACGAGTGGACCATTTAAGACCAACTCTTTCCAAATTCGTCCAGTTCCTCTTTTTGGACAGAATAGGTAAATATTTCATTACGGAGTTAACTCAATGAGTTGAGGGTGGGATATTATTTTTACCTTATTTGATGCTGATACTGTATTATTAATTTTATCATTTAATCCTTACAATTTCCTGAAGCATGTAAGCTTAAAAGCGTGAGTTTATGGATGGAAAAACTGAGGCCTAGGGAGATCAAATACCTTGTCGACAGTTCCAAGCTGAGAAATCATAGATGTGGGATTTAAAGCAAGATTTTTGCAACACTAATCTTGACACTCAATACTACATGGGCTCAATTTTCCTTAACTTTAGATTTGCTCTCCACTGAGATCCTTACTTACCTGCCCCAAACCAGACATGCTCCTTGCAGATCTCTGTTTTAGGGCAATGTTTTTTTTTTTTTTTTTCACAAAAAAAATTCCTGAGTCTGTCAATCCCATAAAGTATATGGACTGCACACCCATCACCAGTGGTCCTCCTAAACCCCAAGACATGCATGCGTCACAGGGAAAAATGAATCTAGGTGCTATCAGGAACAAAACTAAGTCATTATAACATCATTTGACACTGCAGTAGAGGTCATCATGTTCTCAGCAGGTAGAGGTCACCATGTTCTCAGTGTGGCATTGACAAAAATTTTTGAGGCAGAGATGAATGTTAAATCTGCTTGAAGGTGAACAGCATGCAAAATTCGTAGGTACTTGATTTTTTGAAAATTTGGTTAGTCAATGAGCAGAGGAGAGTTGGCCACAGAAGTTGTTCAGAGTTTTGGTCAGCTGGAATGTTGTCTAGAAAGTTCCATGATGGAGGCACAACTTGGAACAGACATTTGGCAAACAAGTAGAAGTGTATTTGCATTGTCTCTCTAACTAAAAGACGTTATAAGTTTGTAAAATAAATGTGGCTCAAAACCATGAGGGACAATAATATCGTAATCACCATGTGTGATGCCACATGGGTACTGACCTTATCTGCGGGGTCTCTTAGTAAGTTATATAAATGTCAAACCATTGTACTGTACACCTGAAACTAGTATAATATTGAATGTCAACTGTGATTGGAAAAAAAATTTTTGAAACACACTAAGGAAGAAACTTCTATTTTCAACAACAGGAAAAGTGACTGACTGGATGAATCCATACTTTTGGTTTATTAAGAAAAATTTGGTACAAATTTTCTGTCGTGTTAAGTGAAAGATGCAAGTTTCTGTCCTATAAGTATGGAATGATTGCAATTTCATTAAAATACATATATATGTATAAGTACATATATATAAGTATATGCATATGAAATGATGTATATGCACACATATGTAAATGTTTTAATGGATACGATACCATATTTTTACATCATTTTATTATATATTTAGTGGTTTTCAAGCATTTTTACCAATATATACGTAAGTAAATATAATAAGTTCAATTGATAATTTGAAAGATAAATATATTCATGCTTTTTCAAGTGAATTACAATTTTTTTTTACTAAGATCAAGCACGTGTGTTTTATGTATATGCGTGTATTTATCTGGAATATATATTAAACTGTGACTATTTTGGGAGTGGATTTATGTAGTTATCAATGACATTGTCTAAACTGCCCTGAGGCGACGTCGAAGGGCCCTGGAAAGTCACACAAAGGAAAGAAATGCCCATGGCACATGGTACAGACCAAACTGGTTTGTCCTCGTTACCATTTCCGGTGGTTCTCAGCTCAGTGCCATCCGTGACTTCTACATGCAAAGCCAGACCAACCGAATCCGTCCCCTGAATGTCTGCTCACTCCCACACTGCCTTCTCCCTCAACACTTTGTGTGTGGTATCTGTCACATAAAACACACTTACATGCTAGTTTTCTCTTCATTCATAAATATATTGAATCGATCAAATGGTACTTGACAGTCTTCATAATGAATTATAATCATACATGGCATGACTCACCAAGTTCTTTCACATCCGTTTTCCATTACATTCTCTCGACGAAGTTACAAAGAATTGGGAGTGTGATTACCAGCCTCATAAGACAGGTGAAGAACCGTGATTTAAAGAAAATACACTGTTTACTCCAGGACACAGCTAGACAGTATCAGTTAAAAGTTGTTGAACTTGATGTGTTCTTTCAATTTTGCTGAACTTTTTTATAAGACTGACTATATTGATCTGGGTAGCTAATCAATACTGGTTGGATAACCTATAAAGTTATAAAATATATGAGTCTTAGTTCTGTCTCTGCAACATGGAAATAATATTAATTTTTATGAACATTGGGATTAGAGAAAAAGCATATTAGTGACTTCACATTACAAGCATTCAATAACTGAGCCAGTCATTCTCTCATCTTGGTGTCTTAACTTTCCTTGCTTGATTTTTCTTCATAATAATTATAAAGTGACATGTCTATTTGTTAATGTATCTATAGCGAGTCTCCCTCCCAGCCGGAAAGAAAGTTCTAGGAGAGCAGAGACTGTTGCAAGCGCTGTTGGTTGCTTTGTCGTGTTCTCACTTAGAACAGTGCCTGGAACAGAGTGGAATAATGTCACTATTTTGTAAGCTGATGGCTCTCTTGGCATGCTTACTCCAAAGCAACACACATGACAACAATATCACTATGGTTTATCCAGCCAGGGTCAGACCTTATGCCCTGAAAATTCAGAGGATTTCAGTTTTGAGGGAGATGAATGAGCATCAGAATGATTCATCTTCTCATTAATTTCAATGTGCAAAGTCAATTAACAACATAACGTGATTCAGAACCAGGACTACTGATTTAAATTTATGTTCCTCCTACTCTGTCGACCAAACTTCAGTCTGTAACAGTATATTTCACAGATAACGTGTGTGTCAGTCACTAGCATCTCCTGTCCCCTGGGACTCTGCCGGATATAGCTCTCAAGGTAGCTTCTTCTTTCCTCTTCCTCTGTTTTGCCTTGATCAATTTTCGCTTTGTTTATCTTCATCCCTTTGCATCCTTCCTGGCTTTTTTCATGCTATCTTAAATGATGAGTTTTCGTTTTTACAGAAAATTTTTTCTTCAGTTGATCTTGAGAAACACTCACTTGGAAAAAAATAGTAGCTTATAACAGCATGCATAAAACGAGTATTCCAAATCATGCATGCCCCATGTACAAACACAAATTAAGTTATTTATAATGATGTTTATGTGGTTTAGGCATAAACAGTAAACAGAGAGAGACTAACTTCTCACTAAGACTCTGGCCAAGTTCTTGAGACGCATCTTCGAATTTTAAAAATCAGAATTTTTATTTTAGAATCAGATATCTAAAAAATGTGTTCTCTTGTAATAAAAGTATTTTCATTCTAAAAGCACCATTCACTTATAAATATTCTATATTTTTCCTTCAAAGTTGCCAGACATTTTTTTTTTACCACATGAAAACCTCATTTCCATGAGAAAAAGGCAGCTGTGTTCCTAATATAGAACTGAAACATAACTCCTTGAAAAGTGGGCCCTGACACATTAATTCAAACTTTCCCCATCTTGAGTTGTTAGACAATCAGCAAAAAGCCTTTGGAAAATGTAAGGCGTCCTAAAAATACATTTTTCACCTAAGCTCACTATTTTCTTAAAAATATTTTTTTTAAAAAGCAAAACAGTAAAACTTGTCTTCACTTGGTAGGTTTTTTTTTAAATTTTTTTCTTCCCATTTGTATTCCTGCAATAGACTCTTCTCACCAGTGAGATTTTCATCCTGTCTCTATCACAGAAGACCATCTTCACCAAGTACACTTGGAACACCGAGTTTCAGAAATGAAATGCATTACGAATTGAAACAGGATGTTCTAATTAAAATGAAGACTTTTCAAGGGATCGTCACATTCCCCAACAGATCCATTTCCTGCTGCCATCATATCTCCTCCATGCTGAATGTTTTATTGATGCTTTAAAACAGTAGCTCCGATTAATACATCTCCGCACACATGTTTGGCGGTGCTAATCATTCTTTAACAGGAAATCATTCTGGAAGGTTAGTAATGGCACTTAGACAACTTCGAATAAAACTCATTAATTTTACAAAAGGGGAAATTGAGGCTTGAGAGAAATAACGGATTTTTATTTAGCACCCCTATTTTTTGAAATTTTGGAGTTCTGATAATCTTGAGAGTGACAATGATAATACTATGCCTGTAAGAGTCTGATTCAAGATAACTGATGAATATTCAAGTCAATTATCGTCCGTTGATTGTAAACTTATCCATCTAGGATCTGCTTAATGCACAGTGTTTATCAAGAAAATAATGCAGAGGATAAACTATTTTCTTGCCTTTGTGGGTGGTTATTCAAGGATTATTATTAGAAACTGAGATCTTTCTAAATAAGTTTCCAGAATTAGTTTTTGAACTTAATATAGAATAATCAAGAAACTCATAAGAGTTTAAATAATAAAAACAAATTGTCCAAAGCTACACAGTAAGTTTATAGCAGAATAAGAGTCCCTCCAGCTCCTAAAACTGTAGAAACAACACTAGATTGACTACTTAAACCCTTCTGAGGGTCAAAACTATTTGTTCATTGTTGCCCCCATGTTTCTTTTTTAAAAAAGGCAAAACAATTGAAATACGGAATTTATTCTGATTTCACTCATTTTTCCATTAACACCTTATTCCTGTTCCAGGATTTGATCCAGGATTCTACTTACATTTAGTTGTCATGTGTCCCAGCTTCTTCTACCTGCAAAAGTTCCTCAGTTTTTCCTTGCCTTCCATGACCAGTTCCTTTGTAGCAGATTTGCCTGGACCTCTCGCATGATTCAGTTAAGGATATATTTTATTAAAATGGTACCACAGAGATGTTGTGTCTTCTTCAGGGAAAGACTGTTTTCAAACATTCCATAGTAACGCATACGGACGCCATCACTGGCAATTTTAATACTGTGTCACTTTTTTGTAGCCACCATATAAAGATTTCAGATGTATCATTCTTTTCTTCTCTAAGTACCCTCATGCATTACATCTTCCATTTGCTTGAAGAAATTAGTGTAAATTATACACAAGGGAACTGAAGCCCAGGACAGTGGTATGGCTTGCAGTCACGCAACTAATTAGCAGTTTTATGCCTTTAATTTTTGTGTTCAGAACCTTAGCTCACAGATTTTTTCCAAGAAAGCTCACTGTGAAGACTTAGGAACCTCATCACCTCTGGGTGTCCTGAAAAACTTTCTGTGAACTTCACATTTCCTTTCATTTCCAGTCACAAAGCCCTAATTAGATGTGTCACTATTCGGTGTCCTATGTGAGACTCATGCAGAATGTTTCCTCAGAAACCCGCCATCAGTACCTTGGACTTCCATCTTTTTCCTTCCCCACTCCTGCTGTATCTTTGTCCCTACATGGACACGAGGGATGTGAGTGCTTCCTACTTCCCCTAATTGGACTGAGATATGCCACCACTCAGAGCTGAGGATTCTTGGTGTGCCTTCGAAATTAATCTGACTCCTGAATAAGGATTTGGCTCTGCAAAGCCTGGTGCTTTGGAACCCTGCTGAGATGCTGCCATCAAAAAAGAGAAAAAATCAAATTTCTCTCAGAACGGAGTCTTAATAACAGTTGGAAACTTCAGCCTCCTTCCTATAATTTATTTACAAAGAATCTTTTTGAAGGGAACTATCTTGGAGAATTCTGTGTGGCTTTGATGTTTGCAAAAATAACCTTGTAAAGATAGAAAGATGATAGATGGAAAAATATTTAGCTATGCCTACATATAGAAAATATGACTGATTAAAATAAGAAGTCTTGTGGCCAGTACCTCATAGATGAGATTTTGATTTTTATGTTTTTCTTAGGACCAGACTCCCATCTTAACACTAGTAACTGTTTTAATTTTGTACGACCAATGTCTAGCTTTAGTTCTACCATAAATATTTTTAGACAATATTTTTAGTGAAAATAGATTTTAGGGGAGGGAAACTTGGGGTCAGGATGTGACACATAGAAGTAGAAACAACTATTAAAGGGTATATTGTAGACTGAACAGATTACCCCCCAAATTCATAGGTCAAAGTCTTTATCCAATGTGACTATATTTGAAGATAAAGCATTTAAGGGTGTAATTAGGTTAAATGAGGCCATAGGGGTGGGGTGTAATGTGATAGGACTAGGACTAGTGTTCTTATGAGAAGAAGAGACACCAGATCTCTCCCCGCCTGCCACACACACACACACACACACACACACACACACACACACACACACATACACACACACATACAATGTAAAGGCCATTTGAAGATACACAAAGATGGTCATCACTAAGCCAGGGTGATAGTCCTCACGAGAAACCAACCCCAATGACACTTTCATCTTCGACTTCTGGCTTCCAGAACTGTGACAACATGTCTATTGTTTGAGCCACCCCATCTATGGTAGTTCATTATGGCAACCTGAGCTGATTAGCAAAGGGTGTGTCATTAATCCAGCCACCATGTGGACAACTGAAATGAGATTCTGCTGGAAACTCTGGGAAGTGGTACACCTAAGATTTATCCCCACCCCAGGGAGAAGGAGCTAGAATCTCTGTATATTAACTCATGCCAGACGTTGGCTGATGACTGCTCTTGTGGGTTATTAGTTTCTCGAAACATTCACCCAGATACAGAGTGCCTTCCTGCAATGTAAGGGGACAGAGAGGAGACCTCAGGACACGTGGAGATACAGGTAGTTGGATGCGCGCATGAGCACAGCAAAGGAACAGTGAAAGCAAGTAGGAGAAATAGACCCAATTCATTTTATGTGCTTTTTAATTTCCCCTGCAAGGAAACTGATGCTCGAATCTGTAATGTGTGCATGAGTGTGCACGCTCGTGTGGTCATTGATATACATGATATATTCCTATGTCGTACAAGATTGGGATGAAATGAGGTCCCATTAATAATAACAGGCCTGATCTGGCTACTAGTCGGGACCACCCACTGACATTTGCTGTAACTCGAGCACTGTCATCTCCCTTCATGGCAAATCCATAGAATGGTTCATGGATGCTCAAAAGCGCATTCCTTCAGTATCACAAGGAAGCATCACACTCTTTCTTTCCAGACTAGGTCCCATTGGCAAGTTTTGACTGAGGTCTGAGGCCTTGGGAACTCTCTGGGATACACTCGCTCCAAGATATTTTCAGAAGCCATCCAGGAAATCTGATCTTATTCAGATCAACCTCCACTTCCTACTCTACGTCTTGCTTCCTTCCCCTGACCTTTCACCTAAACATGGCATCTGTCACTGGGGCTTGCCTACGTGTTCTGCTCTTTAATCACACTGAAGCTATAACACCAAGTTACTGCAAGATCCTTAGTGTAAACTTTGAAAATCAAATACAGAATCTATAAAGTAAAAACATATTTTTGTTTTTAAAGTTTTAAACTCACTCTTTTAGAATTTAGCTCTAGATAGTGGGGAAAAAGCAATATGATACATATAAAATGAATATCAATAAATATAATAATATGTGAATATTATAAAAATTTCCTCTCATAATAGCAAAGAAGAATTGTGTAGTCTGTGTAAGGAAATCTTTAAATGTCTCTGAAAGACATCAAAAAATTCAGCAGAGTAGAAAGGTAAACTATGTTTTTTTTAATATAAAGACACAAATATGTCTTTTCCTAAATGTCTTTTTTTCATTTTCTAAATATGTCTATTCTCATTTAAAATTTATGCATTTGTGCATCCTGATAAAAATGCTACAAAGATTTTTATTAGAACTAAATAAATGTATTCTTAGGCTCAAAAGGAAAAATTAAAAAATTATGAATAGTCAGAAAAAAATTATGAAAAGTAATGAAGGAGCATCTGGTAATTACACTTACCATAAAACTACAGAAATACATAGTGTATCACTGTCACATGAAGAGACAGAGATGAATGAAAGGGTAGAAAAGTCCAGGAATAGATCTAATATTTATGAAAATTTAGTACATATAAACAAGTGCCATTTTAAATCAGTGAAGAAATAATGTTATTCAAAAATTGTTGTCAAGACACCTTGGTCACCATCTGAAAAAAAGTTTTTAAATTAGATTTTTTACATTGTATGTCATGCAAAGGATTTAAATTAGGAAAAATAAATACATGTTCTAAAAAGCATTAGATAAAAAAGTATTCAAAGTGGAAAAAAACTCTAACATAAATCCTAAAAGTTTTAAATGAGAATAACTGTAAATACACGTCACATAAATTAAAACAGAAAATGCTGCAAAAAACACCAAATCATAAAATATTAAAAGTCAAACAACAAACTGAGAAAAGAAAGTACAATTACTTTTGCATAGTTGAGTTTAATCACAGACATTTTTTTAAATTTAGTATGTAATGAGTATCCACAGAGAAATAAGAGCAAGACCAATACCCAGTAGAAAAAAATCGGGAAAAAAACTATAAATAGTGTATAGAAAAAGACAAGCATTTTTTTTTAAATATGAAAACATTTCAACCTCGATTGTAAGGAGAATACTGTGAGATGTAATTTTCATAATAAGATTGCCAGTGTTTAAATGCTTGATAATTATGCTGTTGAGAGCGTGCAGAAACACTTGTATTGTTGATGGCATTATAATTTGTGACTATTACTCTAGAAAACATCAAAATCCTACATGGCAGTACTTTATGGCTGAACAATTATATTTGAGAAACATACACTGTAGGTATCTACACACATGTAAGAGCAACAAGTTAGCTGAAGAAAAATATCTAATGAGTATTCTTCATTTGGGAGCTTTTTCAATGAAGTACGGCATGTGTATGTGATATAATACGATGCAGCTTTAAAAAAAAGTAGAGTTTATTATTTTTAGATAAGAACAATCTCATAATATCCCTTCTCAAATAATAAAAAAAAAAGAACAGAGACAATAAGAATACTGCCATTTGTGTAGAAAACACGCAAGCATGTATTTGCTTGTAGGTGTCTCATAAATGCTATTAGATATTTTAATCTGACAGAGATTTTAAAGATTACAGTTATTATTACTATTAACTTACTGTGCAGTAGACATTCCTTTAGATGTACCCACACTTCCGCTCTCTTTGCATTCCGTACCCTTCTGCATCCCCAGCCCCCCAAGTCATATCATCTCGACTTTACCTAACGGGAACCCCTTAGTAGTTCTTTCACTTTAGATCCAGCGTTCGTTTACCTGACAATAGTTTTATTTCGTCTTTATTTATGTATTTAGAAAATATTTTCCTTGGATTCAAATTTCCAGATTAGTGGTTATATATTTTCAGCAACTTATACATAACTTGTCATTGTTTTCTGCTTTCTCTATCTCTGAAGAGGTCCATTGTCAGTCTTACTTTTGTTCTTTGCAAGGTAATAAATATGTGAATATATTTTGCCTTGTTAGGTTGGTTGCTTTCTAGCTGTCTTTAACGTTTTTGTACTTGTTTTTTAGTAGTTTTATTATGATATGCTTAAGTACAGGTTTGTTGTTGTTATTGTATTTATCTTTTTTTTAATATCTTGCTCAGATATTTTGCTACAGCCTCATGAATCTGAGATATTTGATGTCTTTCATCAATGTCAGTAATTCAGAGCATAACTTATTTTTAATAGATGTAAGGATAAATTTCAAAATGCTTGAATCTCCATTCATGAACCATAGCAGATTTTTTTTTTTTTGGTAAAAAATTAGCACGTCTATTTGCCACCTGAATTCACTCAAAGATTTTTTGTTTGTTTGTTTGTTTGTTTGTTTTTGTTTAAAACATCTTCAAGTGGGGAAATGGCTGGCATTTTTAATTTAATATTTCACCATTACATCCATATTTTCAACATTTAAATATAAAATTAATTCTTTCCATTATTATAAAACGGGGAATCTTAGGGTCTGTGTGGCTCTTTGCAAGTTACTACTGTTTAAAATGAAATGAGTACTGCTGAGTTTTAACAAACTATAAATTACACCTATAATCTGTTCTCACAGGAATGGAAAGAAAGCAAGTTGCCCTCAGCCTAGTATGTGTGAAACATTTCCGGGAATAAATAAATCCAGGAAGGCACTGATGAACATGGCTTAGGGGTCGAAAAAAAAATCAAATCAGAAAATGTATTAAAATGCCCATAATTTAGGAAATGCTGTAAAACAATTGGGTAAATTATCCTTAGAGAGACAGAAATATTAGGACTTGCTGTTTCTAATGAAAAGGTCTTCCTTTAAAGCCAGTTTTGAAAGGGGCAGGAAATATGACTCCAAGGAGACCTGAGTAGTGAGCTTAAAGAAAAAAAAAGTCTTGACTGAGAGGCTTTGGATAATTCCCATCCATGTTTCTCTCATATCTAACCAGTGCAAACAATATTTGCGTTTCTATTTTAATCTCGGACAACATGTTACAGAAGACCCAGTGGTACCCTGGGTCTCCATACCTTTTCTTAATCACAGTCAAAATTAAATCAGCGTTTGTTAGATATCTATGGTTTGTGCCAAGCTCTGTGCTGAGGTATGGAGGGAAAGAATGAGAACCATCAAAGAGAATGCTGTTTGCAGTCTAGTGAGAGAGGAGGATAAAAAGAGTTTAATCGGTATCATAGAAATTGGTACAAGTGGCAAACTATCTGAGGGTGGTCAAAGGACCTCAGTCATACAAGCAAAAGGAAGTGAACTTTGCCAACAACCAGGCAACCTGGAAGAGCCCCAGCCAGCACTCTGAATTAGCCTCGTGCGACCTTGAGAGGACCCAGATAATAGATGCCCGTGATCTTGATTAATTTTATTATTTTGCTGCTCTTCTATATTTTCGCTGACCCTTATGTGTTCACTGTAAGCTCAGTAAATGTGCACTAGTGAATAACAGTTGGATGAATGGGAACTGTGAGATCAGACACTTCTGTTGTTTTAAGCTGCAGAGTTTGTGAGAAATTGATGGGCAGCAATAGAACACTACTATGCACAGACGGAACACAATTAATTTCTCTGGGACCTAGCCTTATGTTATTATAAATGGTTCTTCCTTTAATACCTTAAGTCATTAAAGTTGTGTCACTATTCAGCTCAAAACGTTTCCTGTCATCTAACCCCCATTCTGCCAAGTCCCTCCGAACCAAAGCAAGTAACGAGCATGCGTTCCATCCATCTCAATTTGTGTGCTTATTTGGGGCTGACCCAGTTCCAAACTGGTCGGCGATGAATGAGTCATTTGCCAGAGTCATCATGCTTGAGTGTTCATTTCCGAAAGGAGGCTTTGTCAGAAAGCCGATCTCTGGACTCTGCTGCTCCTGTAATCCAGTGGCTTTCCAGTTCTTGCTGAATAAGGGGCTAAATATGCATTTCTATTTTTTTCTGCTAATTAAACGTGCATGACATAGTGGTGTTGAGGAGAGCAGAGCTTACTCGTGGTTTCATTCCCTTTGTGGTGTACTCTGTGGACCAGAAAGGGTGACGTCAGACTCGTTACACCCCTTATTCATTTTATATATTAATGACACATCCCGGGAACCAAGGTGGCCACAGTCACATGACTGGATTTTATTTCATACGTGATCTTTATGGCCAAGAGGGAAGCAGCAGACAATATAGAGAAAGGCCTTGAAGCGCTGGGATTAAGAAAGCAAAGTGAACTATATACTATAATGTTTTAAGACATTTGACCTTGGAATATCATTGAACTCATCTGAGCTTCAAATTCCTCATCCATACTTATTCAGTCCCTTTGCTCTTTCTCATCACATCGTAACTCGCTTGAGCAAATGAGTGTCTCTATTATTCTCTCCAGTGTCTCTCTCACCCATCCGTTCTCTTTATTTCCACTTCCTTTTAACTTCCTCTTTTCAAAATAATTCCATCTGTGCTATTTAAACAGTCTCACTGTCTCTGTTATGTTTATCTTTCCAATTAATCCTTCTCCACTGAAGCCAACATGATCTCTCCAACATACAGACATTCATGTAGGGGATGAATCTCCCTTCCCCCCATTGTTCAAACCCCCCATCATTCTCCGGTTTCCTCATTCTCTATGTGATCCCACGGGAACCCGTACAGGCTGAATGCTGACATCACACCCTTGCCAGACCTGAAATCGAATGCACCTTATGTTAAAACTCCAGAGGACTACTTATAATTCCAAAATAAGGATTGCCCCTGCCTGTTTTTAAGCTGTGTCTTCCTTGTCCTCTGTCTTTTGAATCCCGGTCATCTCCTGTGCTCCCGTGGCACTTCATATTTACAATACCGTGACACCAGTGCCGCTGGTTGTAAGCACAGCTGTCTCCCACGCTGCATCGGGAGCACCATGTAAGCAAAACGTGTATTTCACTCCTCTTTTCTATTTTTGCTGACCCTTACGTGTTCACTGTAAGCTCAGTGAATGTGCATTCATGAATAATAGTTGAATGAATGAGTGGGTGTGATAATAGTAATAATAAATAACCTTTATTGATTACTTGCTAATTATATGTTGTTATGCTAAAAGCTTTATATGAATTAAGTCATCTGATTCTTCAAATAGTCCTTCCTGGTAGATATTTTAATGTTCTCCATGTTGTAGATAGTTAAACCTAGGTTTATTAAGGTAAGTATTTCTTCTAAGGCTAAACAGCTAGTTGGAAGAATGAGTTAAGTGAATGCTACAGGGCTTGTTATAGATTTAAAATGTCTTTATTTCCTTTCATTACCAGAAGGCAGATTATACCAGAGTATTGTGGTATTTGTGGGTTCTGCTATGTTACAATTCTCAAAGGAGATCATCCTAAATAGTAATTCTCATTGTAGAATGTTCTAAATACTGAAAAGATAGAATATTTGGGATGAATCTTTTGAAGATGCTTTTGAAAGATACGGAGTCTAAATCCATGACACAAAGTCATTTCCTTATATTTTGAGATCTGACAGCTATAAACTGGGGACTTCTAAAATTATAGACTCCTTTGGGCTTTCATTATACCTTTACTATATTTATTATAAACTCTTTCAACATAAAATACAGTAATAGTTAACAAATTCACACTCATTACCTTCTTGACGACTTAATGATTTAGAAAAGTTGAAGATTGCTATGAATTATATAGCATCTAGTGTTGCAGAACAGGTAACGTCTTTGTAAAATATTGTCAAAAAATTGAATATCTCAAGTTCAACAAATGATGTATGCAGTTCACGAAGATAGCAAATGTCCTTTAACCATCTTGCATTGTCTTATATATTTTATATGATGGAGTTTCTTGACATTAGTCAATAAGCCTGCACATTTTAATTTTTTTCTATGACTCACGGAGTCTGCCACACCTTGTTCTGCTGTATATTCCTAGTGTTCGAGAGGTAACAGATTACAAAGTATTGAAAGGAAGGAAAGAAAACCAGGCAAACGTGTTCACAAGCTAAATCTACTCCTTTGCCTCCTAAGCACCATATTTTTAAGCAGATGAGCTAACTTGTTATGGTCGTTCCTCAGCCTTAGCCATCCCTAAAAAATCTGGTATCTGAATTTCCTTCCCCAAAAGTGTCTATTTTAGAACTTATGTTCTACCTTTTGCATGCCCTTGAAAAAAAATGGGGAGAGAAAATTTAAAAATAAAAGGGGAAAAAGATGCAATTGATAGTAGAGAAGTTTCTGATAAAAAAAAAACTTGCTATTTTAAAAATATATATATTTTGCGTCAAAAGAGAAAAAAATGCTGAGATTGAGTGAACATTCTATCAAAACAAGGACAGCCTTTTTCTGCAGTCTGGACTATAGCTAAAACGGGCAAAGCTAAAGCTGTTTGACTTTGTTAAACTGCTAAAGCTGCATTTAGCTTCGTGCCCTGCGGGGTGAGTTAACGAGATAAATCTTGGTACACCTGTTGGTGTTCTCAGAGTCATACGGGCAACAGCCACTTTCTGTTCATGAATCCTTCCACCTTCTCTGAAATCCTGGAGCCTGCTAAGATCGGAAGGTGGGCTGCGTGGATCTCCAGTTCCTGTGGCCTTAAATTTCTTTGTGTGCTTAGCGCTGTTTGAGTGTGTTTCTTTGACACAGGGGAGAGTGGAGACCCACGAGTGATCTCTAGAGATGGACTTTGATGGAGGTCTATGCAAGATGCTATGGTAGCGAGAGAAAGGGGAGCTGGTCCAGGTTAGAGAAAGGCCAGAAGGTGGTGCAGAAGCACAATGATGATGCTTCAGAGTGAATGGGAATAACAGCATGAAAAGGACCTGCCATCAGGGACAAAGACCTGGGGGAGAGAGGGAAGAGCAGAAGTCTATTCAGAAGGGGCTGGGAGATAGTCCTGGAAAGGTGGGAGGGCCAGACTAGGGGACCCCTAGAACCCAAACCCTGCATAAAAACCTGAGCAGGCAGCTCCAGCAGCGGACTCAACTTTATGTAACGACCACCACGCATCACATGACGATTTGTGAAATTGTTAACTCACGTGAACAACAAGCCCCTTTTTTAGTTACCTCAACATGAATAAACAGTTGAATTCATGACAAGCACACAGAGGGCTGGTTGCTTTTGGAATCTGTGCAAAGCTTTTCCCCAGGAATATGTGATGGTTTTTAAGGCTTTTAACTTTGGCAGGAAAGTAGAATAACTCTGAAGCGTTGATATGGCTTAGCTACACAAACACTTGATGTTGCCTGAATGTTGACCCTTAAGAAGCACAGAGTGTAAATATAGTTCCCTAACAAAGTTTAGCGGAGCTGAATGATGCTGTAAAGGTAAATAATAACAGTGATTTTTTTTCCCAGAGTGTCCAAAAGAGTGAGGAACACAAAGTCAGTTAACCCAACTTAACGTACTAAAATTTTATTAATCCCCAAAAGACACTTACTGAGTTGTGAGGTATGTTTTGCTTGAGTACTCCAGAGTAAATTAGAGTTTTCTTAGACTATCTTTTTCATTTTTGTGAAAAATGCAATTATAAAAAAAAAAAAATGTACCTGAAACGGAACAAAGTTACTGTGCTTCCCTCAAAGTTACTGTGCTTTCCATCTGAAAGTTTTAGCAACGGGACAAGTAAAATTGCTTTCCCACGTACCAGCTATTCTTATAGACTAGGAGTTATTTTTACTCACCTCCACTCAATAAACTCTGTGGATTAACCAATGATCATTCATTTCAGAGTTTGTACCATCCGATGCCCATCACGTGACAAATTCTCCTATGTGATAAGTCCACTCACTTCTCGTGCCAACACTTGAGTTGTAACCCTACCAGGAGCCTGGAGATTTTATGTCCAAACTTGACACTAAGGACACTTGTTATCGCAATTACGCAATTTAATTATTAAGTAGTATGCAAAATCACGCCAAACTAGAGATGAATTATTTGGAAAGACTAATAAAAGATGAGATACTATACACAAAGAGTAAGTTTTGTTTGGGTGAAAGAGCTTGAGATTCAGAGAAAGTTATCTAAGTTCTTGTTCCTCCCAAAGAGAATGAACTAGCAGTTAGCAGAGACATGGATTTGTGAAAGGACTTGGTCCCTCATGCGATATTTGCCATTTGCCATTTGCATGCACACCACACAGACTTTCTGGAGTACAATTTGCACATGTTGGTACAAAACCTTGGCATAGAGCCCTCCTTGCCCATCAGCCCGGGAAGCCAGAAATTCCTCAGAATGAACATCTTCTGATGCCTCAGCAATGACTGACAGAAGTGACTAGACAAATGCCCATTCCACTGGAATATCTCTGAAAGGCACCCAGATTTCCCTAGTGGGCTCAGGTTCCACTTCTCCACAGTGGTACCCAACTTCATAACAAACCCTCCTACGGGCTGCCTTTATTCTCTGTCTCTGGTCTCCACTTTCCTACTGATGTGTCCTGGACTCGCTTCCCAATAGACTGCGTATATTCAGATTCTGTCCTCTTTGCTCTCCTCTGGTGGGTCTGTTAGTCAGCTCCAGTCAGCTCAGGCCGCCATAACAAAACACTACCATCTGGATGGCTTCAATGGCAGACAGTTATTTTTCTCATGGTTCTGGAGGCGGGACTTGAGATTCGGGTCCAGCATGGTTGGTTTCTCTCACAGCTGTACTCCTTCTCCCTGTCATCTAACACGGTAGAGAGTTATGGTTTCCCTTTTCTCGTAAAGCCACGAATCTTATTCTGACAGCACTGCCCTCATACCCCTCTTTCACCCGACTATCTCTCTAAGGCCCCATCTCCAAATACCATCACACTGGGGAGTAGGACTTCAGCCTCTGAATTTGGGGGGAAACAATTCAGTCTACAGCAGACGAGAACCAACACAGTGTATGGAACAACAATGTGCAGACATATGTTCACAAGAAAGGCCATTGTCCCAGATAAATAAATTGACATGTACCTGGATATGCACCTTTGACTTAAAATAAAATTAAGGGTATATGTATAATCTAAATGGCTTTTAAAAAGGTACCAGTTCCACTGTCATCTCAGCTGCTATGTGAGAACAGCCATCACATTGTGACCAAAGCTTCCACTTCCTTATTTAGAAATAGACATTTTTCTCTCTATTTTCAGACATCCTTTTGGGGGGCCATTTTTTTGAGTGTCATTTTGTCACTTTACAGTACAATTAGATTTTTAAAAAATGAACATTTCAAATATACAAAACATAATGTACAGAATTACACCAATAAGGTAAAAAAACACATTTTTCTAAACATTTTTATATATGTTCTTCATCAATTTTTAAATGATTAAAATATCACAGCTCTATCCTATGCATGTGTGTGCAGGATTTTTATTGCATAGATACGAATATTGGCAAAACAGATGCTGCCATGTTGCATTAAGGTCCCCTCCTCAGTGGGGGCCCATGTACCCATCTCTCAAACACCGACGTCCACACCCCAGGCTGGGTGTTGCCTTCGGCGGTGGAGTACTATCTGTGGTCCACTGCGGGCTGATGCAGGGATGTGTATTCTCAGGCGCCTTGCCTCTGTGTGGAGTAGTAACTCTTAAGAGCCATCCGAGCTGCAGAGCTCCAGGTAGTTACAGGCTGCGACCTCGGATACAACCAGATCGTGACTTGATTTCATGCTCTGCCCTCTTTTGCTTCTCCGTCTTCCTTACCTCAAAGCGAGCTTCTCTAAATGCCCTGCGCACGACTCTTCATCGTAGACTGTGCTTCCCAGGAACTCAACTGAAAAAGCAACAGAAAGACACGTGTCATTGTTCTGTGTGCTTTAAAATGTCCATAAATGGAATCATACTGCTTTATGCACTCTTTTAGGTTTTTGAGATATAGCCATAGTGATACATATAACTATAATTCATCTTAAGTGCTATTTAGAATACGATTATATGACTAAACCATGATTTATTAATTTATTCCCCTACTGAGAAACACTTTATTCCACTTTGGCTATTACAATCATGCTTCACTGAAACGTTTTTTTTTTTCTTTCATATATATATATATATGTGAGTGTTTCTCCAAAACAGACATCAACACGCAAACTACTCGTTGACAGACTGTATGACATTTTTCAATGGCTCTCTAAAGTGATTATACCAAGTTTGTCTTCACCAATAATATGGGTTTCCATTTTTCTACATCCTTGCCTAAGCATCTTGTTAAAAATATTGGCACATTAATATTTGCAAATTTGTAAGGGTGAGATAGAATCTTATTTATTTAAAAATGAAATTTTGCTGATTGCTAGTAAGCATAAGCATCGTTTTCTTTGCTTGCTTTTTTGCCATTTAGATTTCTTCCTCTGTTAATTGCCTATCCTTGACATTTTTCTATTAGAATCTCTTATTTTGAGAGATATGTGTGTGTATTTTTTTATTTTGATATGTATATATGTTATTTAAACATACATACATATGTATGTTTGTCATATCCCATATGTAAGCAACAAAGAATTAAATTTAGGGTGTAGCTTTCTGTTGTACTATCAGTCTTATATAAAATTTTAAAAATCTAATGTAACCAAATGTATTAATGCTTCTGATTGCGTTTTACTTGTGAAATTCTATTTAAGACATTATCCCATATGCCAAGTTCATAAATAATTGTTTTGTGTTAAACTTTTTATAGTTTTCTTTTCATATTTTTGTTTTTAATCAAGCCAAGACTGACTTGTGTATGGAATTAAAAGGGATCTAATTACATTTTTTTCCCTTAGGGATAATCTGTTCTTCTGCTTTCATTTATGTACTGGTATATGTTTCCTGGCTGATTTGTTTTGTCATTTCCATTATGATGTAGCTTCTGTCATAAGTGTAGCTTCTTTTACTTTCATTTGCTTATTTATTTATTTTGCCTTATTTTATTTCTGGGCTTATTTACTTTTGTTAAGTCTATTTGTTGATTTCTGCATGCAAATTCTTCAGTATTTACACTAGGAGAGCTTACTTTTTACAAGCCAGACACATAATTTTATTGTCCTAATTGAGGAATAGATGCATGAGACTTGGGAACACGCATTCGGGATGCGTAGCTGGTGACCACACACTCCTCCATCACTGGTCAGCTTGTGGATTCTTTTTCAGCACATTTTCCAACCCGATTATATTTTTTAAGTTGACTAGGATATTCTGTAACTTCAAATTAAGTATTTGATGTAGACTGGACAATTTCTTATTTGGTTGTTTCCTACCTTGCTAGCTTTATTTAATACTAGTTTGGGTAATTCTTTATTCAAATATTTGCTTGGACCCGTTAACCTCATGCTGACTCTCGGGAGTGTGTGTGATAACTATCTTTTGGCATGGAATTCTTGTTTTTCAGTTTTTATGAATATATTGTCTCTGCCCTTCACCTGGCCAATTTCCAGAGCATGTGGTTCTATAAAACATCAATAACGTGGAAGAATATTCAGACTCCATGTTCTTAACAGGCAATATCACCTTGAACTCTTTGTTTCCATGACATTTCAAAGCTTGGGCATGGTAAACAATCATCATAAAAACAGATATGCAAGTCATTTATCGACTAAAGACTTGCCTTATATTTTTAGGTCAAATAATACCATGAGTGAGACAGCATAAAATAGCCAGTAAGAGTGTGGGCTGTGGGATAAACCACTGAAGTTAGAAATATGGTTAAATCACTTTCACACTATGTGAAGTAAGTCGTTTTTACAAGTAAATTAATGAGTACGTATAAAGCACTTCCAATAATTCCTAGCACATAGAAAGTTCTATAAATTCGGCTACTTTTAATTAGATTTTTACACTTAAATTTGTACCCCAGCTAGTTTGAGAACTTTCACACTGATCGTGATTCTCATCCGTGTAGATATATTTATTCACTGCTCTACCTCTTAACACCTTTCATATAATAGATGTCCAATCAATATTTGTTGAATAGATGAATTTTGCATGGATCCCTGATTTTGCTACTGCTTATGTCATTTTTCAGCTTTCTTTGAGTACTATAATAAGAAGGAGTGATTAAAAATGTGATACATTTACTTGGGATACTATGTCAAGAAAAATGTTTGTACAAATTACACAGTACCCACTTTATAAGAGTGTCTGGGGAAAAAAATCCCTAGTAGATGACAATTATAGGGAGATAGTATTCTTCTTAAAGAGAGCATGAGTTAGCTATTGGGGACACAGAAATGCTGAAATGCGCAACATAGTTTTTGGCCTTAGGGAGCTCCCTGAGTTGTGAATATTGAGGCAATCTAAGGATAGAAAATGCATTCTGAATCTGGATATGGAAAGAAAACTGTAAATTTAAGACGCTGGTACTGATTGATGAGAGTACTATAAGGAGACAAAGAGAAAAGTTAAATTTAACACACACACACACACACACACAGACATATCCTCATGCTTCTGATTCTAATTACATTCTAATTTGTCACTCAGGAAAAAAAAACGAGAAGTTTTATAACTGTCTTTTGCAGCAATACTAGATTATGCTGGCTATAAAATCTAGCATCTGCCAAAATCAGATCTGTGATTAATGCCAGTGCCAGTCGCACAGTGTCAGCACACAGTTTTCTGCACCTGCACACGCATCTCCAGCGACAAGCCCGCGTATTACCTTAAAATCAGCAAGAATTGTTTCCAAACCTGGGACCGATTTAACATATATTAACGCCCAATGTAAGTGTGTGTTATAAGCTGATGCCAAAACATCTCGAAAGGCTACATTGTAAAAACAATATAGGAAATAAATTGCACTAAAAAAGCAAGTTCCAAGTCTGTGGCAGAAGCTACGTTGGGTACCGTCATCACAGGGATCCTGGATGGGTTATGTATTGTTTTTCTGCAACTGCTGATTTTCACTTCTCAGTGTGAGAAAGGACAGAGAGAAAAGACATTTAGAAAATTATTAAAAATATAATTTTCGGCCTTCTGACCTATTGATATAAAGGATGAAAATATTATATCTTAGTTAGTATTTATGTATTTTTTTAAAACTATGTTTTACAAATCTTACCTCAATTTTGCACTCACTACAACATTCAAATTGTTCCTATAATCCCATTCTTGTGGGCAAGTAGGCGGAAGGTCTACACTGCTAACAAAATACCAACTGAGTGATTAGAATCTGGTCTTTTGTCCACCTTGTTCCCCATATTCCACAGGATGGCCTCCTAAGGATGTTGTGGGTTATGAATTTTCATTGGAGGATTGCAGATTGAACTTTGTCTGACTACATGAGTTTTCACATGCATGGCTTACATCACCTGTAGCTGTTGAACTGTCATCCCTGGTGGTGGCATAGCAGTTACGATCATCGTTCCAAGATACATAGGCATGCACCAAGTTCAGAAGTCTTCATTGTCCCCAGTATGAATACAGAAACCAAATATAAATCAATAAACAGGTCTTTACACCCAAGGCCCACCATAACAGAGCTTGAGAACATCTGGTCACCTAATATTGGTACTGATTTTCTCAGTTAAGTCTAATGTGTACAAAACTTGACCAAGCTGCCTATCTGATAAGAGGCAGTTACATAAAGTGAATTTTCATTGAGCTCTGCTGTCATACAGCAGCAGATCGACAAAATAAGAATCATTCCAGCCAGCTAATTAAGTAGCTTATATCCAGGAATCACTTTTCTGTGTACAAGGCACAGCTGCATTGCTGTGGTCCAGTTCAAGCTGTGCTCCCTTCACTTATGCACATACTGTCTATGGCGGCTTTAGTGTGAAATGACAATGTGGGCTAGTGCAATAAAGATCATCCCGTACTACAAAACCAAAAACACTTACTATTTGATCTTTTGCAGAAAAAATTTATTGACTCTTGGTTTAGATATCACAAAAACATGCACACACACATACATATACACAGAAAAAGTACATATATTTATGTGTGTGTGTATGTGTGTGTGTGTGTGTGTGTGTGTGTGTGTATTTTTTTTAACAGGTAGGCACCTCAGTAAGCTGGAGTCCAGCTTGCTTGGTACCAGTCTGTTGGGACCTGTAATGCTAAATATCCATTCATTCTTGCAATTCATACTGTTCAAATCCCAACAGAATGATGTACATCTCTACATTGATGAGATTTGTGCATCGTATCCACATATAGCAACTAAGGAACAATCTACAATTTTAAATATTTCATATCACTCTGACATTCGTATACATGTTGGTCTAGAAATTATATGCATGAAAGGTAATATAGATTCTTTCATTTGAAGATGAGATGCACATTGAATGCTAGAATTAAGAGGTTTTACTTTAAAAAATATTTAATAGAAATGAACTTTAAAAATGCAGCACGAATTTTATTAGAATCTTGATATAAAAATAATATTTATTATTTAAATTTATATTTAAGCTTGTAATTTTATTGATCAGATTGAAAATTTAAAAAGAAAAAATACAGTGATAATAGATACAAAATTAATTTTAATTTTATATTTTAAATATATTAAAATTTATATTTTTTAATGAAAATTTATTAATATTTACTACCTTTTTAATAAAATGACATCTATTTTTAATCAGCTAGACAATCACTGTCAAATAAAAATATGTAAAAATTTTTATTATACAACACATAATATTACTGAAATAAATGTAATTAAAGTAAATTAGAGAATAAATATATAGTAATTTATAAATTATGTTTGTCTCTATTTAATCCAATGATCCACACATTATCTTTCCATTAATACAACAGCCAGACATACACAATAATCATTAAATTTGGTCTTCTTTGATATTTTTGGACTTCTGTTGACTTCCAATCACATAGAGACCATACATATAAAACTATACCTTTCAAAAGTATATATATATTTTTAATTAATTTATTTTATGGTGACATTGGTTAATAAAATCCAGTAAGTTTCAGCAGTACACTTTAACAGTAATGCATATATATATGTGTGTGTGTGTATATATATATATATTTATATTTACACTGTGTGCTCTCCTTCCATGGTTAGATTTCTTTCTGTCACCACATATTTGACCCCCCTTAACCCCATCCACCTCCCATCTTCCTCGCCCCTCTGGTAACCACTAGTCTATAGTTCATGTCCCTGAGTCTCTGTTTCTTTGCCCTGTTCATTTGTTGCTCTTAGGTTTATATCCCACATGTAAGTGACATCATATGATTTTCAACTTTTTCTATCTGGCTTATTTCACTTACCATGATTATCTTGAGGTTCATCCATGTTGTTGCAAATGGCAGTATTTTATCTCTTCTTATGGCTGAGTAATATTCCATTGTATATATGTACTACAGCTTTTTTATCCAATCATCTAACATAGCACACTTCGGTTGCTTCTATGTCCTGGCCACTGTGAATAGTGCTGCTATGAACATCGGTGTGCAAATGTCTTTTCAGATATGGGTTTTCAAGTCTTTGGGGTGAATTTTATTAGCTTGATTTAATGACATTCAACACTTTATATATATGGTCAATAGGCAAAAGCCAATTCCCATGAATGGACTGGGATTCAGGGCAGAATATCAGCAGTTCTGCATGTTCCTGGCTGTTCAGGCTGAGATGATCAGTCTAGCCTTTCTGAACCCCATTTCCTGACCTGAGCACCAGTGGCCATAATGCTCGGCTTAGGCTAGTTCCTTCCTCTAAACGTACTGTATCACCTGAACTCCAAAATAATGAGATGATAGATTGTATTAAGTTCACCCTATATTCCTGTTTAATAGATGATGAAACTAGGTTCAGAGAAAGTTATCGACTGGTCACCACAAAGTTTGTGAGTGGAGAACACGGGGTCATCATGCATGACATAACAGAATAATGAAAAAAAGATGTCTCGTTTTTTGGGTCAGATACAGTTTGAAATTCCATGTTGACCACTTACTGGCTATGTGACCTTAACTGTCCATTGGGATTGGGAGCAGCTATCTCTGAAATCTGTAAGGATTAAATAACGTAGCATAAAATATCACATAGATAAATGTGATTTATATAATTTTCAATCTTATATCTTTAAAATTGCTTTTCTTGCATTCTAAACATGCTTTTTAGTAATGGGAGTATTCCTTTCAAATAACATTTTATGTGGAAGCCCAATATTATTAACATATGACACATGAAGAGGAGGTTTGGATAAAACAGAGCAAAGGGACCCGTGTCTTGGAATGTTCCTCTTTTTTCTATTCACGATGATCACAGCAGCTCCAGGGCCATTTCCTTTTTAACTTCAGGGCGTCAGGAAACAAGGTTTGAAAGAAATGCCCCAGTCCATTTTACTTCTTACATCACTGCTTATTTCTCCATAATACATCGCCTGCTTCTTGGCAGCTTTTCCAAGAAGCAGTGCTGACAGCCCACGTGGAGAGGAATTTCCCATCTGCCTCTGCTGTCTGACATTGCTCCTTCTGCGTATCATGAAAACATCTTCCCATAATGCCTCCCACTTCTCTGTCTTCTCCCGATCTATTCCAGGACTAGGTTCAGCCATCAATCACTGTGACCTTTGCTTACTTGACTCAATCTCTCATCCATGTGAAAACGTTCTGAGACTTTGCCAGGTGTGTGCCACCAGTTTAAATGACAGCCAGAGTTGTCTGAGTTTGCTAACACTAGGGTTGCATTTTACACACCTGCAATATTCTCTTAGCTTTTCAGACAAACCTAGATTTTTGCCAACCCTGGTATTTTTCAGTAATGACGTATTTCTCTGACAGTCCCGCTGGAAGCAAGTGAAGCTTAGCACCTTTCAACTCTGATATTGCCTTTGGCTCTCACACAGAGGTCTGCCATTGTAGCTTCTATTTTGGGGGTTCAGGGATGCACAAGGCTGGGAAGATTGCACTTGGAAGACATCAGCATAAATCAGATCTTGTCATTCGCCTGCTGACTACTCCCACCGGTTTCCCATCATTCTCGAAACTCTTCTTCCTGCCTTAAAAATCCATCCTGAGCTTATGCCTCCTTCCCCTACAAACTGCAATCACGTGCTTCTCCTCTCTCGCTCTGCCCAGTCCACAATGCCCTACTTTCTGTTCTGTGGCCACCTGGAGCTTATTTCTGTGACAACGACTTTGGTATGACCTTTCGCTGCCTAGGACGTTTCTCCTCTTGATGTCACATGGTTGTTCCCTCATGTCATTCAGATTTCTGCTTAAAAGCATTTCCTCGATGAGATCTTTGATGGCTACCTAATCAGAATAGCTACCCAAGAACTCTGTGTCTCGTAATGCTATAAAAATTCTCTGTAAGGACCTATCCGTATCTCTTCAATTAAAAGAAAATATTATTATATTAAGAATTGCACATGTGTCTCATTTTGGAATGCAGATGTCATGACTGTAGCAATCACCACTGAATCTCCAGTAGGTAAAACAGTCTGATACATAGTAGATAATAGGCACTGTTATTGGACTTTTTTTTATCTAGACTTTGTAGGAGGCTGAAATCACTTCCTGGGAGTGAAGTTTACTTAATACCAGTGCTGCATTGACTAGACTAGGGAGGACCAGCCCTTCCAGCTTCCGGGGGAAGTTGTGTGATAGTATGTATTAATGAAACAAATGATTCCGGTATTGACTCCTGATTTTTAACTAAAAAAAAAACATAGAGGCTGAATCACCGCAAGTGCTGGAAAAATCGGATATTCCATTGTATTGCATTTTATCATACACTTTTATATACTATTCTGTTGACATTATATAAATATATTATTATTAATGATTCCCAAAAGTTCACCTTGGAAAATATATATACATCTTTTGAAAGTCTTATTGTTTTAACGGCTAATTTCACAGCCCCCATTATCTCTGTGCCCACCTCCACCATGCACAGACTGTAACTACACTGCCTGGAATATGTTAGTAATCATTTTTCGTGTCTGTGCTTATCCCCTGGAGTTTGGGGTCCACGTCAGTCATCTCTAGCTCCAGCCCCCACCGGCACCAGGTGCATGGTCCGCCCTCAGCTACGTTTCTTTGCTAAGGAGTAAGTGTACACCTGTTGTAGGTAAAGGCAAAACCGGAAGGACCTCACCTCTGTCTCCGGAAATGCCCGCAGGTTTTCCTTCTATGGGCTTGCAAACCATGGCGATATCTTTAGTTCATATAACATATTTTATTGTAATTCATTTGAGGGGCCTATTAAAATCTACCCTTGAAATCTTTTTAGAAACAAACAAACCAACAACAGATCCAGTTTGGATACTCGCAACATCCTGTACGGGGGTGGCAGTCAAAAGCCTTCAGCTTTCTGGATTTAGGGTCAGCAGATATGTTTTCTCCTCTTTCAGAGTTTGGCTGGACATATACACCACGTGGAGAGGACACATACTCTTCAGAAACATTACAGTGACTCTAACGTGTCCTTGGGATTTTGTGTAATTGTCTCTTGTGTGTTGCTCATAAAATCAAGCCTCCTGAAATTGCTACCTTAGTGTTCACCAGAAACCTCTTTATCGCTCGTATCCCAGGCATCCCCCAGGAGCTAAGCCTGGCCTCTGAGCGACCTCACACCTTTGAGGTGCTTTGTTCTAATGACCAGAATCAAACCCAGCTGAGAACTTCTGGGGATAAAACAGCATTCACCACCTTCTCTCCAATAAATCTTTAGAACACAGTAAATTGCCCGGGTGCACACACGTGCACAAGGACCCACCTGCTGTTCTTTACTGGGTCCCATGTTGGAACACCTGCTTCCTTCTCGTCCTTTCCTCTTCTCCGTGCTCCTTCCATGTGACCCTTCAGTGATCCCTGTTCCCTTAATAGTATGCCGAAGCCCATCTCAATGGCAAATGAAAAGCAGATTGTGGGTATTCTCTAATCTCACCACCTTGACAACTAGATCTGGCAAAGATGAAAAGCCACCTTTGCAATAAATCTTCCTACTCCAGATATAATTCAATTGCCCTCTGCTCGTTCTTCTGCTATTTCACCCATTCTATCAGACCAACTATGAATGGAGGTGAGAGAAAGAGAATGAACTAGGAGGTATAACAGCAAATCCCAGACCAGGTGCTGGATGTATGTATGCAAATGAGCATACAGAGTATCATTTCATTATAATGAGATTTTCAAAGTCTCAGAGAGATTCAGAGATTTCTTTAAGCCTAAGGACTAATAGTAAGTGGTACAACTAAAATGACAAGCCCTGAGCTCTATGGCTCAGAAGCCTGTACTATGTCACTTTACACTATTCTTCATCTCACCCGTGACTAATCTATGCTTTTAGCTTCTCCAGTGACCAGGACATGGGATGCGCTTGTCAAATATTTGTGTCCTGAAGTAAATTACACTAAAGATAATTAGTATGAGGGTGACGATCTAAATATTGTTGGTCTGGTGTGCTGGGGATGGAGGGGTCTCTGGACTTGGGGCTCTCGGTGCTAAAAGCAGGAAAGGCCCAGGGACAAGTTGGTTCCCTAACTAGCACTGATGTAAGTACAATGGGATATACTGACCGCTTCACTCAAAACGCACTTACATCCATTATAATTATATAATATATATAATTACATATCATACATATATATGATATGTCATCTCCTAATTCATGATGAATCTGAGAAAAGAAATGGAACATAATAGATTACAGGATGTCAAGTGCTTGCTTTAAAAGAAAACGTTCTTAAAGTAATAACAACTTAGAAAATTATCCTCCTTCCTATGAATTATAATTCTATTTAAAAATATGATAAAACGCATCTGTTTATCTACCTACTTAGGCATAGAGAAACTATATATCCCTTCTTATTTTCAAACTCTGATAATCATAATCACAATCATCTGATCATCATAATTTGTGTTATGATCTGAAATAATCCACTTCCTGGAGAACACAATATTTACAAACTCTTCAGAAATACTGTATAACTTTATAGAAGAATTAAGAACTCTGAGCTGATGATGGCAATGCATATAGAGTTGGTTACATGTCTAAAAATACTTTGATATATAGTATTGCAGTAGTGCTCCCTAAACAAGCGTGTTCTTAACTCATATCTCGTTTAGCTTTTTATATATACTAGGTTTTTTCCCCCCACAAAAAAACAACCCAGTTTTCTGATAAAGAAACTGAAACTGTGGGGATTAATTAATCTCACGGAGATCACTTGTATTTTAAGTGGCAGCGCCAGAAGGAAGAGCAGGTGTCTGTTCTTTTCAGAGCTTGTTCTAGTTAGAGAAAAAGCAAGAACGGGTTGATGCTCTGTTCTCTGTAGCTTATTCCGTATCAGTTGCCCAGTATCCTCTTGTATGTTCAGGCCTTCTTACTCCATGGAGACAGAACACTAGCACATCCAACGTCAACTGGCCCCAAAGCGTTGCCTAGAAATTCTTTTGTTTCTCTCATTTCCCATTTTTATTTCTCTACAGTATCTATTTCACTACATTTTTATTTTGCTCAAACTTCTGAACCTAGCAACCACCCTAAGCTCAAAATCCACACAGGTAGGAGAAATTATTGAATAAGAACTCTGCCAGCCTCTTGCCAAGAAGATGGAGGGATTGCTTCTTCTAATTAGAGTCATCCATTCGGTCTTCATTCAATGTCTGATTCCTTACCAGACCTGTTCGTTCTGTATCTTCACACTCTTATTTTCCTCTGATTCCTTTCCTTCTGTAATTAATTCACTTAATGTGCTACTGATTTTTAAATGGCCAGACAAACAACCAACAGGCCATCAACAACATCAGCTATAACAAGTACGAGACATTCTCACTTGAGGAATCTGCTTTGAGGATTTATTGGACACTTGAACCTGTATGAAATGATACATGGACTAGGTTATCCTCTGGAGTTCTGTTTGCAATAGAAAAAGATTGGGAACAAGTTGAGGGTCCTTCAATAGAAGAATGATAAAGTCATTGATGGGGCAATCAGATCACATGAGGCTACGAACAAAAAAAGAAGGAAGTTCTTTATGAACTGACATTAGAAGGATTTTCAAGGTATATTGTAAAGTGAGAAAAGCAAGGAATGGAATTGTATAAATAATAACACAATTTGTGTTTTAAAAACAATGGAAATACAGGAATCTATATTTTGATTTGCTTATATATAGAGACAGAAACTCAGGAAGGTTCACAAGAAACAAAATGGTGGGCAGGGAGGTGGGGTTAGACTTCTCACTACGTAAGCTTGTGTATGTCCTGGTTATGAGCCATATGGCGGCATTACCTATTTTTAAAATTTGATTAAAATATATGATTTCCGCATCTTGCTCCAGTTACCAAATTCTTCCTCCTTTCTCTTTCATAGCCCAGCTTCTCGAAGGCTGCCCACATTGTCACATGCAAGCCTTCACTTCCCAACTTCATCCCCCATCATGGCGATGAACCTGATGTCACTAACCTTCTACTCGTGAAATCCTATGGCCAGCTCTCAACTCATTTAAATTGAACTGAATGTCATTTTCAACATCTTTGCCTCTTTCAAATGCATCCTCTTTTGATCATATGATGCACTATTTTCCAGGATATCCCTGGCCTCTCCAGAGGCCTTCTCAGTCTGCTTGGGAGCTCAGTGACAGAATTATATCCAGGTGGGAAGTGTGATAAGACACAGAATCTTGTTCCTCTTCTGTGTCAGTTCAAACATGGATTTCCGTTTCATATAGTTTCATATGTGCAAACTGTATGCTGATGACTCAAATATTTCCAACTCCAATCGCCCTCCTGAACTCTATATTCTTAGATCCAATGACCCATTTGCCATCTCTTTATGGATCTTACTCTGAGCATCTCAATTTTAACATGTCTCAGAATGAATGTTGTATGTCTCCTTTTCATCCTGCAGACATATCAGAACTCTCTCTGGGACATCGGCCCCCTACCTTTCTTCCAACTGATCCAGCCAACACCCTTGGTGAGATATTTAGATCCTTCCTTTTGTTATGGCACACATCAATCCACCAGTCAGCAAATCCAACCGTCTCTAACTTCTAGAATAATCCAACTATTTCTCACATCTTTTACCAACACCATCTAGTCAAAGCCACTATTATTTCTTTCTTGATCTATTGCAATGGCCCCCCACTGGCTAGCCTGTATATCTACAGTCCACCCCCTGCACGGTGGCCTGAATTATCTTCTACAATAAAGACAGACCATCTGTGATTAACTTCTGCATTAGTTTTTTTCTGTGCATAAAATAATTATTGCAGACTCATAGCTTAAAACAAAAGTTATTTATTGACTCACAATTCTATTCATTAGAAATCTAGGAACAGCCCAGCTGGCTCTCTAGGTGGGAGGTGTCCTAGGCTGTAATGAAGATGCTGGCCAAGGCCGAGACTCCATCTGAGGCTCAGAATCTTCTTCCAAGCACATTCAGCTTGTGGGAAGAATTCGCTTCCACGCATCCATAGAACTCACAGAAGCTTCCACCTTCTTCCAGACCAGTGGGAACAATTTTCTCACTTTAAATCTCAGGTAGGCCCACTGATGATAACTTCTTTTAAAATGTCCTATGTCCCATATGTTACCTATCATGCAGAGTTCACACTCACACTCGAAGGGAGGGGCTCTCTGGGTCATCAACAGCAGAGGTGGCGTATCTTGTTATGTTGGGGTCTTCATGATTGCCACCTACCACACCTTGCCTCTCAGAGTGAAACTGAAATCCTTGCTCTGGCCTTGCATGGTCTGACACCGCCTGTCTCTCCAGCCCCGTGTCCCACCCCTCGTTACTTGGCTCACTTCCTTCCAGCTCCCTTGGTTTCTTGGCTGCTCCTCAAACATACCAGCCTTGCTCCTGTCAGGGGTCTTTATATTTTCCATTTTCTTTAACTATCATGTTTGGTGACCTATCCCCACAGCGAATTCCTTCTGCTCAAATGACATCTCATCAAAGAGGCCACCCTATTGTTCGGTACGGATTGGACATTCCAGTATTTACAAGAGTGTCTGGCACACAGTCTGCATCAGTAAACTTGGATTAAATTAGTGAATGAAAATGTGTTGACCGAAGAAATGAATTAATGAACAAATGAGTCAGGTCATTGAATTCAGTGTTTGCTTATGAAACTTTGGGTCTGGTTGAGGATTCATAGGTGAGATGCTAAGACTTCATTCCTTGATATTCTGAATCTGTCCATCTATTATAGAATGCCAAAATGTGCATTTCTCCTTTGGTTCAGATGCTGTACCCCACATACAAATGACACAGTCATCACTGAATTGTTCATTGTGATCTTAAAACTACCCATAGCCACCTATGAAGCCAGGCTTGGATCTCAGTCTACAACCAAGATCAGTGACTTCCCATCCAAAGACCTGTATTTATAAATTTAATGACATGCAATGTGACGAGGGTGCTCTGGGTACCAGGTGACATCTGGGAACGAGCGTGAGAGGGAGCCCTTCCTATCAGAGAGCTTCTGTTAGTGTGGGAGAAACGGGGGGCAAGCAAGTGATAAATGACCACAGTATAATTCCTATTCAAGTGATCTTCTGCCGGCTTCTATTTTGTGATGATTGCAAACTACCTGAAACTCGTCCCAGGGAATTTATTTTAGGCATTGATTTTAGTTCACTCAATGATTTTATGTATCCTGTTCTCTGAATAGCCATCTCTCTGGAGAAGGACTGAATCCTCCATATCTCCCTTCTAGTAAATAATTAAAGACACTCAGCACAGGACAATTATCAAGCTGCCTCTCCTGGCCCTGGCCTCATGCCCTCCACAGAGCACACGGGCTTCTTTTGACAAATGTCATGGGTCCCCAAAGCATGCTTATTCCTGGTAGCAAGTTTAATGATCTGAAGATTGCAGATCATGTCCCTTTGTAATGTTGAGCATTTATAGAAAGTACCTCCTACATCCTGCAATTAAAGCACCATCTGTAAAATAATTAGTCACAAAGAAAGAATGTCAGGCACTTTTAGGGGTGAGCAGGATGACATTCATTTCATCAGTAATTATTTAGGCAGGCCGAGCTCTTTTCAGAAAGAATTACTCAAAGAAAGAATTTCTATTCTGCCAAATTTTAGCTGCATGTCTTTCATTGTTTCGAAACAGACAAGGTGAGTGGTACCAAGTAACAGAACTATGAAGGGCGATGATGTTTTTAAGAGGTAGTCAACTTGAGTATAATGGAAATATTATACGATCAGGAGCCACTTAGAGCTAGTTAAAATTCTTCCTTCTGCCACTTACCTAGTGTGACTTTGACCACAAACGTAACCATGCCCTGCTTGTTATCTACATCAGCAATAATGAGGAGAGTAACACCTACCTCACAGGGTTATTGCAAGGGTGCCAGGCGCTCATATACAGATATACCTGCCACAGGAATGCAAAAATGGGTAAAAAGATATATATTCACAGCAACAACACTGAAGATGCTAAGAAGTGAGCAATTGCAGAATGTAAGACCTGGAGCAGATCTTAGATGCTGGATGGAAATCCCTTATTTTAGAGATAAAGAGATTTAATACAGTGCTATATCAAAGCCTTGGGGCTTTATCTAGTAAATTTTGCTGAAAAAACTTAAGCATAGATCTATGCCTTAGGATATCAAAGGCAATGTTTATTCACCCCATCCATTGCTTCCCCTTCATTCTTAAATATTTTTAAAGAACTCCCTAAAAGCTTTCTAATTTGTCTCATAGGTATTTTCATTAAAAAATGTATATAGCATTATTAACCAATAGGAATTAAAATTGGGCAAGGATTTGTTGAACCTCACTGAACGGTTCAATCAATAAAAGACGATAGCATTAATAAATTGTTATAAATGCATATGCACACGTATAAATAAATACATTAAAAATTGAGATTAAAATGGCGAATACAGAATTTATTCAATTCTTCCAGCAGTTCAGACTAATGGACGCCAGATGCACACAGTAGAAGCAGTTTTTAGGGGGATTAAGTTAAGGATTTAGTAGCTTTGTTCTTATCTCAGATTTTGTTTCTCGGTATTGGAAAGGAATGTGGATCAGTCTTGCTCTGCTTCTCGGCTCATCCAAAGCGAAGTCTATTTGGAAACAGTTAATAAACACAGCATAACCACCTCCTCCACCTGCCTCCCTCCCCTGGAATGAGCCGATTTGGGATAATCAGATTTCCATCATTTAAGAAGCCAATTTTCCTTTTTCTCTTTCTTCATTTGCTTTTCTTTAATACACCTGCTGCACAGTAGTGAGCAGAGGAGAGATTTGAATAATAACACTACTTTATATGTAAATGGGGTCTCTCATCCAAGTTCCTCAAAGATCTCTGTAAACATTATTTGGCTGAATATAGATTATGAGCATCCTTTTGAAGCTAGGAAAATGGGTACCGTGAGGGCAAGTGACTTGTCTAAGGTCACACATAAAGACAGTGGTGTTGCTCAGAAGAGGCTCCTGATCATTTAGTCGCCCCAGTGTTTGCCCAGGAAAGGGAATTTATCTGCATTACAAATCAGAGCTCCTATATATTCCTACTTGAGTGTCTGTCACTTATTATATTCCTATAACCCACGATTACAACCACTCCATTCCCGACGTTTCACCCCATAATCCATCCTACGACTTTCTGTCAATGTTCACGATTTGTGTAATACCACGTGTCACTATGAATCTCAAGGTTAAAGCCGGTGCTTATGGCTTTCCCTCGCTGAGTTTTAATTTCCACATTTGAAAACCTGGCTCAAAGGAGCCTCATGTGAGAAGCATCATTTAGAATGAGTAGAGAATCCACAGTTCTTATTTGCAAATCTAATCTGCAGGATAAATGAAATGCAAAGGTTGATGGTAATGGAATATTGAGGTTGCCAAGTGAAAGATTTTAAAACCCGGAGATGCAAAAAAGCGTTACTATTCAATTATACAAGTGTGTTATTTATCGTGTTTGACTTCCGGAGGACGAGGCTAGGCTGTCTTTCCTACAAAATAGACGCTGTAGAGTAACACGTTCTAGGAGAAAAATCTCAACTTTTCCACCTCTGAGGTGGCGATTTGCCACTACGACGTGTGCAGAATGCTAAGAAATGTGAATGGATATTCCCATCAGCCCCCCGTGGGAATGCCGTGGTGCTTCTGCCCTTCCTTGTAGGTTTAATGCTCTCACGGGGCCCAAAGGCAAGAGCATCTCAGTGTGGTCCTGCACATATGCCCTCATCTGGGACACAGGAGACCTGGCTCTGTCCCCAGTTCTGTCGTTGGTTCCCAGCATGGCCTCAAGAGGTCATGCATCCTCTCTCGAGGGCAGTTCCTGAAACTAAAGTAGAAGTTCAGAGTATTCCCCATTCGGTCGCTTGAATTTCTCCCAGGTCTAAAATTTTATGAGTGCTCTCGATGTGAGCGTATGAGGATTGACTCAGAGAGTTTTAAACCATGACGTCAGTTCTAGAATATTATCTAACTTGCTCCAAATAACCCTAATTAATTTCCCTTGATTACTACTTTCCTTACTCTATATCTCTGTCACCCAATACACGTGGCTGCTAAGCAACTGAGGTGTGTGTGATCCAATGGAGAAGTGCTATAGATGTAAAATACACTCTGTATTTTAAAGACCCATTAACAAAGCACCTATCATTGTAGTTTTTATTTTTATTGTGTATTGATTGTGATAAAATATACTATTAAATTAATTTTATCTTTCTTTTTCACGTTTTTAATATGGCTCCTAGAAAACTTTAAATTAGGTATTTTATTTCTACTTCTATTGGAATAGTGTTACCCTATATATCATGAAAAATATATACATAGTTTCTTACATGTATATTAATGGGTATACTATGTGTATAATCAGACTGAAGGATTTTACCTAGAATATTTCTTAAAATACCATCTGCCCTAACTCCCTGACCGCAGCCAAGTCAAATATTATTATTCCTATTTGGGGGACAAGGCATTAACTGATCGACAGATTACCCCAAATCAGAGAGTTGGAGAAGGTGGCGTAGCCTACTACCTGGGTGTCCTATGATGTTGTGCTTTTTAAATATACTGTACAGATTCACTTAAAAAATACTATACATGGAAGACTCTATACTCATTTTGGTCAAGTGATATCTTATGCTTAAAAAAAATACTTTTTTTGTCAGATTTACAGACTATCCTTTGACTTTAGCATTCTTGAATTTGGTTCTGAAAGGTATTATCACTTGAACAAAAATGTTAGGGTTTGAAGCTCCACTGTACATAGCACTATGCTTTCTTCCTGGAATTCTGAACAATTGAGAAATGAGATGTCCCCTTACCTCCTCCCCCAAACAAAACAAACAAACAAACAAAAACAAAAGTAAAGAAATGAGGCAAAGGAATGGCAGGGAGGAGGGGAGGTCAAAACTTGCCTTGGGTTTCTCAACATGGGATTTTATCAATGGTCTTTGATGACACCCACTGGTCCTTGACAACCTCCTTTCTGGACTCCCTGCTCTGTAGTTTGTGTTTGTCCCCCACAAAGGTTCTTGAGTATGTCAGGCAGGACATTAGCTACGTGAATCCCATTGCCACTTTACATTTCTTATTCCTTACTCATTTCTTGTTCTACTTCCCATCCCAGTTTACGTCCAGCTTCATTGTCCAATACAGTATATCAACAGTTCTGTCTGAGATAAAATCGAACAATTTAAGATTCCACAATAAAAATGCATAATGATACTCAGATAATAAAATGCCAAAAAATGGGCATACCCCAAATTTACATATAAACTGCCTCTAATTATAAAACTCTAAAGAAGAAATTGAAGTTCAAAGAGTATTTTCCATTGATCTTTAAGTCCAAGGATGATCTAAAGTCTGAAGCTGCTAAAGTTCAAGATCAAATTGTCTTGGTCTTGTGAGTTAAAATTTTAAAAAGTTAAAGCCTACAATTAATTCTCTTTAACTTTTTATTCTTCTCTGTCTCGGCTAGAGGGTTGTCAGTACCTGGGTAGACTGGGGTTCTTTTAACAACTCTTTCTCCCTGGAATCATATCTCAGTAGCTGAATTAATTTAAGACCAAGCTTTTGTATTCTCTCTTTAAACACGCCCTAAGACTAGAATGTGCACTTTGAGTATCAAAGTACTCCACATTTACAAAAATTTAGAGGCCAGCATCTAACTTTTAAGACAGCTATTAAGATCTTTTTATTTCTTTATCTATCCATGGGCATTCAGGTTGCCTCCATAACCTTAGCTATTGTAAATAATGCTGCAATGAACCTTGGGGTGCATATATCTTTTCAAATTAGCATTTTTGTTTTCTTTGAATAAATACACAGAAATGGAATTACTGGGTCATATGGTAGTTCTATTTTTAATTTGTTAAAGAATCTCTGTACTGTTTTTCATAGTGGCTGTACCAATTTCCAATACCACTAAGAACGCATGAGCGTTGTCATTTGTTGTTTGTTATTTGTTATCTTTTGAAAATAGCCATTTTGACAGTTGTAAGATGATATCTCATTGTGGTTTTGATTTGTATTTTTATGATAAAATAAATATTATTCAGCAATAAAAAAATAAAATAAAATCTTGCCATTTACGATAACATGGATAGACGTAGCAAGGATTATACTAAATGAAATAAGTCAGACAGAGAAAGACAAATGTCATATAATTTCATTTACATGAGGAATCTAAAATAACAAACCAAATGAACAAACATAACAAAAAAGAAACAGACTCACAAATACAGAGAACAAACTAATGGCCGCCAGAGGGGAAGGGGATGTGAAATTGGGTGAAAAAGGTAAAGAAAAATAAGAGGAAAAAAGTTCCAGTTATAAAATAAATGAGTCACAAATGTAACATTCATCACAGGGAATATAGTCAATAATATTGTAATAACTTTTAATAGTGACAGATGGTTACTAGACTTTTTGTGGTGATCACATTTTAATGTATATAAATATCAAATCGTCTTTTGTACAACTGAAACTAATATAATATTTCATGCCAACTATACTTTTAAAAAAAGATATCCAGAGAAAATCGTGTTCTTAGATGTGCATTTAACATTGACAAAGATTGAAGTATAAAATAGCAAAGTTGCATTTCGAATGCTTCCTATCCATCCCTGTGGTTGAAACGTTGTGAATGACGGTAGAGACTCAGAGGTATCTGAATTAAAAAAAAAAAAAAAGGATAGATAAAAGGAAGAAAAAAACAACCAAATAAGTTTTCTTGATTGTCCTTACTGGGATATTGTTAGTTCTATACCAGTTGTCCAAAGCCTACAACAAATGCACTTGCATTCACTTGAAATCAATCCTCATCTGGTGGTTAATTCTGCTTCTGTCCATTAGACGTTTCTTGGGCAGGAGATGGGTTGAATAAGGGTCTACATAAGCTTAACATTTTTAACTGCATTTCCTCTCTTGAGTCTCATGTTTCCGATGCCTCACGACCAAAATGAGCACAGGTTCTTTGTAATTATATAACGTGTCACTTTAATGAGCCCAGGCTTTTTATTTAGTTTTGATGGAATTGTCATTCGCTGCCTACCTAAGCATGGCCTGGACACTTTAAGCTATAAGTTTATTTGCTTATTGTTGTACAGCCAGCATTTTGTGGCTGCCTTTAAGTTTAAAAGAATGAGGTCTGTATTTAGAAAGATTCTTAACCCTTTGCCATATTGCTTAGAAAAAGCTTTACTCGTATCGTATACCTTGACCCTTAAGGGCCTCTCCCATCTTGCTGACCTCTTACCTTCACTGAGGATGCTATGTCTGTCCATGGAGTTAAATATAGTTCACGGCTGCTGTAGAATAAATGCTGACATAATTTCTTTGACTCATTTACATCTTGGATGAGGCCAGAGTGGCCAAGATTTCTTATCTAGGATGGCCATGCCTCCAGGGACTAATCATGAAGCCCAGGGAGTTTACTAAGCCCTAAATATCCACCTAAAGTCAAATTATCCTATGGCTAACTAAAGCCTTTTGGCAAAGCTTCACCAGTTAAAAGACATTCTACAATTATAATAACCTGTTCAGTCTAACGTATGGCTTTACAAACCACCAAGGTCAAAATTCTTGGCACACCCACCAAAGTCCAAAGTCTGAGGACCTGGCACTTCGGTAATTCCTTGGGTGTTTAGTTCCAAAATATTTCCTCCCTAATTTTCAATTTTTCCTGGTCCATTTACCCAATATGGAGGTCTTTGATTGTCCCAATGAATAACATCTCTCTTCCCTGCCCTGGTTCTGAAAAAATTAAGATATATAACAAATAAATGGAAGAAATGAAGCAAAAATATTGAATTCGCTACTAATAAAAGTTGAGTGGAAAACACAGCTTATGGTGGCCGTTATCTGTGAGCTAGTTAAGCCATACTCTGTAGACTCCAGAATTAGCTGCTTTCCCTCTTCTAGTCAAAGGCAACATCGAATAAGACACACTTCTACAGGTACGGTGCCTGCCCAGGTAAAGGTGGGGCATGAACAATCAGAAAAGTCCTTTTCATGAAGCTGTCTCATTTTTAAAAAGAAGAAAGAAGGTACTTAGTCCAGTATAGTCAGTTATTTTTAAAGTACCACTCACACTTCATCTATGCTTTGAAAGAGTTTGGAGACAGATTATAGATGAGAGGACTACACTGATGGAATTTTAGCCAGTGAGAAAGCATGTCAGGGCAGGAAGTAGCATTACCCCCAACCATAACTTTTACAAACTGATCATATAATCATATATTCATCCAAACTTTATCTTTCACTCTCACATTCTTACCTTGGATGAGTTTATCTAATTTAATCTGAATAAAGGTCAAATTCCTCGACTTCACGTTCTTAGCTGCTCCTATGACAACCCAAGCTCCTATGACAACCCATGTGACATCCTAGATTTCACTCATATCGATCCACCAAAAATTTTCTTAACACGCTCTGCACTGTCAAGCCTGTCGGTCCATATTCACACGGCTGCACCAGTTAGAAATATGAGTTTTCAATCTCTATTTGAATCATTCTCATTCCATGAAGCCCAGCTAAAACCCTAGTCCTTCTAGAAATTTTTCTTTAAAATATGGAACAGCCAAGTGGAATGCCTTGTCTTCTCTCTGGTTCCTATGGCATTTTGAATTGCTAGAATAGAACTTAATCCAATTCACCTGATATTACTGATGTTTGCGTCCATATCTGCTTGTCTAAACAGCAGATCCATAGTCATTCATTAGCTTTGAATGTTCACAGTGCCTCTATGACTCTCTGCATTGTAAGGGCTCTAATAATGCATTTTGAGTTAAATTAACTGTCCCAAGCCTTAGCTTAGCCACCTATACTAATCATGACACTTCAGTTTCAAGGGAAGAAAACCCAGTTTATATTTATTTAAGCAAGAGGAATATGCTGGGTTCTAGAACCAGGAAGACTTTGGGTTAAAACAAACGACAGATATAGTCATGTTCATATTTCAGACATTGACATGGAGATCTATTTTTCATGCTTTTTCTTCACTCCGATTGCGTTCGCCTTATTTTCAGATTTGTGTGTGTGTGTGTGTGTGTGTGTGTGTGAGAAGAATGACAAAAAAAGCCTTACTCAGCTCCAAGCCTACCCTAAACTTAAACTCTTAATTCCAGGGAAGACAAATGTGTCTCTTCCTTAATGGTCCAGGAGAGGATGCTGATTGATTGGGTTTGGTTCATGGGCCTCATCATGAACCATACCCTAATACACTATTTCAGGGCTGAACAAATTCCCCCGAATCAGAGAGGTGATGATTTCTTTGAACCAATGTTATTCCTAACACTGAAGAAAGGAATGTTTTCTCAAAGGACGTGACACATACACAAAATAGCGCATCTCCTTAAGGAAACAGAACTACAGTCATCCTAGTGCTGCCCTGAATGTGTTATTTAAGCTCATACTTTATATGAATCCTCTTTTAAACTCTTTATAAGATTTTTGTGAGCATGAAATAAAACTACATAAAAGCATTTAAGAAATGTAACAATCTCAATAAATGTTAATTCTCTTAAGAACCTTCCTGTACATATTTCTCAGTATCATGCATATTTAAAATAAAATGATCCTGAATAAATTTAATGGAAAATAGAAGTGGGAGAAGGTAATAGATGAATGTAGGTAATATAATAGATGAAGGTAATAGATTAATGTTTCCTATGGAAACACAATATAAACCAGCAGTGATATGAATGCATTGAAATCTCTTTGGGGCAACATGTATTATTGTATGAATGCAATTGATGATAAGACCTGGAGCTACCCTAATTGTGTCCTTTGCTACCAAAAAATCCATTGTACCCAAGTACTTCTCATTTATTTTTCAAAACCCAGGATACTTGGAGAGAAAATGTACACACAAATGGCACTGGGTATTAGCATTAAAATAGAACATCACGTTCTTGTTGACTTATATTCATTTGGACACAGATGACTCTTTAAACTGAAAAAGAATTGATTCAGGTTAAGTTTTACAACAAATAGTTTGTTGTGCTCACGTAAAATGAAAAGACACCACGGCTGTATAAAGGGAGTTTAATATTTCTGAAAGATGTTCACTGGGGGGTGGTGACAATGACCAAAATTATTTTTTAAAAAAATATGTGGACTCACCTACACAACTAAACGATGACAGCAGAGTGGTTCTGAATTAATGCCAAATCGTGGCTGCCAGAAGCTGCTTCTTATTGAGCGTATCAATCTTGATTCTTATTCATCTGGCCCCCACCCTCAATTTGGCGCTGTCTTATAGCTTCTACTAACTTTATGATAAACATTTCCAGACTGACTTTTCTGATTTTTATCACTAATTGAGCTGATTGTTAAATTTGCAGAAACTTTGGAGCCTCTTATTAAACACAACCTCCATGAAACGCTAAATGATACACACTTCAATAAATAAATTGTATTAAGAACACGATTAGTAAATTTAGAAAACTCATCGCTTCCTGGCTATTTTAATTGTTGAAAGTGTATATGCTCTACAAGGCAGGCACTGTACCAAGACCAGAAGATGCAAGAGAGTGATGTATAGTCTCTGTCCCCAAAAGACCCACAGCTTAGAGTCTAGTCATGTTTCTCAAATGGTAGTTTGGTGTACACCAGAAATCTTGATGTGCTAATTTACTTTGAAGATCTCTAAGGAAGAGGAATAATCAATACTTTCAGACTTAGTCAATTAGAACACCTTTTGGAGGGATGTGTCTTCTAGAATTAGGATCCACAGAATATGGGTTGGGGGAATATTACACTAATGGGATCATGCTTATACTATCTTTTAGGACTTACGTTTTGTCATTTACTTTCCAATATTTTATGCTATGTAATGGCTAATAAGGGACTAGATCATTCCTACCTCTACTTCTGACCTTTCCTCTTAGTCATGTCATTTTCCTGCTAATAGAGGAAAACTAGACAATTTCCAAAACACTGGCATGCACGAGTCAGCCCACCAGCAGAGCAGATGACCTTAGAAGTAAGGAAATATTTAAAATACACTCTTGTAAGTAACTCTCCAATACTTCATTGAGAGGCAACTACTCATTTCTCTTAAGGAGTTTTGTGTAGCAGCTCTTGTCTGCCTGGAATTTAGCATCGTTTAAAAGGACAGAGTGAGGAATGAAAAAAAGCAATTTCATGTAAATCAACTCAGGGACAATTTAGAGGGGTGGACTTAGCAGAAGGAGGGGTTGGCAAAGTGTAACTCCTCTGAGTAGTTTCTTGTTCTATGAGCTTTTGGTTGTGGATTTATCTGAAAATTTTAGTGCGGATTATCACTATTATCTGTGGATGTCTGAGGCATACTTTGTCACTAGAGGGGACAACTTTTAAAGCTTAGGAGGAAATTTACTGGGCAGCCTTACATTTCAGGGTTTTGGTGAAACAGCATTTCAGCTTCCTGGGGGAAGCCAATTAAGACTAAATGCAAATCACTAACATCATACAATGCTGCTTACACTGAATGCGATCGTGTTCTTTCTGAGGATACACACGTAGATGTGCGCATATGCATGAACATACCAAGATTTCTTTGTATGGCGCCTGAATGTTAATCTTTTATCAACACCATGTTCTGAGTTTAAATAATAGATAATAGTAACAGGCAGCAGGTATCAAGTCCAATAAAATCATCAAATTTTCTTCTTGACATTTTCTCTTGGAAATCTCACATAATCCTTGCAGGATTTCACATTTTGTCACTGTGATGATTGAATCAAATGATTTTTTTATTTCGACCCTGAGCTTTCCCATAATCTGGACTCCACTTCCATCTTCCCGTTGGGCATCTCCACTTGAATAACCCACCAGTGACACACTCAAAATGCTACAAATTTTCTCTTTCCAAAAATACTCCTATTTTTGTGTTTACTATTTACAGAAAAACATAACTTCTTTCACTCTCTCTCCCATCTAACTGTAAAATCTTTTACTTGCTTCTCACATTTCTTGGACTGTTAGATGCTATCTTCATGTTCCCATTAAAAAAAAAAACTTGTAACAAAATTTGATATAAAAAAAGACAAAGATGGGAGCTTTGTTTTGACAAAGGCATTGTATTTAATGAGCATTTTGAGAGTAATCCTATGAACCATGAACTGCTGCATGACCTTGGGACAGTCATGAATCGTTCTGTGTTTTATTTTCATGAGAAAAAAGAAAACCTTAGTTTCATAAGGTTATTGGGGGAATCCAGAGAAGCAGATCATAAAGCAATGAAACATACAAACAACTCAGCCATTTCTGTTTTATAACCTCACTGATGCTACCTTAGTTCAAGCCTTGATGACCCCTATCTTTGTGAAATAGTTCTAGAAATGTAACAGGGTTTTCTTTTGAGCTCTGTTGGCTTCTGATCCATTAGAACTAAGCTTTTATTCATTTATTCATTCACTTGTTCACCTATGTATTCACTCAACCAACATTTAGTCAAGACTTAAAGGGCTCAACACTTCGCCATGGACTTGAAATACAGACATGACTTGAAACTGATTACCTGAAAAATAGTGATCGCACTTGCTGTAGAGAGTTAACATGAGTAATTTGGTGAGATATGTCTCCCAGCATGGTACCTGTCATCATGTACGGGTGTTTGCTAACTGCTGGTTGCTGTCCCTTTACCAGTTTTAATAGCTCACACCCACATCTCCTGGCTCCCTGCCCAGTTATAAAACACTGTCTTTCTTATACAAACATTTTTTTTCTGCCTAACCAGCTAAATCTCTATGATACATGCTCATACGTAGGCATATCCATTGTGTCCCCATGGACTTCAATATTGAATGAATAAACATTTAATGAATAAAACTTCCTCAACATCATATTGATGTGAAAATAAATCATTTTAAAGCTATTTAAAAACCTTTAAGGCAGTAGGCTATCAGGATACAAACAGGCACCTGGCATTCATAGCAACATCCATAAAATAGAATAATCCCCTTTTCACCTTTTTATCCCCCAGGCACTTAAATTTTTCCAACCACTCATTTGCATTTCTTTTGAATCCTCAAGCGGTTTTCAAAAATAGCTCTTTTATAGAAAGCAAATTAATCAACACACATGCAGTTCTCACTGGAAGCAACATTACAAGATACTCCTGCATTCATGAACTCACCAAAGCAGTAGGTTCAGTCTCTCTCTCTCTGTCTCTCTCTCTGTCTCTCTCTTTCTCTCTCTGTCTCTCTCTCTGTCTCTCTCTCTGTCTCTGTCTCTCTCTCTCTCTCTCTCTCTCTCTCTCTCTCTCTCTCTCTCTCTCTCTCTCTCTCTCTCTCTCTCTCTCTCTCTCTCTCTCTCTCTCTCTCTCTCTCTCTCTCTCTCTCTCACACACACACACACACACACACACATGCTCATGTTTATGCCCGCCTGTCTCTCTGTGTATTGAGGCAATTGGCTGAGTACACCTCTATCGGTGATGAATCACTGCAACAGCATTATGAAGTTAGAAAAGAATTTGGATCAATAACTCCTGCTTTCTTCACATTTGATTAACTTAAGCACACTTCTGTGGCTCCCCATAGTTGTTTCTGTAAATATTTGCCAGAATAACAATAATTCTAGTCATAATTTAGAGCATTCTGCTCCACAGACCCAGTATATAGCTCATGTATAAGACTAAAACATGAAATTGCTGATAGCTGGTTTTCACAAAGAAAAACAGCAGTTTCTAGGACTTAACCTTAAAAAGCATAGGTCACAATTTGTAACCGTTTGTCCTCCCCCCCCCCATTTTTTACCACTGGACTGAGTGCATTTCAGGAAAGAGATTTTTATCTTATTCTTGTTCAGATGAAAGGCTCCACGCACAATGCTGCACCTGATAGAAACTCAAAAATGCTCACACGTTTACTCATGTGTATTGTGCTGGATGAATGACAGAACACTTTTTGGTATTGATGATGCAGGGACCATCACAAAGGGTAACTGAGTTGTTTATGGGACAAACCTTGGGTCAACAGACCAGCTTCAGAATTCAGGCTCTACTCAAGAGTCCATCCCAAGATCCAAGCTGCATTGTTCAATCTCATCATCAAATCATAATTCTCTCATCTGTCTGATATGATTAGTATATTATCAGACATTTACTGGGTATTTACATCCATAGAGGGCAACTTGTAGTTTGCCTGTTTCACCCATTCAATAATTAAATCAAACTGATGAGTAAAGAAATTATAGTGAATCCCATTTTACACATGTTACATGGAGTCCAAGGCCATTTAGATATCAGACAGTAGAGTTGGATTTGGGTGAGGTTTGTCTTATTACCATTGGTTGTATGCTGTATGTATTTTATATTATTTCATCTTTAAAATAGACCTTGAAGTTGGTAAACTGAAGTTCAGAAAGAAAAGACGGGCTATAGTCACTCAACACAAAGTCTTAAAATATCAGTTAAAATCTTAACAACATAAATTATAATAATTACAAAGACAAACAGAAAGAAGTTGAATGGAAACCTTGACATCACATTTATTCACATATAAAGAATATGGGAGCCCACTATTTCAATAGTTTCTTTAGGCCTTAAAAATTTTTTATCTATAAAGTGGAAATGACAAAGTCTCTGTAATCATAAGAATTAAATATCACACGAGAAGCTTTGTATATCATGCATATCCAAGATATACTTGTCATAGTTAAGGTGTCCTATCGGCTAGTGGGCCTATTAGCAAACCTTCCTTAGTTGGAAGTGTATTTATGAGAGATGAGTCTTTTTGGGAAACAAACAACTAGGGATGAGGAAAGGCAATGTGCTGCTCATTGGTGATACTGGTCCATTTTTCTCTAGTTACAAAATCAAACTCTAAGCTGAAGCTGTTGGAAGAGGTAGAATATTTGCAAAACAGAGAGTTTGAAGATTGAGCTCTACTGTCCACTTGGGAGCTTGTGAATTGTGCATCTTCTACAGATGCTTCACTTTGGGAAGGCACAGAAACCTCATTTAATTAACGGTAATGAGAGCACCTGCCCTCAATTCCATTGCTAAAGACTTAAGACGAACGTGGATAGCAATACACACTACACAGAAGGTACCTGACACGCTGGCCTCAATTCTTTCTTCAGCTCCTGTTAAAGGGCTTTATTTCTTCCTAGACCTCTGGTAGCTTACATCTCTTTGCTGTCTTGATGAATTATGGTTCGTACTCTGTTTCAGCGCACTTCACTCTTGGATGTCCAGAGACGCCCACTTTAATATTCTCTCTTGGGTCGTTTTCTCACCATTTATATCTGGGAAGCTTTATACATCAAAGTGTTTGGACAAAATGATTCTCCTGGGTCTGGTAAGGCTTTATTTTGTACATAATGCAGAGGACTTATGGCAGATACCTACCATTGTTGACTTCTGCTGTTCTTTGTGGGAAGATATTGGTTTTCCCCTGTCCTCCTAAATATGTTCAGATCCCCTAAGACCTATATGTCCTTTCACTGGTGTCATACTCCTCCAGACATGGCACTCATCACATTCTCTTCTGATAATCTACATCATTTCTCTGACTTCTTCACTGTACCGTAATGCCAGGGGCTGGCAGTATAACCCGCCTCGCTTACTACTGTGTCTTTGTATCCCAGCAAGGCACAACTGACACCAGATTCCAATGAATATGTTGTCAATCTTGTGAATAAGTTATTTATTTCATGAATAAATGTTGTTTGCATGTTTATTTCCCCAGAAGAGTTGAAATTTTTTTCATAGACAGTACTCAGTATAGCTGGGTTCAGTAGATCTGCCAATTCTAGTTTGGAATGAAAATTCTGACACTCACTAAGGTCACACATTTTTCTCAAGGTCACAGTCACACAATTATTGGAAGGAGAGGTGAGAGTCAGAACCCAAGCCTCCCGACTTGGATCCCAGGTTCAGCCTGCTGTTCTAGTCATGGGGTGAGTCATGTCACTAGCAGTGCTTTTGTATTAAGCTCCCCTTCTAAGTTAGGCTTATATTTTCAGTATTGTACATGGCAATTTAGGTGGTATTCACTGCTGATGTATATTTCTAAATGTATGCACTAAATTTAAATGAATAAGATACCTTGCTGAGTGGAAAATCTAGAGTATTATATCCTGAAAGCAGATCAGCACAACCATTATATGCACATAAAAATAACCGTAGGGTTGTTAATATAAATAATATGTTTTATTAGCATTAAAGGAAGATTGAGACGTTTAGCCCATTCTCACTTGGTGGGCTGTTCTTTTTAGTACAGGAATACACTTCATAAAAACAAAGATTAATTATATAAATAGCCTTCTATATATGCAGTTTTTTCCTCTTTATGATATTATGTCTCTTCTGAAAACTTAGCTGCTCTCTTTGCCATAAATGAAGGGTCACTCCTTTGATCCAAAAATAAAAATAAAAATAAAGACAAACAGATGCATTCAATGAGAGATGTTCTTAAATATTGATATTGTCTAAGATTTTGTTGGAGAAAGTTTCTTTATTAACTTATGTTAATATGTATAATTTTAAAAGTATGTAAAATTAAATATTTATGAGGTCTCTCTTTCTCTAAATAGTTTCTCAGCTGATAAACATTTCTAAAATTATATATGAAGCAGTGGAGTAGAGAGAGGTATAGAGTCTTCTTTTTCTATTTCAAATTTAAATAAAACTGAAGATTTAGTCCAACTTGATACTCTCCTTGACAATCCAAATTCCGTATTCAATGTGAGGCAGAATTCTAGACTGTCAGTATTCCCTTCCAATTTAGTTCCTCCTTAGACACTGATGCTGAAATCCTTTGGTTTAAGACTCCTTGCCTCTTATCAATAGACAGACGATCTTGGGGAAGAAGCAAATAATTCTAGGCAGAATGAGATATCTCTGTCCTCGGGCCACTCAGGGATACCTGTGTTAAACACTATTGGTAGCTGGTCTTAAAGGTAGCCCCCAGTGACTCTTACTGTCTAAGGTAGGACTGACCTGTGTCATCAGTGAGCTGGTGTGGCAATCATGGAGCTGGGTATTCAAAACAATGCGCCTTGTTTCTTGCTTCTTGGATAATTCTCCCGTGGGAAAGCCAATCTCCATGCCTTGAGGACAATTAAACAGCACTGTGGCTAATAAGATGAGACACTGAGGCCTCAGGCCGATAGCTGGATGAATGAGCCGTTCTGAGTATGGACCCTCCAGCTCCCCTGTTAAGCCTTTGATGACTGGAGAGAACTGGATGATGTCATAACTGCAATCACATGGGAGACACTGAGCCAGAAATCCATGGTTAACTTTCTATTGGGTTCTTGATGCTCAAAAACCGTGAAGTAATAAATATTTATCATTGAAGCCCCTGAAGTTGGGGCTAGTAGTTACATAGCATTAAACAGCTGATTAAAGTGCTAATAAAACCATTTACATTGCACCTTGGCTTAGTAAATACATGTGAAAGCCTGCTTCCTTTCCAAAAGGCATAGAGCCACTGTTACTACCCATTGCTGGCAAATTAAGAAACTGCCCAGAGAGGACCACTGAATGACCCAATGCCACATGGCGTATAAATGGTAGTGTGAGAATTCAAACCTAGGTCTAGGAGATTCTAAAATTGACTTTTTCTACTTCACCATGTTTCAAGTCGAATGCAAATGGCTAACACAAGGTGACCTTCCTAAACCTCCAGGTCCTGTATTGTTTCTAGCGTCCTGCCAGACAGGGACATCGGGGCTCCTGGTTTTGGAAATTCATCTTCCCAGGTGCCAAGAGTCTAAATCGGGGGCAGATTATATCCCATGAGAGATGAACACCCAGGACGTGTGTCTAACAGATCATCCAGGTGACTCCAGTGCACAGTAAAGGCTGACAAGCATTGGTGTAAGATTTATTCCAGCTCTCGAACATCTCGACTTTGGGGAGTTGTCATATAAATGTCCTTTAACTTATTGGTCTTGAGTCTTCATTGGATTAGAGTGCATATATTTTGTGTGTCAAATAATGTAAAATCAGATTATAATTTAGTAGTTGTTTTATGGAGGCAGTTAGACAACAGATTCTAAATATTTGCATTATTGCCGTAAGGAAAATTTTATTCTAGTCAGGCTGGTGAATACAAAGGATACACACTTTTGAGTCGAAATGTGTGATGATTTGTGCCAGAGAGAGAACAACTGAGCTGATGTGCACGCAGTGTCTTGTGATCCGTAATGTGCCACATAATTGTCGTTTCTACCGTTGTTATTAATTGTGCATTATTATCCTCTCAATCTGTGCGCTTTGGGTGTTAGACCTGGATTTTAAAACTGGTGTGTGTGACAGAATAGTGTTTGTTGAGACCAAAATTAAACACACACACACACACAATAATGTAAATCCGACACAGTTTTAGTGTTACGGTATGTTTCATTGTTATTGTCCACATGGTAATTCAGAAGCGGGATAAGGGGATGGGAAAGAGAGCCAGCCTAGGACTCAGCAGATTTGTGTTCTGGATTTATCCTTTCATTAATTAACTTCGTGAGCCCAGGCAAGGCGCTTCCTCCCACCGGGCCTCAGATTCCCTGTCTGTAAAATGCAGGGGGCAGGAGCATGTGCTCTCCAGGTGCTTTTCCCATAAAGCTTTGCATGGAAACCTATGGACTGAATGGAGGAGAGCGCATCAGAGAGGATTTTATAAGGAAACGCTACAAGGGCATGGTGGAGCCAGACGGGACTCAACAGTACTTCTCCTGGACGTGAGCCGTGTATGTGGTGAGGGGCACGGGACACAGCTGTCTCAGACCAGGAGGCTGCACGAGGCTAGAGTGATGCTGTTAATATCTGGCCCTTGGTTGGGTCAAGTTACTGGGGAAGAAAATATTACCTAGATCAGCTGGACTCACGCTGTTACATTTGGCGGTTATGAATCCCAGGGCTTCACATGGAGAAGAGTTTCTACAGAGCAATAAGTTCTATCAATAATAATAGTAATAATAATAACAACAGCCACAGTAACATAGCATCACAGTTGTGGCAATAATAGCTGGGTTTACTGTGCGTTTACCCTGTTCAATAATCAGACACTATTAAAAGCAGTTAGTGTATATAAACTCATGTAATTTTTATAACTCCATAAAGTAGGTATTCTTATTACCTCAAGAAGACAAAGAAGGAAACTAAGGCTGAGAAGTTAATGTCTCATGGTCACAGGCTAGTAAGAGATAGAACTAGAGTTTGAATTCAAATAGTTTATTTTCCTAGCTGGGGATTGCATTCGCCATGCTGTCACACACACATACACACTCACGCACAGACACACACACGCACACACACATCTTTCCACAGAGATGGATACCATCAAACATAGGTCATACCTAACATCACAACTGGAGGACTATTTACTGTTTACCTGAATTCGAATCGTTTTTTTTTTTAATTTTACATTTTATGTATACCACTTTACAGAAATACACACCTCCTTCCAGTTCTACACCCGATTGCACTCAACTTGGCCTTCAGGGCCCTGCTGAAATGCCAACACACCCCTGAAGAGTAGCTGACTCCTTCAGCAGAGTTAGTCCCCATCTTCTGTACTCCACACCCCTCTGAGTTCACGCTTCTTCTTCCAACTCTTGTCAGATTCACCTCGTTGGCTGTTTATACATTGGCATAAATTCAGACTACATCTCAGGCTCAGGGATGATGTGTTATGCACTTCTGCATAACCTGTTTCTTCTGCTATGCATGGGATAGAATAAATGCTTGGTAAATGTTTAATGAATGACTGAATGAATGAATGAGCTGCAAAATACATTGTCTCGTCTATCCTCCGGGCAGTGCTGTGAGCTAAGCAGGGCATCAGTCACGCCTCCATTGCTTGGAAAACAAAATTGAGGCTCAGGGCAGTAAGCTGTCCTCTCTAAGTCCCCTCTAGTTATCAGAAATACAGAGCAGGCTAGAAGCACAAGTATCCCGGCTGCCAGTTCCGTGCCCTGCCTACCCGCCTTAGAGATTGCCCAAACCCGCGGGGAAATGTGTGAAGATGGGAGGCCCCGGAGGGGCCTGCGTGATGGGGACAGTGGCCGTGAACTTCAGCAGCAGAGGGGTGTTCCCTGGCCTTCAGTCGCAGCCAGCGCGAGGCCGGGACAAGGACTGGAGTACTGGCTTTGGGTGTCCATTGTTCACTCATTCATTGAATAAGAAATGTTATGAGTGTCAACTGAAATTTGGCCACTGCTCTATGTATTTAGACTATGTCATTGGGGAAAACTGACTGAAGTTCTTGCTTCATGGAGCTCATGTTTTTGTAGAAAAAAAAAACAATATAAATATATATGTATGCCAGATAGTATTATTTTACTATCATTACCCTTCTAAACTTTCCTGAAGATACAAGGCCTTGAGTTCTCAAAACTACATTTCCCAGAATGCTTTGCAGTAGGAGTCAACCAATAAGGGGCACTTTTGCAGATACAAAGAGTAGAAGAAAAGGAAAAGCTGATATCCAGCTGTGGAAGCTGAGGCAGAAGGGTGGCCAGCAGACAGCCCAGGTGGAGTTTGCAGCGGCCAGCAGGGGAGCACGTGTGCAGTTCATTCTGCAAGTTGTGCCAGCAGCTCAGGCCGTGTTTGCAGCTTCTTTGTAATTCCATTTCTTCCAGAGGTCCCGAGCACCATCTCTGTGTGTCTGATGTATAACATTACTTTAATGGTTTTCAAATATAAAATATGGCCCTCTTACTGAATTATTAAATACATTTAATTGCAGCTTGGATAGTGTGAACTATTGATCCAATAATTATTCATGTGGACTATTAAAAGAGAATGATTTATATATTTTTTTTGTATTTTACCATCTTAAGCAATGCTTATATATTATTTACCATTTGAGAGCTAGGAATAAAATACTTTTTAGTGCGTTACAATACTTCTAATGTAGGGCAGGCCTTTGTGGGAGTCCAAAGTAATGTCATATAATCAAAAATTAAATAACTTTCAATTTTAGTAGGAGAAAAAAAGATACCCTTTTCTTTCAGTTAAATATTTTAATTGCAGGACCATTCACTGGGAGTTATGAACTTTTCTAATGTAACTGAAATATTTAATATGACATATAAAATGTTTTAAGTGCTCTGAAGATTTCTCAAAACAGAATTAAAGTGGTGTTCTTCTGTTCTTATTTTTTTTCAGCTCTTAGAAAAGAATTTTCTTCTTAGTTCAGCTGTTTTTTTCCTTTCATGTTAAGAATAAAGGAATTGGGGCAGTGGAGAGTTTTAGCAAAAGGTGTTTTGAGCTCGTCACTTACCTAGAGGCTTAAAAAGGCAGTTTGATAACATGATTTGAAGGCATGGTGCTTTCCTCTTGTTTGTATGCACCCTCCTTTGATAGGCAGTTTATAAAGCACATGTCCGTGTTTAAGTGGTCACTGTACGTCTAGTGCTCTGCTAGGTGACCAGACACACTATCACTAAGCACCTGCTCGGTGAAGGCCAGGGAGCCACCAGTACATCCCCTCGCTGGAACCCTCATGCATCGTTGGCGGGACTGCAAATAAGTGTAGCCACTACGAAAAACAGTATGGAGTTTCCTCATAAAATTAAAAGAAGAACTTCCACATACCCAGGCAATCCCACTTCTGAGTATTTATGCAAATAAAGTGAAAACACTTATTTGAAAAAATATAAGCAACCCTATAACCATTGCAGCATTATTTCCAATAACCGCAATATGAAAGCAACTTGGGTGTCCACTGATAGATGAACGGATAAAGAAGATGTGGTGTATATACACAATGAAATACTTTTCAGCAATAAAAAAAGAATGAAATCTTGCCATTTGAGACAGTATAAATGGACCTGGAGAGTGTTTTCTAAAGGAAGTAAGTCAGACAAAGAAAGACAAATATCGTATAATTTTACTTATATATGGACTCCAAAAAGCAAAACAAAACAAAAAATTCAACAAACAACAAAAGCAAACAAACAAGTAAAAATAAAAATAAAACAGAAGCAGACCCATGGATGCACAAATTGGTGATTGTCAGAGGGGAAGTGGGTTGGGGGATGGGTGAAAATGTGAGGGGGAGTAAGAGAAAATACAGGCTTCCAGTTATAAATGCCACAGGGATGTAATGTACGGCCTGGGGAATATAATCAATAATATCATGGTAACTTTGTACAGTGGCAGGTGGTATTAGACTTACTGTGATGCTCACAGCATAAGATATATAACTGTCGAATCATTGTGTCGTACACCTAGAACTAATATTGTATGTCATGGTCATATCTATATGCACATAGAAAGGAATGTAAAGGGCAGATTGGAGGTGGGTGGGAATAAATGACAAAGAAACTAGTTGGTCGCCCATACGACAGACAGCCAAGGCATTAATTCTAGCTCTGCTCACACTTTACAGTTCATTCGAACCCCTTGGAGGTGTTGTTAAAATGCAGAATATGAGTCAGTGAGATGGGGACCCAAGTTCTGCATTTCTAAGGACCTTCCAGGTGGCCGTTCCTTGAGTCATACAGCAGGTAGAATCAAGGAGCAAGAAATGAGAACAGTGGTTCTCAAAGCTTGATTCCTGGACCAACAGATCAACATAACCCAAGAAGTAGAAGCACAGTCTCTGGCCCCACTCCATAACCAATCAGGACGTCTGGGGGCAGACGTGGACTTTCATGTTACATTTCATCTTCCAAGGTGATTCTAAGGTACAGTCGGAGAGCCAACCAGTGACCTAGAGTAGAGGAAACGGGGATGAAGGAAATGACGATTGTAATATTTATTTAGGAAGTAGAACCAAAAGGGGTCAGTGAATGAACAGATCATATTGAGATTCTGCTTATGTGAAAAGGGTTTAGGGTGACCTAATTGTATCTTCAAACCCATCCTTTCATCCTTAGATATGAAAGTTTCTGTAAATTTCCTGCTAAAGCATAGGTCATGTTTGGAAAAATCTAACATCTTCTGTCAGGCATTTAAGCTTTCTGGGAACTTACTTTAATTAACAACTGTGCCTAAACAAAAGCGCATTGCATAAAAGAGCTTTTAATGAAATGTAAGAATTAGCTGGAAAAATGCAGGGTGGTACTATGCAGTAAGAATAAGGGAAAGAATGATTTCTTAAACAAATAAAGAAAAAAACTACTTCCAACATTTATTGTAAACCACCCATGAAATATCTGGCAATCTAGATGGAAAGATAATGTTGGTACAGCCTTAGATAATACTGTATTTAATGTTAGAGAATGAATTTTAATTAGAACATCGCTGGTGTCAAATTGGTAATAAATGTGTAAGATGCACCGAGATGATGAAACGGTGGGAACACTGCCACTCATGTAAAACCTGCTGTAAATTGCCAAAAATTTACATTTTCCATCAGCACACAGTCATGATCATAAAGATGATGAAAGGTTACATATGGTTCGCAGGTTCTTAAATACAGTTGAAATCACTGCAAAGAATTAGTGCGTGTAACACCTAAGATTTCTGGAGCTTAGAAGTGCCTGGGTTCAAGTCCCTGTGCCTTTAGTGTTCAGTTGTGTAATGTTGGGGAGACCACTTACCTTAAGCCTGGGTTGTCTTATCTGTGACATGAGAATCGAAACCCCTATCCTGAGAGCACATGGATCTCATGGGGCTCTGGGATGGCAACGTGACTTCATGAAAAGACCGTGGACTTCGGTATCGAAGAACTTGAACTCCAGATTCTGCATGGCCTGGGACAACACAGTTTGTGTTTCTGAACTTCTATCTGGGTTTTTTCACTTGCAAGAGGAAGTGAAAATGTCTCTCTCAAAATGGTTGTCTTGAGAATTAGCGGATGTAATGCAAGATAAAAGTGTGTTGTGACCAAAGTGTCAAATTAGCACCGTTACAGATGAATGTGAAGACATTTTGTATACTTCGTAGATATTACAGGCCATTTTAATTCATTATTATTATTGTCCCAAACGTCTTTTATGTACATCAGGAAAATATAGACACAGGCATTAAAAGACCTAAGGCTCTCTCTTTCTTCTTATGATGTAGAATGTTCTGAGTGGATAAATACTGTCTATCTAGGCCTATGGCATTAGATTAAAGATGGCCACATTATCTGGTGCTCTTTTTACCAAAAGATAGGATCTATTTCCTTCCCCTTGAATCTAGGCCAGCCTGTGAGTATTTGGACCAATAAAGCCCATGGAAAGTGAACCTCTGCCAGATTGAGTTTCAAGCCTAGTATATAGGAGGGTTGGAGGTCTCTGCCTTGGTCTCTGTGAGCTCTGAGTCCCCCAGCTGGGGGCAGCACATGGAAGAGCGCTCCATGAAGAGGATGATGGGCACAGCTAAGCCCCACCTCATCTAAGGCACAGGCGTGAGAGTGAAGCTGCTACTTAAACATCACAGAATGACCCAACTGTGGTTACATGGAGCAGAAAAATTACCCAGCTGCAACCTGCTTGACTTATAGATAACACTATATTTGTATCTGGCTTTTTACATGTCTGTCTCTCTCTTTAGACTGCAAACTCCCCAAGGGCAGAACCCTAGTGGTGATTTATTGATCTGGGTAGGCTAACCATCTCGTAGCATATCTGGTGGAACCCAGTGGTTCAGTATGAGAGAAGGAAGGAAAGACTGACTTTTGCAGGAGATACAAACTCCAAGGACATAGAGCTGAGCAATACAGGCCTTGAGACCCTCGGTGAGGTGACTGCAGCCTCTATAAGGTCCATTTACAAAGTCGCACCTGTGCAGAGACTCAATGCCCCAGGTCTGGCTGCAAGTTCTGCCTTTACAGCAACCTGGACCATAACTGACTCCACGGCCTTGAACGAGTCACATCATCTCTTCTCGTTAGTATCTCTTGATAAATCGACTTTCTCTCTAATGGTTCATTCTACAGAGGGAGTTTGAAGATTAATTAATATACATAAAGTATTTCAATTAAGGCCATTACCATTAGCTGCAGATAATCTCATCAGGTCTTACTTGGGAATAGTCCAAAAGCACTCTTTCCTCGATGGGATTCTGAGAATTATGCCAAGGTTTTCCAGAAAGTTCATTATTGTTAGACCCATTTCCAAAATAATTATTATTTTTTTCTTTCTAAGGGTTTGACTCTAGTCATTGATATATCCATAGTTCATGTCAGTCATCCCTTAGATGAGCCTACACAGTGTCAGCACCGATGGTGTTTTAGAAATCTCTACCCCTTCCCTATCTTTTCCACATAGCAAGGAACTGAGACCCACAGGGAGTAAGTAAACAGCCTGCATAAAATATTTATTTAGCAGCAGCATCAGGACTTCCACTATGATATTGCTTGAAAACGGGCAAAATTTCCACCCCCTGCCCCCCAACATGCTCCTGACCTACTGCTAAAGATGAAGAAATGGTTATCTAGAATGGTGTGATTCAAGGTCACACCTGCCATTAGCAGCAATGTGGTCCTCATATATTATGATGGAAGAAACAAACTTTCTCTTAGGAATATAGCTTCAGAACCAATAATATTTAAAACATTTATGAAATATTTTATATACATTATCATATTTAATTTTTATAACCTTCCTGAAAGTTAACAAATATGAGTATTTCTTTACATAGCACAGTATAGCTTAGTGGAATGATTAAGTGAGGCTCTATATATTCAGACAATTGAATATTATTCAGCTATAAAAAAGGGATAAAGGGCTGACATGTGATACGACAAGAAAACGCAAATCAAAACTGCAATGAGATGTCACCTCAGCTATATTAAAAAAAATAATAATACATGTTGACTAGGATTTGAAGAAATTGAAACCCTTGTTCACTATTGGTAGAAATTCAGTTTTGTTCAGAAACTATAGGAAACAGTATGGGAGCACTTCAAAATTGAAAAAAAATAGAGCTATCATATGATCAGCAATCCAATTTATGTGTATATATCCAAAAGAATTGAAATCATAACCAGAAAACATGTTGTATACACTCATGTTCACTACAGCATCATTTACAATAGCCAAGATATGCAAAAAAAGAACCCAGGTGTCCATTGATGGATGACTAGGTAAGGATAATATGATATAGATAGACATAAAATAGAATGTTTTCAGCCATGAGTAGAAAGGAATCTTGCCCTTTACAACAACTAGGATGAACCTGGAGGACATTGGGCTAAGTGACATAAGCCAGTCATGGAAAGATGACTACTACTTAATTATACTTATATGGGGTCTCTGAAGTAGTCACACTCGTAGAAGCAGAGAGTAAGACAGTGATTAGGGCAGTGGGGAGGGGAATTAGAGGTTTGTTCAGTGCATGAGAAGTTTCAGCTTTGCTAGAGGAAAGTTCTAATGATTCGCTGCACAATACAGTACTTAAAATTAACATGTAGGATTTTGCACTTCAAAATTTGTTAATAGGCTAGATCTCCTCTTAAAAGTTTTTTACCTCTCAGAACAAAAACAAAGAGACACAAGAAGCTTCGGGAGTTCTTGGCTACATCTATCACCTTGATTGTGGTGATTTCATCATGGGTGTTCCCATATGTCCAAATTCATCAAATTGTACACATTAAATAGGTGTACTTATTTGTCTATCAATTCTAGCTCAATTATGCTGTTAAAAAGAAAAGCAAAGTGAAGCTGAATGCATTCGTTTTAAACCCACATGACAGATGAGCTGGTCAACAGGACCAGCAGTCTCTGGTGGCAATTGCAATGAGCAGCTCCCTGGCCAACAATTCTCTGATGATAATCAAAGCAGTCGCCAGCATTCTCCTTTGTGCCATGTTTTTTGTTTGTTTGTTTGTTTGTTTTTGTTTTGTTTTTCTCCTAATAATAGTCCACGTGGCAGCCTAAGAATTAGCATTCCCATTTCTGAGATTCGTGGACTTTAATTAATGGTCTCAGAGTCACTGGCTAATAAATGATTGAGCTTGGATAGATCCTGGATATTAACATCCACTTATAATATTTACTGTCAGTCAGCTACTCCTCACCTTACTTTTTGTCTTGCATCTCATTCTACATTCTCCAGGGCAGATACTTAACTGGAAAAGACACTATATATATTCTCTAAAAAGAGTTTAGCTTTCCTCATCATAGATGAGTCTCAACAGAATAGGCAATGCCTTAGGACAAGAGAAAAGAAATCTGGATTTTTTGATATTAGTGAATTGCACAGCTAATTTCAGAAAGGGATATTCTTTAATTTACTTTAATTTGTGAACCGCCTAGATGATTGTTATCTGTGCCCCTGTAATTGCAATTGTTATTCAAAATCGCATGCATAAGAATGGAAAGTTTCAGTGAGAAGAATGACTTCTTCTACCCAGATGATGAGTGAGGGGATGCTGTTACACTTAAAGAACTCTGAGCGTGTGCAGAGACCACACACATTCAAATTTTTATCTTCGGGTTGACCCTTGGAATGATAACACTGAGGTATTAAAGTCACTGTGCATTCCCCGGGTGGCTGAAAATGTCCACCCCTACCCTAGAAATACTTTGGAAGCTCCCAGTGGATTAAAATTTGAAAATAATGTTATCTTCAAAAGGTTGACTTCAGGCCAACTTGCATGAATGCATCTCAATGTGTATCGCATCATTAAATATTTCTCTCCATATTTTTCATCAGCAAATTCAGAAAGGACTGTGTAGGATTATGGGTCAGCTAAACTCTCTCTGCTCTTTCTTCCTGGTGGTGATTAATCATTTATGTTTTGTGGAGATCGTGCACAGCTCATCTGGGAGGTGCCGATTACATCACACCATGTTCACTCCAGAAAAGCATAACTAGAAATGATATATATTTTTTTCATCCATCTTTCTCTGCATTACTGTTTGCCTCTTGTTCTCAGAGTACTGTGTAATTTTCTTCTTTTTTTTTTTTTGACATCGGTGATTATAACCATGTATGACATTCTTTCTTCGTGTTTACTTGGTATGGATGATTTTCTTCTAGTGCTTCTTCACTGTCTTAATTGTCTATTTGTTTTGTTCATTTTCTTGAAAAAAAAAAAAAACCAGATTCCACGTCCAGTTGTTACCAAAGTGTTGGAGAAATAGAATTTTCTTCTATAAGCCCAGATATTAGTCATAGGCTTAAAGGCTAAAGAATTAATGTCAATGATAATATTCAAACAGTAACAATTGTAAAGCAATTGATACTTTTGTATATATCACCACATTTGATCTCTGTTAAGGTAGGAAGAGCAGATGGCGTTTTATAAGTTAAGACGTTTGATGTTTTACAAATGAAGATTTTAAATTATATGTGATGAGATGGGACTGAAAATGAAATGCTAAGCCCGAGACGATGCAGGTGGGACATCGCCAAGCCAAGCCTCCACGCACATCTTGATGACATTAGATAGTATAATCTTTCCATCACACTTCATTGTGTTACCTCTCCACAAAGAAGTCACTTTTTACCTGAAGGGCTAAGACACTTAACCTGCTGCTATGAGATAAGGCACTCCTTGTCCCTCGATGTTCATGCAATGACTAGTCATTTTCCAGGGGTGTTGGCACTAGAGGGACATATATTTTTTCTGTCATAGTATTTGACAATAGGGAGAGAGTGGCCATTTTTTGCCAGCGACTCTTTATTTTCAAAATCTGAAACAACAGCTTTCTTTCTCACAGCTTTTGCTGTATTTTCTGCTATTTGTGCTATGTGCACTCAAATCTGGGTACAAGTGACCTTTGGGATGTAGCCTAAACATATTTATTCATGCTGTTTATGTGAGTAGGGTCTAACTTCCAGAACTATATCCCAAAGCTCACTTTGGAGACAGCGAGGTTCCAGACACTCTGTGACATTGACCCGTCCACATAACCACAATGAAGGAAGATGAAGTAATGCACAGACAACGAGGGGATTTTTATTCATTCCTAGAGCTTCTATAAACATGATCTATGACTTTACAATGTAAGGCATTCCAAAAACAAATGCTAATTTACGTGACTCTTTTATTATTTATTGGATTTTTTCTTTGACTTTATTTGATCTTTGCACTTTGTTCTACTCATTATAAGGACTGAAATCCTCCGTCTTTTTCCTTCTGAGTAAACATCATAAATAATTCAAAACATTGCAATGCCTGGGAGGCATATTGGGGAAAAATAACACTGTGTCCCTTTCTGTTTTGTTTGCCCTTCAGGTCACATAAGGTGGGTGGTCCAGGAGGGAAGAGTTAGCTTTTAAATTGCTAAGATTCGATCTAAGTCATAATACTTTTTTCCACTTACATAGTGGCTATAAAGTCGTAAGAACAAAACCGGAAATAAAATAGGTCACACAAAGTAGATACAAAAAGACATAATATCGAATTAAATGAATAGCACTATCTGCAAGAATTAAACCTGATTGGAACTAAATTCATTTATATCGAGCCACCATTTTTCAAAATCAGGAGTCACAATGGAAATATTTTATAGACTACACTATAAATTCAACACTGCATTTTCTTGCAGATCATTCATTCTTCCATTCATTCATTCATTCGCTTAAAATATTTACATAATGTGAATCTATGTCAGCGTTAGAAATCCAGAATAAAAGAACATGACTCTTGCCCTTAAAGATTTTACTGTTCATGATTAGAATAACTTGGTGTGCAAATGCTAGAATTGAGTCAAGATGATAAGAGAGATATAAATAAATGACTCTATAAGAAACAAGATAAAACTCATCTCATTAAGGGCATCGGGAAAGGTTTGCTGGACACGGCGACATCACGGTGGCGTGTGGAAGGAAAGAGTATGCGTCAAGGAGACAGACAAGTTTCTGATTCCCTCTCAGAGCATCGCTGGCCTGGGATGCCAATGCCAGGGCTATGACCTATGATTGATGAGTGACTGCGTTTACCACGATGGCGAGTGTTGGGCAAAGTAACCGGAATGAATGCAATTCATGTCAAGTTACCTGGAGAAGCCGTGCTCATTATCACATCTAAGAAACACACTGATCACTGGACTTTAGAGCAAGAAAAAAAGATGGATCTTCTAACACTGAATTTAGATTTAAAAAAATCTAGCAGCACATTTTGCCATAAACACAGCTGAGATACTCACAGCTCCTACTCATTGCTCGAAGCCATAAAATGAGTGGGTACAACAGCCTTATTTAACAACGTTATTTCCAAATGTATAGAAGTAACTGCAAAACTGTCATTCTCCAGAGCCTTTGAGAGCTTGCTTTCCTGCACTGTCGTCAGTTTGGCTCAAATAAACTTTTATAAGAATTAAAAAAAAAAAACATATTTACTTGGGGAAGAAAATGCTTCTGAAATGCAAGGCAGTTTAATGCATTCCCAAGTGATGGGCCCGAAGCTGTAACAGGCATGTGTACACACTGCATCTCATTTTGTGCAAGAAGGTTACAGTTTTACTCCCAGTTGCCATGTGCATCCTCTGAAAGTGAAACTAGAGGCAATTGCCACCTCCTGCCCTTCAGTATGTTCTGCAAGAATGACTTTACAGTAACTGTCCTCATCTACCATTCAGAGTGCGACAGGGAGAGGAAAAAATGAAAAGGAGAGATAGAAGCAGTTGACATTTGAACGCTGTGGCGCTTATAATGCTCGCCATAGAACATTTCACTCTTTATCATGAGGAAGGTGGAAATTCAGTTAAACTGATGTTTACTGAGTGTCTGTCTAAGCATTTGTCTACATTGGGTGGTTAGGAAATGATGAAACGAGATGGCTTTTGTCTTCAGCAAGGCCACCACAAAGACTGGCCAGGGGTTCAACCAGAAGAAAGCGAGGAAAAAAGGATAGATGCCTAGATGAGAAAATGCATACACGGGTGAGACGAAAACTAAAGGTCACACCAAAATTTAGAATTAATAAGAACTGACAAGTATAATAGCTTTAAAGCTCGGAATTTAAATGCCAGAACTTGTCTAAAATCATATTCTCATGCGCGATTTTTGGTCCCTGTTTCATTTAGACTCGGGGATACATCTCTGAAGAGATAGATACCTTTCCATATATAAATGGGACTCTCTTCCTTTATTTATATAGTTATTTTGTCACTCAGTGGTTTAACAAATACATATTAGGTACCAACCAAAAGCTGTGTGACATCTGCATATAGGGGTACATGGGTAGATATGGTGGACATCAATTTTACTCCCTGGAATTACAACTTGGGGGGAATACAAAGAGTGACAAAGGGGTACAGTGAGATGAGCATTATGGAAAGGAAACGAAAGGTAGTAAAAAATAGCATTTTAGCTGGGTGGAAACTACTGTGACACTGAAAACCTTATGAGTCTTTAACTCTGCCAAAATAATGATATATACTGGAGAAACTTCACCTCGAACAGCTTGGCTTCGTGGAGAGAGGGCTTCAAGGAGTTCGTTAGTCTAAAACTGCCCACATTTTGCTCCATTTCCAGTCCCCTATTTTGCTTCTTAATTACCAGTATTTAAATGGCCTTTCAAGATGGGCTGTAAATTAAAATTGATCCACTGTCAGCAATCTCCGACAGTTGGCAGCCGACCGCTGCTCCAGTTGAAATTCCAGTTGCGTAATGTGTTTCTGAGAAGACAAAAATGGAACGGAATGAGCCGACTTTGCAGTTTGGCACAAAAAGCAAATGCGATTTTCTCCAGCGGGGGAACTTAAATATAAATAACTAGCCACGTTTGGAAAATGAAAATAAATGTGTATGGAAAAAGAGCCGGCGTTTAGATCTGCGTGCCCCGCGTGAGTGCCTATGCAATCTTTTTCTTTTATCTGCCCTTCTGAAACGGGTGTAAGTGTATGCTCATAAGAACGTTCGCTTGCGAGTTAGATCTAAAGTGAAATCTTGCTTTGTCTTTGCAAATTGTGTGATTTAGAGGGGGAAAAAGCAAACACTTCATGACTCCGTTTGCTCATCTGTAAAAAGCAAGTTAATAACTGTCTCATAGTTAGGATCATTAAATGAGAAGATATAGGATATATCAACGGAGTACCTAATACAGTGCTTGCAGCAAGAGAAAGGAATGTCAAGGGAGACGATGACATCACACATTAAGAGCATGGTCAAGGACTCTTGGAAATTTGCAGGCAGACACATCTGGTCGTATCCAACTGGGGCACTCTTCTCCAGCCTTGGAGGTGGCTGACAGGTGAATTGAGCTGCCAAAGGTTGCCAAGAAGCACCTCATAGTCACACCTACACACATTCACACACGCACACCATTTCTGCACAGCCACAGCTTTGGCCTCTGTTCTTGGGGCCAGTTGATGTTAGAGTGGTCCAACAGGTTCTTTCTGGAATTTTCCACAATGGCTGTGAACACACCTCAGGCAAGTCTTAAGCTAGGAATTAGAATCTGAAACATAATTAATTGTTACCTTACCTTCTCTTGCCTCCCATTTTGATGAGGTGGTGGATTTCTAAGTTAGCCTTCCATAACTTGTGCCCAGTCATCTGGAGGTGTCATACGTCCCTCACAGACCTGCCTAGGACATCGCAGAAGACCGGATGGGAGATGCTGCTTGTGCCTTCCTGGAGAAGGGCATGCCAAAAGTTCTGGGTTTTTTGTTTTTTGTTTTTTTGCTTTTCTTAAGAGCCACCTCCATCTTAATTCTCCAGTCACAAAATCTCTATCTTAGAAAAGAAAAAATAGCAAAAGCTATTACCCATTTTACATTCTCTGCATGCGCATGGAACACACTTCTGTTTGGGAGTGGTTGGTTTCTCTTGAGCATTCCAACTCCTGCCCAGGTGTCACCTCTCTGAGTGGCCTTAACTTATCACACTAAAATATCCTGTATTCTCTCTTAAGTCTCATATTATTTATTATCATGTTTTATTTTCTTCCCATCTCATGTCACTAACCGAAATCCTATTATTCATGTTAGATTCTTGATTCTCACCTTCATGAGGTCACATGATCTATGAGTTCATGACCTGGTCTGTCTTTCTCATGTCTAAGTCCCATCACATAGGATAATGCATAGCACACAATCAGCCTTCAACACACACTGGCCCAGCAAATGCCGTTGTTATGGGGGGGTGCATCGAATCCACCTTGAGATCTCAGGCCAAGGACTCCGGAAGGACCAGGCTCAGCTAGGAACTTCCCCCTTCAGAACCAGCTGGCCATGTATACAATTTTCACTACTGCCACCCGCTTTCAACGCCATTAGTTCTCTGGCTCTGGATTAGGCCAAGAAACGGTGAAGGAATAGACTTGTATATTGTCCCAATTTTAAGTACATATGATTTCTGTCAGGCAGCTGCCCAAGGCAAAAAGTCTTAAGGGTCGGGATTTTTATATCACATGACCAGAGTCAGCATAGCTGTGGGAAAATACCCAAGGAGGTCATCCAGGAAGACATGTCTTATGGGAAAGGAAGGAAGAGGCTGAAGGTCAGAAGCTGAGAACTAGCTTGCTACCGAGGTCCTATAAACGTTATAATACAAGGGAAGCAGATGAATGGCAGGAGTAGACTGACCCAATTCGAAATCAGCACTGTGATGTTCTTCACATTAACTGTTCAGATTAGGAGAATGTTGGTTTTGTTCCATTCTTTCATCCTTCCTGATGAGAATATGTTGCAAAGCCTATTGCATTCTGGACATCAATGAATGAGAGATTCCAGCAAATTGGAGCCCACTCTGGTATCTGGAAGAAATGAGGACCAGCTGAGTCAGACATCTGGTTGTGAGAAAGAGAAATCAATTCAGGTTATCTCAAGTGAGAAGGGAATTGACTAGGAAGATATTGGGAACTGGTGAGAGGCTGGAGCATTAGACTTGGAAAATCTGGAGAGTGATCAAGAGATCTCCACATTGCAGCAGAAGCCATGGCCAAGGTCGTATCATAGGTACAGCATGGGCCACATCAACACTGCTAGTGGCACTGCAGTGAGTCTCACCTCTTCATAACTGCCCCTGTCCTCCCCATACTTTTTTCAAGATGCTCAATGCAAAAAAACTAACTGAGGTTATGGTTGGGTAGAGGACAAACCTAGTTCCCAGGCTTCCACAATGAGAGGCATTAGTGGAGTGATGATGTCAGTCGTTATCTTCCACCAAATATACATCCAGAGAGTTTTCCCTGAGCACACAGGAATTTAAAGGACAAACAAACCAAACAAAAACTTATACCTATTGGCAACAGTGAGTCACTGTTACGGACTGAATGTTTGTGTCCCCTCAGGATTCCCCAGGGTGCTGGTATCTGGAGGGGAGCCTGGGACATAATTAGGTTTATATGAGGTCATGAGTGGGATCTGCATGATGGGATGAGTGTCCTTGTAAGAAGAGGAAGAGAGAACAGAGCTCGGGTGTGCTTGCTTGCTCTCTCTCTCTCTCTCTCCATTTCTCTCTCTCAGACCCAAACTCTGATATTTTGTTAATGACCCAGAGATGATCTTATTTACAACACAGAACAATCCTCCAAGCTCTATTTCTTATATCCAACCGGTTACCAAGTCTTCCCACTTCTGCTCCTGTGCCCTCTCTTCTCCATCTCCACTGCCATCACTTTGCCAAGATTTAGATCTCCTGGAATGTTTATTCTCAACAATACCTTCTTCATCAGCTCGTATGCCTCTACCCTCAGCCATCTACAACTTGTAAAATCGAAAAAAGTGTGTCCTCCATAATTACAACGTGCCCCCACCTCTAGTAAGCACGCACGATTCTCTCCAGCTAGAAGCACTGGAGAAGCTTTTCATTACTGGCTAGACGTTACTCATCTGGTTCATTGTCACTTCCTTTTAACACTCAAATGAACTTGAACTATGCACGGTTTGTCACAAACGCCATGCATTCACACATTTGCAATTTTTGCAGATGCTGCTCACTCTGGCTGGGACATCTGACCCAATTTGAACACCTGGCAATGTCACACTCACAGTTTCATCCTAACTTAAGCATTTTATGAAGTTTTTTCTAATGTCTCTCTAGGCAAATAAAGCACTTTTTTTCCCATTTCTGTATAATATTATTTATCTTCCAAGGTATTTGTTTATGTTGGTCATTGCATTACTTGATCATTTCTTTAAGCTTTGGGGGAATGTAATTTTATCTCTGTAGCTAGGCTCTAGGCTCTGAGAGCACAGCCTAGAACCTGATGAATAGTATGAGTACCAGATACCTGTTGACCACGTGAATACATAATAAACAGGACCGTGATACCTCCTCACTATCTGTGTCACTTTTCCCATTTGTGTTAAATTGACTCCATATCTTAAAAGTAAAACTATGTCTTGTTTTCTCTTATCCATGTAAAGACTTTTTTTTCCTTTTTCATAAGACCTTTTCCAAACATCAATGAATATAGTTATTACTATCACCATGGCCAAGAGAATAGAAAAAAGAAAAAAAAAATCCCGTTGGTCTAGAAGATTCTAAACACTAAGAGAGCGATCCCAGAAATAAAAATAAATATCTAATCACTATGTTGTACATCTGAAACTAATATTATATGTCAACTATAATTAAATAATATTTTTTAAATGTCTGTTATTATAGGACTACATTTAAAATGTTTTTATAACCACTATCACAGTTCATGTTCTCACTACCTTTTAATAATTAATTAGAAATATCTATTAAATTCGTCCTATATGCTAAGAATTGCAGTAGGTAATGGAAGATAAAATAATGGAGTGGGGGAAGATATCTTTCTGCCTACCTAGAAACTTCTATCCCATTTGGAAACCAACAATGAGATAATCATTGTGTAAAGTATGTTTATTAAAAATATAATTAATTATATAGAGCATTACTAATAAAATTAAAAACTTCAATTTGCCTAGTGCCTATATACAGCAGCTAATGTGTATTGTAAACCATTCCCAACACGTACCGACTAATTTAACCCTTATAGGAACCCTCTGAGGTGCATATGATTGGTATACACACGTCACATAGGACAGACCTGGAATGTGAGAAAATAAAGGTTGGGTAAGTTATCTAGTGACCCTGAGAGTTGGCACCAGGCACAGAATCAGGATCAAACTGATACCTCTGTAATGCAGGACCGGAAGACACCCTCTTAGTGTGACCTTACATCAAACCTGGATAACTTTGGGCCTTGGGGCCTCTTTAAAGCCTCTTGACTATTTTTCATTGGAAATAAATATTGGCTTGCAAAAAAAAAAAAAGAAGAAGAAGAAGAAAGAACGAAATAGAAGAGAAAAAAGAAAACATGATTCTAAAAAAGACTCTATCATTCCCTTATTTGCTTTTATGTATACTAGAATCATTTCCATCTCTCTGAGCTAATTAAACTTAGCCTTTTGAAAGATAAAAGGAAGATGTATTATTTACCGGGCACTGACCCAATGCCTCTAGTTCTCCAATGGCAAACTATCCATTGCCCCCCCAACCCTCATCCCTCCTCTAGGGTCAGGCTCCCATCTGACAGCCAGGCGGACAGGGGTCATCATCGCTCTCAACTGTCTGCCATTCTTTCCTGTAAGACCCAGAAATACGGGCCCAAAGTGCAGCGTGGACAGGCAAAGCCAGCAACCTCAGGACATCATTCAGTCGGAAGTGGCAATTAGATGTTTTTAACAAGTTCTTTGAATACAAAATGGAGTAATTAAAACTTGCGCATTGGAGGGGGAAATACTTCTGAGATTATGCTCATTTTATTAAGCTGTTTCGAACACTAAAGTTTATCGCGTGGCCTACGTCTTTCCCTTTAATTGAATTGTTGGCACTAACAACTCGCTGAAATGAACATCTGACCCACTGCGAGAGAGATGAAGTTATGGAGAGTGTTTATTTTTAATTGGTATTGACCCAAAACCCATACATTTCTACTAAAATTGAATCGAATTGGAAGATTTCACTCTTTGATCTAAATATTATGGTTTAGACGCTAAATTATTTCAGCTATTACTTAACCTATGCCAGCTGCACTTTTAGGCTAATATCTCATTTTAGTTCAATAGGTCAGCAGTTTTGCGCATGGCTTGCTAATGCGATAACCACACATTTGGTTAAGAATAGCATTATTCACTACAACTCAATAGTATTAACTCCAAACTTTATTGAGTGCAAATCCACAAGGAAGTGTATTTCATTTGGCCCAGTGAGTATCTGTGCATGTGAAGTTACACAATAAGACATCAGAGAATAGTGGCGTAAACTTGAGTTCTGAGGGACCAGATACTGTCCCGTATGCTGTTAAGAGTGTTAGACTCCCTACATGCTTTTAATACGTGCAGAAAAGATAGATTCGCTGATTATCTATTTACCAATGGGTTCCATTTGGTCCCAGCACAAAAGAGATGATGCTTCTTTTATGATTTCCCTAGGCTGACTTCACTGTAGCCACCTGATCCTCAGTGTGTATTTCTTCTCTCTGGGCTACTATGCCATCCAGCATCCTAGCCCACATTCTTGGAAGCTCTCTCTGTCTCTCCATTGGTTTCCTTGAAACTTCACTCATCTCCAGCATCCTATCTCTTGTCACTGGATTGGCCTCAGAGAGGATCATTGACTCTGTAGCCAATGGTCCATTATTTGCTTCTACTATTGAGAGTCCAGCTTTATGTATCAATAGTTCTGAGCTTCAGTCTCAGCTCTTCCTATATTGCTTCGGAAGCAATCTATTTTAAAGCTAAGGTCCTCGGTCCCCCAGTTCTTTGCCAGCTCCTTATTCCTTAGGCTGCAACAAGCTATACTATGAAAAAGGAGATATGTTCAAACATTAAAGCCAATAATAGGGTAAATAAAACAAATAGAAAATAAAAGTGATGTGATGCCACCGTTGTGTAAGGTCAGCTGTCACTTAAGTAATCCCCAAAGCACATGGACAGGAATGGAATAAAAGGATGAATGACAGTGCACAAATTTTCTATTGTTATTGTATCAAATTACCACAAATGAGATGGTTTAAACAATACAAATGTATTATTTTATATTTCTGAGGATCAGAAAATCAAAATCAGGCTCACCAAGTTAAAGTTTAATTTAAGATGTCGCCAAAGCTCATTCTTTCTAGAGACTCTAGGGGAGAATCCGTCCCCTTGTTTCTTCCAGCTCCTAGCGGCTACCCATGTTCCTTGGCCTACAGTCCCTTCTTCTATCTTCCAAGCCATTGACATAATATCTTCATGTCTCTCTGATTCACTGACCCTTGTTTCCATTGTCACCTTTCTTTCTCTGACCCTTGTGTCTCCATCTTATTAGTAGCCCGTGGCTTCATTGAACCCACACAGATAATCTCTGCATATCAATGTTTTAAATTTAATTACATCTGCAAAATCCCTCCTGCCATTAAGATAGTATATTCTAGGAATATTGTTCTAGGAATTATAATGTGGATCTTTTGGGGTTTTGTGATTCAGCTTGCTGCCAACAAGAGCTCCTAAGCGAAGCTCAAGGAGTAATAAAAGAAATATCCAACTTGGAAATATGCATGTTTGGGCAGATGGTTAACCAAAACCATGATCGTGGAAACCTAGGCAATATTCTCTTGGAGTCACAAATAAGGAAAATAGGAGACTTTGACATTGGGAGAAATGTAAACTCTCTGTGGCCCCGTCTGAGGTTTCCTCTCAAAAACACCTATTGATGGAACATTCCCCAATGCTCATGGTTCTTGCACGTGACTGCTTGGTTAGCCTCATGGTTGTGGTCATATTTATTTTCTAATTTAAGCTCGTCACCTCTGGGTACATGTCTTCCATGTCCACATGCTTTAAACTTATAACCAGAGCATCCATATGCCAAGGGATCAAGAGAGAATCCTGGCGACGTAGCTCTCCAAGGTCTCACCAGAGCTCGCCCTGCATTCTGATTCTAGAGCTCACAGGTGAAGAAGAAGAAACACTCCATATGACCAACTGTCATGTTCACACAAGTTCAGAAAAGTGCCAAGCCTTACTATTTTAATGGAAAGCAATTAATCATATTTATTCCTGGACATCCATATATTTGATAACAGAGGTAGAATATCAAGCATCAATGTCCTATGGTCCTAATAAATAGCTAATACAAAGACACTCAAATCCCTCAATTCTTTGACTTAAGATTCAGTATTCTCTAATGTTCCATTATACTCATAATAAAACCTAAAGGCTGTCTCGGTCCCTCAAAGCCCTCTGTGGGCTGGCCATTGCCTGAACCTTTTACCTTTCATCATCACCCTGCTTGCTATAGTTTGCTGCACTGGCCTTTTTTCAATTTCTCGTATGTTCCAAGCCCATGCCTTTCTCAGTACCTGGGGCCTTACTCTTCTCTCTGCCTGCAGTCCTTCACCCTTAGATTTTCTTAGAATGAATCTTTTTTAGTATAAAGGTTTTAGCTCAAATGTTACCTTCTTAGAGAGACTTTCTTTGACCACAGTTGATCATTTTCCACCTGTCGCCCACATATTCTTCAACCCTAGTGAGTTTCTAGCATATTCTCCTATTTTATTTTCTTTGAGAACTAAAATCTCATTTTGGTGAGATCCTGAGGACATAAGAAAGAACTGGAAGGTGACCACCATCTCCTATGAATGCGAGAGCCACAATGTAGGAGCCGTTGTCATAGGCAACATCCTGAGAAGGCACCAGGTCAAAGCACGGACGCTCAGTCTAAAATTTATTTCCCCATTCAAACCGGGTTAGACACTGAAAAACAGCCAACCCCAGAGGAAAATGGAGACGAAGGGAAAATATTAACAGAAGTAGCTAAAAATAGACAACAGAGGAAAGTGTGAGTATCTCCCAAGCTAAAATGTAGAAGACAGAAGTTCTTTTATGTTTCCTTTTTTATTAAACACATTTCTCAAGATGATTGCTTTCCTTAAACTGAGACTCTTTTCACATATAAAACAGACTGACTGATGACCAGGCATCGCCCGAGCTTTTTAGGGTGTGTTTACACAATGGCAGTCTCCTCTGTCGGACTCGTCGTCTGCTCTGCTTAAAGCCAGAAACTCTCTAGAAGAAGCATATCTGTTAGAAAGACATATACAGGAGTATATTTTTTCAATCAGTTTTAAGACAGTAATTTGAATAAATGATGTAGGAATAGTCAACATCTTAGTAAATGATGCCTAGGTGGTATTATACTTTTTACTTTAGAATTGTCACTAAGTGGCTCATTAGACACATGGCCACAAAGAGCCGCAGCAAGTATCAGACCAACCTTTCTCATTTTGCAGATGAAAAAACACATGGACGGAATAACTATCTCAAGGTCCCACAAATAATTCGCGACGATTCCAGGATGATGGCCAATGTCCAGTGTCCTTTTCACGTAACCACAATGCCTAGTTGCCTAATTTGCTGGAACAATTATTGTTTGAAGATTTACCTTGTCACAGTCCAGATGCTCAATACATAAAAATGTGATCCTGAGACCAATGCTTTCGCATCGACAGGCAACACGATTATTCTCTCTTAACAAATCAGATCCGTTAAGGATCAGGCATATGGAGTCAGAACGAAACTTTCTCCATATGCAATTCCTTTTCATTCATGAAGCCAACATTCAGCATTCTTTTCAAGGTGCCCCTGCTCTAGTGGGATATATTAACATTAAGGTAAATAAGATTATTGCTACCTAATGAACTGGGACTCGAACCTGTTAGGTCACAGTCATAAGAAAATATTTCCATTAGTAGCTTAAGTGATAGAGTGCATAGACAGGAAAGGGGCTTCTGATGGCCAAATTGATTTAAAAAAAAAACATGTCTGCCTTATTTTACTTTTCAAGCTTTATAGCAGGGATGATTTCTACCTTGCCCAGAGACTCATGGAAGCAATCCTGTCTTTAATAATCTGTAGATCAAAGATGTCAGGGGCAAGTATGGTCGGTTGCTCTAACCACAGATGAGATAATATCCTCATATATAAAGTAAAATGATGATAATTATTTCACAGGGTTGGTGAGCAAGTTAAATAAGATAATATACATCAAATACCTATGTGGCTAGATTGAAGACCTAACAGTCACACATGTTTTTTTTCACTCATCTATACAACAAAAATTATGGAACTACTATGTTCACACTTTCAGTTCTCATCAACTTTAAGTAATAACCAGTTATTAAGTTGATTTTCATTGCCTTTGGGTAAGTTTTTAGGGAGACATACATGATTCTTCAAAATCTAGCCCTTGCTTTAATCATTAATATTCTTACAAAGGTTCATACCACACAAACTGACAGGATACTGGATAATTCTAATTGTCACATTTTTTTTTTCCTAATGACAAAACAATTTACCTGGGAACTGGAGCCAATTGTATAGATATGGGTCTACCCTTGAAAGGTGGATAAATAGAGAATACCCATTGGCTGATTAGAAATGCATTAGATTATACACAATGAGAAAAAAAGTTGCCAAAATTAGAAAACAAAGAGATTTTTTAAATAACATCTAATATATCCATATCATAGTAATCAAAAGCACACTCTTCACAATCAGACCTTCTGTATGTAAATGTCTATAGCAGAAGTCTTAGTCAAGGGCTTGAGTCCTTCCAAGTCTTACTTTCCTTACCTGTTACTTAATGGAAAAACATAATGCTTTCATAAGGCTGCTGGCAACTTAACATCCCATACCTAAAATACTTAATAGGATGTCTAATACACCATAAATATTAGCTATAACTTAATTATTCCATTTTACATAAGATACAGAGTAATGCACTGAAGGCATCTTTGATTTAATTCATTTGCTAACTCTGGTCCCTGGTAGGGCTACCGAGAACACAGTTTAGACAGGATTTTGTACAATGCTTTTGGTTTGGGGCAAAAGCATAAGGTGAACAAGAGCAAATGTGGCAGGGAGAGACACATGGATTGAATATTATATTTGGCCTTTCCTATAGGGAAGTTCCCCAAATCAATATTAGACTACATTCTGGACCCTTGTGTATGGATGGGGAAAACAGAAGTGCAAAGAGATCATGCTGTTTGTCCAGGAGCACACACATCTGTCAAGTTACAAGGCTGGTCTGTTTACTTTAACACCACCAATCTTCCTCTTCATGCAAGAGAAAAGTGGCAAGAGATGTGTTTCAAAAATGTGTAGAAAACCCTAATGAAGGGAACGATTATGTCTGAATGGAGTAGTTAATGATAGCTTCGTAAATGACCTAGTGTTTGGCTAAGGCTTCAAAGTAAGGGCAGAATTTGGGCATTTGACATATGAGATGATGTTTTAATTAGAAAAATATAATGAATGAAGCTTCTAAGACTCTAAAACATTGGGTATATCGATATCATTTTATTGGCATCTAGACACATAGGTTAAAATAATTGGAAAAATGGATCGTGATAGGACACACCTTGACTAAAATGACAACAAAAATAATCAACATTTACTGAGTGCATTGTTATGTTGCACACCAAGTTTAGAATTTCAGATAATTAATTATTTATAGTCATTTGTATCTTTGTATATTTATAGCAGCAATTCTGGGAAATAGATTAAGGAATGTTTATATCCGTTTTAGAGGGGTATAAACTGAAGGTATATTTAAGATGTTTTAACATTTTATAGATTGAGTGTCTGCCCTTCTGTAGCCTGGAGTTAAGTTTGTCCAAGAAACTAGGCAGGCAGTCTACAGTGAGACGACCTCTTCTGTGCCAGGGAAGATGGCGCCCAATTCTAACCACATTTTATCCTCAAAAATAATATGACTTTATACCAAGTAAATTGCAATTCCATCCATTCGATACATAACGTTTTATTTTCACTAAGTTAAAATCAAGTTATATCTTTTTGGGAATATAATTGCCAGCCCTGATTAAAACTATTCTCTTTATTTTGATTTATTAAGCCCTTTCCTTCAAGTTAGTATATATTTTGTTGATTATTATGGTTACTCCTCTTGACTAGTCTTATCTATGATAGACTGATTTTGATTTCTTGTGATTTTTTTTTCTTACATGACCTAATATTCACTTCTGGAAGCAGCTAACTACTGCCTAAATAGTCACAATAGCTTATCTCATTTTTACGGAAGAAATCTATAGAACATTGATCCTGTAATATGCATCATGTCCATAAAATGATTTAACTCTTCACGTGTGTTAGTGTTTTATGAATCTGTAAGACTGGAAATATTTAAACTAATGTTAATGATGCCTTACATCATGCAGCACCTGTCCATTTATAAAGAACTTTCACCTGTGTTATCATCCTGACCTCAGAAATTACTCTGCTGAAGGTGATAGAGAGTTTATTATTTGCTGTATTATATGTTGGTGAACTTAGGAAAAATTGGATCCATATTGTTGAACATATACCATATATAATTTTCATTTGGAGACATTTAGCCTAATGACCTCTACTAATAGATATGAGACTCGGAAATGATAACTCTGCTGATCGTATCTTTCTTTCCTCATTATTTTTGCTTTTTTAAAGGCCTTATTTTTTTCATACCTTCCTAAAGCATAACTGTCTTAGGTCACTCCAGCATATTTCCATTGCCTGAGAAATTCACCCTTGATGTATTAATATCATATACAAAGCCCTCCACAATCGAATTCCAACCAAAATGTATCTATTCAATATGACTGTTTCTCATTCACACTAGCGTTATTAGTAGGCAAATGTTGTTTGGTTATATACATATTATTTTTGTGTGTGTTGCATTATATGGTCAAAATATAAAAACGAAGCCCACAGGAATTCTTCCTTCTTCACTGGGAAAGATAGACTTGGATATAAACAACTGTAATACAAGATAGAAACTGGATGATAAGTGATGAATCAACACAGAAATTAGAGGTAAACCCAGTTGTAAGTAGGATACGTAGGTAGGTTATTTATATTGTGCTCTGTGTATTCCTAACATTCTCAGGAGGTGTGTCAGGGGCTGTGTGAAGGGTGCAGAGGAGGTAAAGGTGGTATTAGAGGAACAAGAGCCTGATCCTGCCTGTCTGCTCTAACAAGTCTAACTCCTCCACTCGTTCCAGCCTAAGACGCTAGGTTTTAACACTATTTCACCTGAAGAATGACAACTAGTGCTTAGAAAGTGAAAGAAAGAAAAAAGAAAGGAAGAAAGAAAGGAAGGAAGGGAGGGAGGGAGGGAAAGAGAGAGAAGAGGAAGGAAGGAAGGAAGGAAGGAAGGAAGGAAGGAAGGAAGGAAGGAAGGAAGGAAGGAAGGAAGGAAGGAAGGAAGGAGAAATTTCTAATAACATCACTAAGTGATTAGGGACAATTTTGGGACTAGCTTACAGACGAGGGGGCCTGGATCTATGGGCAGGAACTGAATAAGTAGAGAGGTCAGAAAATGTTAATATTTTTATATGATTATTCTTTCTATTTACCAGACATTGTACCTTAAGGATTATAGTGATTATGATATCATTGTCGTTTGCTTTAATTTATTTGCTTTGCTTTTTGTTTTGCATGTCCATGGTCAAGGAAATGATTTTGAGAATGTCAGTAAGACATGTGTGGGAATATACAGTCTTTGTCAATATAAGCAAAACTTTAAAAAATGTTTATTTTTGAATATTTATTTTAGTAATTTATTTATATGTTTATCAAGGCAAGTGTCATTGAAGCAAACAATTACTTTGAAAACAGAGTGAGTTGGCAATTTGAATTTTATTTGGCTATTTTAAAAATAACATGCTGTACCAAAATTCACTCGAATCTCAATTTGTGGCACCCCAGTAACTCACTGAGGTTATTGAGATAGCAACGTGTTCATTAAAGACTGCATACATTCTGCAGTATTCAGCACCAATTTATAATCTTAAACATATGTTAAGTGTGTGCATGCATGTATATTTGTGTATATAGTGTACCTATCCATTTTAAAATCAATTAGGCACATTGGCTCAATTCATAAAAGGTTATGTGTTATGTCTGAGAAAGAACATAGCACATTAAATATTAAAATAAAAGGGGATAATAAAGTGATAGACAGGAAGAACCTAGATCTTCTGGGAGCTAAGGACTTTTAAATAACTTAAAAAATAAATCCTCTACTATTTTTCAGGTTGGAATTTACCCAGTAAAATTGATCTTTCCTTTTGAAGGATATATTTGAAAAATAATAGATCCACTTCACTTCTTGACTAGAAAATGACCCCCTGTCCTCAGCAAAATTTTTGTTCGAGGCTGCTTCAGGCTTCATTTGTAATCCAAACAAGCTGTCAAATATTTGTCCTAGAAAAGACAGATTTTTTTCCCTTTATGAGAAGGTCTGGGAGTGCATGTTTCAAGGAAATATTAATACCTTTAAAGAGTGGAGAATATTCTCGTCACAGAGAGTACCTGGAACAGGGATAATGGCAAGCTGTTTAATAGTCGGCTGCTTAGGGAAAGGAGTGCTGACTGGGTCTTTTGACAAAGTTCACAAAGCCCCATCTTTATTAAAACTCAGATGATGCTGGCAGAAATGGCCTGCGAGGTAACCGTCACATAAATGATATCACTCTCTGTGCCTGTTAAGCTTCCATAGCAAATACCGTATTTTCCTCATGTGTGTGTTTATTCGTTAAAGAAGGGAATGAGATGTATTTGATAGGCTTCCTTGTGATTAGGTAGCGAGTTGACATAGCATATACAATAAGGTCCAGCTGTTAGATGAGGAAAGCATTAAAGCAAAGCTTCTGTGCTTGTATTTCCACTTTAATGTCCCTTACTAGAAGAAAGAGAATTTCTGTGTTTCAAAACTAGCATAAACTTACATGTCGAGCATTTATACCACTATTCTTTGCTCTCAATTTCCTTCCAAGAGTGTCACTGATGAGCCAAGTGACAAGCTTGAAAAGAGACAATATCAGATATTGAAAAAGAAGCATGGAGGACTCAGAGCAACACAGGAACCGTGGAGAATACAAACGGGGAATGGATCTAGAGTTGAGGCTGCCACATTGCAAGTATAGAAGCTTGTTTTCAGTGAGGGGTTTGCTCTGTGGTAAGGGAGTAGGTTAAAATTCAGAAGAACACCCAGGACTGCCCTTACGCTTTCCAACACATCATCACTCTAAGAAGCACCAAAGTCTGGTAGTATATTGGTGCATGAGTGGGAAATAAAGAAGGTATGAATGTTCATTTAAATCTTCACTTGTAAATAAATGTATAAACATGTAACCCACATTATGTGAGGAGATGAACTTTCACCTCTGGTCACTTCCCAGAGCCTATTCATCTCCAGACTTCCAGATTCCATGGCTTGTGTGTAGGGATGTCCACTGATGATCTACATCTCTTCAAAAAGTCAAGGTTCAGGTGTTTGTATGGGGAATGGAATTAGGTCTGCAGTTAGTATGCAGTGCACAGTCCACAGGACACTGTAAATAAGAGTCCATAGTTATAGTCAACCGAGCACTTAAAGTGTTTTTCTGAAAGTCCTCTCATTTAGTTATCAAAACCACCTCTGAGTTAGATATTATTATTCTCGTCACAGCAAATGGGAGAACAGAAGCTCATGTGTTAGGCGCTAAAAATGAACCCAGTAGATGGACATAGCATAAGGCCAGAAAACACAGCCAGGTGTTCCGACTTCAAATCCTAGGCTCATTTAAAGAATAATAACAACACCACCAAATGTCTATAGTTGAAAACAATGAAAACAACACTATTTATATCATAAGGCTACAATTCCATTTGGACTGAAGGCCCAAACCATCCATCCTACATGAGAGTCCTTGCCCGGGCAGAAGCGAGAAGCGAGGGGGATGTCACAGCAATGGGAGTGAATGAGGCTGGAGAGATGGCATCGAAAATCATTGAAGCTAAAGGCAGTGGAAGATTTTGCAGAGGACTTTGAAGTCTTCCAAAAATAGTGTTCATTACTTTTTAGCACATCTAAATATTTGCAGCCAAATCTTTAATTTTGTCTCTGAATGCAAATATAAAATTGAGCAGAAGCAGGTAAGAGACTGGATATCTCAGAAAAAAAGAGCACATGAATAAAAAAGACAGGAAAACTAAATCCTCTTTTACTACTGCCAAAAAGAAGAAAGTCAGCAAAGACGAAGGAAGATATAGATGACCTGCTTTTTGCCATGCACCGAGTCAAGGAATTTATTCTGCATTTCTCCTTTTTTGTCACGCGAATGCTCTGAGGGAGAAATTATAAGTCTATGTTTGAGATGAAACCGAGGTTCAAATTAATTTTAATATATAGCCAAGGCCACGTAATGAGCAATGGAGCAAACTGCAGTTACTCTGATTCCCAAACTCACATTCCTTGCTTCCCCCTTGACTCAGTCTATACCGGGCACAGTGCACATCATTCGAGTCTAATAATAAGTGTAGACTTGCATTTGTACGATATTATATGACACTTTAAAACTCTGTGTGTCTCCTTGCAACTTTACCCTTAAATCTGGCACAGTTGAGGCAATTGAAATTTAGGAAGGTTATCCAACTCAAAATGTCAATTACTAGGATTTTAGCTATGGTTCTAAAACATGGTAGTTTGTTTAATCAAAACTAATTTATTACACATTTGCTATAAACCCCAAACTCTTCTAAAATTGGGATCACTAACCATCAAGGTTCTTCTGAATGAGTGACTTTTGGTGCCACCAGAACAGAAAGGGGGACGCTGCACCCCCAGCAGGTGGGGACAGTCACAGCTTTCCAAAGATAAATTGATTCAAGCCAAGTCTAGAAGACTGAATAGTGAGTAACTGGGCTACAATTAGCGTGTGGAAAGTAATAGGTGTTGAGATGGTTTTGAAGATAAAGAAAAAAGTATGTGGCTGCTAAAGGAAGCAAAGAAAGGATCATCAAGAATTATGAAACTCATATTAAGAAGTTTTATTTTAGTACAAAGGCAGTGGGAGAGCCTCGAAGGATATTGAGGAGTAGAGTGATAAAAAAAAAAAAACACACATTAATTCCAATATATAGAAGTGAGGAATCAGCAACAATCTAGGTCACATGTATCAGTTAGATTTGCTGTGTAACAAATGGCCCCAACTTAATGGCTTAAAACAACAATATAATCTTTTTGATATAGCTTCAGGTAGGTTGGAGGACAGTTGAGCTAATCATTGCTCTGCTCCAGGTGCCTCTTGTTTTTTTTAGACCAGTGGGCAAGATGAGCATGTGCATCTCACTGAGACAGCGAAGATGCTAGAGAGCTCCTTTTAATATTCTACAAATATCATATGATATTATGCAAACAGCAATTCATGAGATCTTGCGACATTGGTTGAAAACAATATGGCAGTCACTCACTACAAGTGGCCATTTAAATTTATTTCAATTAATTAAAATAAAATAAAATTTGATATAAAACATTAAAATTAATAGACGTGCTCAGTTATCACGAGTCACTAATACTGTATTTGACAGCACAGGTAATGAATATTTACACCACCACAGAAAATTATATTGGATGGTTCTCTCTCTAACATACTTTGTCTCATATTGCACCAGTGAAATTTAGTCCCATGGAGAAACACAAAATATTGGGGGGTAAAGAAGTACATGCAGCTCACCATGAGGCCAGGCAAAGGTGTGGACAGAGGGACAGGCAAAGAATTGGGACCATATACACCATAAACCAGTGCTTTGTCATTGTGAGTATTGGTAATGGCCATAGTAATGTCACCACAGTGACAGTGACACTGGAGAGCATTTTATTAACTAAAGCAAAATTGAAGAGTGATTAACAGTAGGGCCTGATGACTGAAAGAAGAAATCCATGAGGACTACCAGGGAATGGCAGCACCAAACACCGAGGCAGGAAGTAGACAGGTGAGGGCTTAAGGAGAGAAAGCACCCTGATTCCTAGCACGGTTCTGAGTATGAACTAGCACAGCACCTGGCCCAAGGTACGGTATTTATCAATGTGATTTTATAAATGTCATGATTTCTTATGTGTTTACCACTGCCTCCTTCATCCTCCAAATCGGATCCTCTGAATTATGTCTCCTTGATTTTTTTAATTGAAATATATTTTACATATAACATTCTAGAAATTTAAGGTGCGCAGCATGTTGCTTCGATGTATTTATATACTGTAATATGATCGCTATTGCGGCAATAGTTAACACTGCTATCACATTATATGGTTATCATTTTTTTGTGTGGTTAGAATAATTACGATCTAGTCTCTTAGCGAATTTGGGGATTATAATACAATATGCTATTGCTATATTCACCGTGGAGTGCATTAGCTCTCTAGCACCCATTCACTACTGGTTTCAAGTTCGTACCCTTAAGTATCGCTTCTATGTCCCCAATCCCCAGTCCCTTTTATTCTGTTTTTATGAATTTTGCTTTTTTACATTCCACACATACCTGATGTCATATAGTATATTTTAAATACTGTCACCATCCATTTAGCCTTCTAAGCACATGTCAGATTTTCAATAAATGTTAGTTCTCTGTTCTGAAAGCAGAACAGAGAACTCTTAAAAATGATCTTCTTGAGTTTAAATTCCATTTAAGTGTTTTCACTTTAAAATATTGTCTCTAGTCATCAACAGTGCCATCTTTTTGTCATAGTTTTGGTTTGGTTTTCAAAAAATTAGCTCATTGGACTCAGGTTCTCTCTCTCTCTCTCTCTCTCTCTCTCTCTCTCTCTCTCTCACACACACACACACACACACACACACACACACACACACACACACACACTCCTTTCTTCAGAGCATACCGCTATATTAATCCAAAGCTTACATGATTCTTTAATGGTCCACATAGTCTTTTTAGCAAAGTGCATACCCTTTCTTTCTGTAGGGTTTGAGAAAAACGAAAGATTGAATCTCTTGGGCATGCACCTGACCCCTTTGTTATGTGTCTGGATTGTTTCATTTCAAGGTTAAAGTGTTGGGGAGAGAAGGATAACTCAGAAAAGAGGCAGTTGCTCTGTGGGATGCGTGAACAGGCTTTTTATATAGCCTGAGTTGATCCCTGTGTCCGCTCTCAGCTTTTATCATTGTTTTTCTTTATATTAGAGAACTTCAAACGTGGTGTAGCTTTAATGGGTTTATGAAGATTCAAAATCACATAGACACAAAGCAATGACTTCCCAGGATTTTTGAATCCTGGGTGCTATGGAGTGAAAATAGTGAATCAGCAGATTTTCTAATTCTTATAAAAATATTAAAGATAATCACATTTCACTTAAAAAGGTAATAAAAAACATAGACAATAAGATTTATTATATAGCAGGTATTTCTATTGGTTCAAGTATATTTTACCTTTCCAACATCTCTATGATTTAAGAATGACTATTAACTCTATTTTCTAGATGAAAAATTCGTCTTGGATGGGTTGCGTAATGAGTTCAAGATCAAACCTAGATTTAAGCTCAATTCTGATTCCCAACTTTACATTCTAAATCAACCTGCCAAACTATAGGACATTATCTAATATGACAGCACGTTCCAGTTTTAATGAGACAGTATTCATTTAAATAAATAATAATAATTAACTCTAGAGTTTCTTGAGCATCTTGATTTTGTATATACTTCTACCTTATTACTTAAAGATTTCCAAGATCACATGGCCATACGGGGTAGAATCTTTCCTGAAACATGCTTCTCTCAAGTCAGTTTGTGCGCGTTCCAAATCTCGTTTTTAATCATGGCCTCACTTCTTGGCTTCAAAGATCTGGGTGGGGTGTTGAAAGGAGTAGGACCCATTTCTGGCTTACTCTGGGCATGAGTGAGATTTCAGTTATGCTCTCAGGAACTAAGAGAAATGCCTACTTCAGTAACAACAACCTTCTCTGCCTGCACCCAGTCAGTCCCTTACAGTCTGGCATCACAGATTGTTTCTGCAGGGACCAGTGGGTCATCTTTCATCATCTCAATGACACTGAAGGCTCACAGTATGACAGATCCCTTACTGAGGGAATATCAGACAAACTCAGAGGAAGGGCTCCTTAAAACCGGAATAAAGGAGGCAGAAACCTGTAGTAACTGGATTCTACTTTCTACCCTCCTGTGTACTGGTGCAGAATAGGTTTAGCTGAATAAATAAATGTGCTTGTATTCTGGAAAATTATAATTCCCTGGGTCTGCAAAGCTCTTTCATATCCATTATAGCTCTCGATTTTCTGAACTATGCTTCAAGTTCGGCAGAGCAAGCATTGTTGTTCATAGGAAATGCATGCTTTAAGAATCTAAAGCAGATGATATGGTTAATATCTGTTGGCCATTTATTATGTAATAGGCACTATTAAAAACTCTTTGTGCATTAATTGACTCCATTGTCCGACCACCCAGTGAGGTCAGCGCCATGATTCTTATTTACATCTGAGGATCCGAAGACCATGGGAAGCCGGGATTTGAACACTGCTGTTCTGCTTTCCAAGGGCATCTCTACCAACATTCCACTGACCTCTAGGACTTTCTGGAAGAAATTGTCTGACTTCCCCGGTTTCCCAGCCCGTACTGATATCCTCATTTCACCTGTTTGTCATTTCACAGCTCTGTGGGTTGCTCACTCATGCTTTTTCATGAGTAAATCATAATAAATGTGTTTCTGGCTTCAATATGGAATGTTAAATTATCACGTTTTAATGTAGTCTTTACCATTTTATCTCTCAAGTACTTTCCCTCTTCTCTCTGTCTGTCTGTCTGTCTCTCTCTCTCTCTCTTTCTCTGTCTCTCATTTTTCCCTGCTTCCCTTTTCTTTCAGCTCTTTTTCCAAGCCTCTCCAGCAGGAGGAGCCATCACTCAATCTTACCAGGCTCTTTTCACTTTCACTGGCTTCATCTCCTATTTTCCTTCCACCCACCTAGTTTTGGTACATTTTTAACAGATTCCCCATGGGTAACTCTGTATATTGGGGGCTATGAAGGAAATAAATTGTAGCATAGAATATTTCTAGAGATACAGACAGGAGGAGCTCGTGGGTCTTATAAATGAAACAAAAACAGCCAACCCAACAAACACAGAAACGAAAAGCCTGTCCTTGTGTCTCGATGGCCACACTTCAATGCACCGTCGTAGAAGCGGGAACTCTGATCTTCTCCAAGAGAAACTGAGATGAGTCTCTGACCACCCAGGGCATCCATTCCACAAGGGGACACCCTTTGGAACTGTCACCCCCAAATTACGTTTTGCCCTATCTCCCAAGTAGCATTGCAATTCCTCATAAAGACAGGACTGTGGGGGTTTCCTTTGAAGTCTCATATGTCTTGAGGACACATTCAGATGAGCCTCGCTCATCTCTCCGACCATCTCCCATCCTTATCCATCATATAGGTTGCCATTGTGTCAGCATCATATCTGGCAAAGACAGTTTTATAAACATCAGTAAATGTTTCCATTATCCTGATACTGCAGTGTAAAAGCTTATCATTAGTCAAAAAATATACATATCGATCGAGCAGGTAATTTGGCCCGAAACTATTAGGCTGCATTAAAGAAATGTTAAAGAAAATGATAGCTTCCCATATGCTCTTCTGGTAGATGTGCATAGTCACCTTACCCTGCCATGCTCATCTGTTTCTGTTCACGGTAAGAGCGAGAAGCGTTCACATGCAGATAGCTCGACAGGCCACGACTTGGAACAATGTCCTTTAGATTACCTCCCCTAGCGCAGCTGCACGCCTGTCTCGCACACCCCGTGTGCAAGAACGTTTCCACGCTGGTTTGAGCATGAAAGGCTAGAGACATGCTTCCATCCTCACACAAAGTTTTTGAGCACCTAGGATTGCCCTGTGAGTTGGCCGAGTCCAGCTTCCGTCGGTTTGTTGCTTCCCTCAGTATGGGCCTGAATAATGAGAAACAACCCTTTCAAAAATACTGTAATAACTACTATATGTGGTCCCAGGCTGACGCTGGACTCATTGGGAGATCACTTCGTAAGTATATAAATGTCTAATCTCTATGCTGTATACCCAAAACTGATATCAAATCATACTGAATGTCAACTGTAATAAAAAATTTAAAAATTTTTTTAAATATTTCAAAAATAATAAGTTTTAAATGCATCACAGCTCAGCTTACGATCTACTCTGCCCTTTACTGATTTGACAACCTCGTAAGTTACATTATATTGAAAGAAAATAAACAAAACATTCAACGTGCTTAATAGTTATTTTTTAAAATTTAAAATTTAAAAAGGCATGTATTTCCTATATGCTTACTAAGTGGTGCAGGGCAAGAAAATGCAAATGCTACAGTATAATATATTACTTACCTAAAAAAAATTTCAGTGTCAGGTTTGGATTCAGAAAGATCTGGTCCAATTCTGTGTGTCCATGGAAAGTTCTATTTTCTCCCCAATTTCACCCTCACCATCTTTAAAATGAGAGGAGAGGCTGAGTGCTGATCTGTCATTCTTGGACTTTCAAGAAGATTAAAGAATAAAATAACTATGGAGCTTAATTAAAAATATTATATTTTAAAAATATTATATTTATGGATGACTCATGCCTAGCAGCAAATCCATATGTCTGTACAAAACCCGTGAACATAAAGAATGAAAAACAAAGCATAAAATATAATAAATAACTATCCTCAAACGTTTCTATTTTCTCGTCAGATGCTGATGCTCCCTTGCTCAGCTACTGAATTATCTTCTCTAAATGGTTTACATCATCTAGTGTCTCCCTTTGTAAATAAGCACAAAAGTCTTAGATGATATCTTAAAAAAAAAGAAAAAAGAAAGAAAAGGTGAACCTTTTTTTCTGCTGGGGAGACAAATCACATATGGTTACTTCGGTTGTATGACAGACTCTGCTGAGTTGAACTTGATAGGCTTAGCCTACCTCTGGTTTGCCTTCATGCTAGACATTTGCTCCAAGATCCTCCTAAAAATATCTGCTATGATTTTTAATAAAATTTTCAGCCTCCTATCATGTACAACTTTAAAATTCTCTAATTTATGGGAAATAAGTCATATTGTTCAGGTTTCCTAAATTCCTACCAAAAGCTCTGCTGTTCTCTCTTCCCCAGCGGCTGCCCTCAGTATGTGCAAAGCCCAGATTTCATCTCTCTTTTCCAAGTTCAAAACCAAGAGTCTCCTCAGAATGTCTGCATACGTCAGCTTGCTTATTCCAGACTCTCCCATTCTCCTGAAACACAGCCATCCCAGTTCTCATTGCCTCCTAAAATTTCTACTGCCTTCAATCAGACAATTCCTGTATTGTGTGTGTGTGTGTGTGTGTGTGTGTGTGTGTGTGTGTGTGTGTGTTTTCTTTGAGACTGGCACTGTTTTACCCAGGGGCTATACCATTAACCTGGGTCCTGGAGCCGAGATGACTTAGAGCAGAGGCCCAGCCCACCTGAGGGAGGCACACAGTGTTACAACTTTTTGATATAAGCTGTTGGGATTTGAACACCATTTATTATCACAGCATAACCCAGCTTTCACTGACCGATTTTATACACTAGATAAACATTTAGACATACATATAATAAAACATATATTAGGCTGTTAGTGAAACATTTATGAGATATTTCTAGCGAGAAAGTTAACGATGATAGAAAATACTTCGTAAAGTAGACACAACCTACATGCCCATCAACAGCAAAATGGGAAAAAAAATACATTGGGATATAGTCATTTAATGTCATTTTTTGTAAAAATAAAAAATAACACGCAATTGATGAATCTCAAGAATACAAAGTGCAACAGTAAAGTAAGATTCAATAAAATAGAAAAATGTATGATTTTATTTATATGAAGTTCAAAAACATGAACCAAAGTTTTGTTTGAGCATATACAATGATTATATGATAAAATTTTAGAGAAAAGCAGAAGACTAGAGGATGTAATAGGGTGATGATTTTAGCAGATACTGTTGTGTGGCTCTACAATATTTCTGCCTGCAGTGTTGACTGTTGATACTAAAGATACCGAAAAACCCTGAGACAAAGAGTGAAATGCTGTTAGTTTAGGAGTAAGGTGAAGAAGATCCTAGGAGGAGAGTGGGGATGCGAACGGAGGAAAGAAAAACAGCCAATAAAATGGGAAATCAGAGCTGTACCAGACCTGAAAACCAGCGTAGAACCCACAATGCTGAGTTTTTTCCTTCTTTTTCTGCAGAAGGTTTAGGAGCTGGAGGGTGGGGGAGGTTATATACCGTTACTCAGTCATTGGGGTAGGGCTGCTCTAAAAAGATGATAATTCTTTAGTATCTCTGGCTAGCAAAGCAGGCTACTGAGGCCAGATTAGACCATCAGCTAAATAAATGAATATCTGGCTTATGGCAGGCAGACCAGTGTTCATAGAGAGCTTATTTGGGTGAAATGTGCAAATTATGCTAATTAAGATAATAAGTTATAAATATGCAATCCTGGGAATGACAATAGAGAAATAAACACAGTTATAGAAGAAACCATATGACCAGTTTAATCAAATCCAGGCAAATTAAGAAGAACACATGAGGAAAGAAGTAATTTTCCTGGAAAATATAATTTTCAAGGTTTATATAAGAAAAAGAAAATGTAAGCAGATCTATTAGCATTGAATAAATTGAAAAATTTTTCTAAAAACTTTCTGAAAATAAAGATTAAACCCAAGCAATATAATTAATTAATCTATCAGACTTCTGAAGAAATATAGCCAATGTAATTTAATGTGTAAAAGAAATTTAATCAGATTCTAGTCCTACCACATAGTGAAACATCTTATAGTAAGTAAACAAAATTGCTTAGTACTTGAGTACAAATTGATAAGTGACTCAATGTAAAAGATACACACTTATGTATTGAGAGACCAAATATATACTAATAAAAAAGATGCATATTTACTATATTTTTAAAATCTGCATATTAACAATGTAGAATTTTTAATAAATGGAGAAAAGATGGAATTTTCAATAAAACAGTTAGCTGACTTATTTAAATAAAAAACTTGGATTCCTAACTCATGATTTGTACCAAAGTAAATTCCAATTGTATAAAATACTTGAATAAAAATGTAAAATGATATAGTAATAGAAGAAAACATATAAGATAGTGTTATATATAAACACCAAGGATGGTTCTTCTTGGCTAAGGAAATCAGGAAGCCAACAATAGTGGACAATGTTACTCAAATGTTAGTATTTAGAATTTTGTATCTTGGATATTTATTTCTCTATCACTCAGAAATTAAAATCTGCTATTCTTAATCCAAACTACAAATGAATTGATTCAAAGCTGGAAGAGTAATCTTAGAGTCTAATAGGAGCAAAACTCAGCTACAGGAAGGCAAGAAGTAGGAAACTGAACAACTGTCTTTAGCCAAAAAGTTTTAGAATGACGCTTTTGCTGTGCATGTGTTTGCGATGAGTGAGATCCCCAAACTGGACAAGATCAATGAGCAAATCTTTCACCACCCTCTATGAGTCTCTCATCACTGTACCACCAGCTACAAGTCCAAGTTCTAATAGAAACAGGGTTTGAATAAAACTAGGACATCCACCCCTGCCTGACTGCTAAGAGCCTTAGAGAAAGTGGACAATGTCCCTTCTGTGTTCAAACCTGGAGACTAGTTACTGCATACTCTTGAAATTACACACAGTTGGAGGTTCCACTAAAATGAAGATTAGATACTAAGAGAAAGAAAAAATCAATCACTACAGTTATTTTTCTCAAGTGAAAAATAAAACCCTGTTCAAAATAGCTTTGGCAATTAATGGAACACCATTCGGTTTTCTGCAAAACGAGCTTGCAGATTGCCTTCCTGGACATGTGCGTTGCTGAGTTATTTCTCCACAAGCACCTAACCCACAGCGGGGGTCACACCGAGGTGCTCAGAGATCACGTACATCCCATCATCTTGCCCGGGGTTCTTCGTAGTGCTAATTTCTCTGTCCCGCAGAGATAATCTTTCAGAATAATGTCTGGTGTGATTTTTACTTATTTTTTTTTAGTTTCGTGCTGTTCTGATTGTTTAAAAAATCTTTTTTTAAAGCAACAGAGGCTGCACTATCTCCTTAATCTTCTTTAGTATGAAATATATTAACCTATGTTAGAGAATTATCCTCTCCCGCTCAGTGCGTGTTTGCTGAGTTTGTGTGTGTTTCCTTAATTCATCAAGCCGCTGCTTCTCTCGTGATGTCCTGTAGAGCAGAGTTCCCTCCGTGGGCTTTTCAGCCTTCTGACTGATCTCCTAGGGGACTTGAATTTCCAAGTAGAGAATGTCTCTTTTTCACATGAAATAGGGGTCGCCTTTTCTTTCAGCTTTACCTCTTCCCACCCTAGGGACATGTATTGTATTCAAATATGTCTGGCCCAAGGCAGGATTCCAAAGGTGCATTTTTTGTTGTTGTTAGTTACATTTTCATGGGTTAAAAAGATGTGGAGATAGGGTGGGGTTGCAACAGGAGAGGAAGCCACTTCAAGCCCTGTCCCCTCCTAGCTGTTTGCATTAGTTCCCAGGTTTCCTAGTGTCTGGAACCCCAACCTCTGAGCACTCGTCTGTTAATTGAGGATATTGCTGGTTCTCATTAGATTACTGTGAAGAGGAAATACGGTTAGTACCTTAAACACAGAACATATAACATTCGACTGGTGGTAAGTGTTCGATAAATATTCAATTTTGTTGTTATTGTTATAAGTATTATTATTAATTCAGAATGTTGGACAAGCTAGGTTGTAGACCATCGGAAAGGGGAGAAATGATGGCGGGTTTGTGGGCTACCACCAGGAGGACACATTGTGGCCCATCTTGGTCACTTAGCACGCTCAGACTTAGAGGTGGCCTGATTTTAAAGACAAAATTTGGCAGTTCTAATTTCCATGCCATGATAAAAATTAAAAAGTGCGTGATTTCAACCCCAAAAGTTGAGATGCCGAAGCTGTGTGTGGAAGCAGTGCAGAAACTGTGATGTCCTACTTTCCACCCCTAGCTCCCCTCTTCCATCCTTCACTGCCCCCTAGTGGATGAGAAGGGCATTATTTGGGGCATGTTTACTGTTGGGCAAATACACTTTGATTTTCAAGGCAGAAACGTCTCTGTACTGTAATCTCTTTCATTGTGTGTTTCCTCTCTCCATGGTAGGCAGAAATATCAGAAGATTGCATGCTGGCCAAGCAAACCCACCATGCTATTTTTCTTTCATTCATTATTTTGTCCATTCTATTCATTTTCTTATTAGATTTTAGTTATCTTATGAAATTTGCCATCATAAATATATTTTTTGAACATGTTATTTAATGGCTTTTTGTGTTGTCTTTCTCACACCCGTTGCATTTCGCTATTTGCTCCCATCTCTTGTCATACCTGGTAACTTTATTGAATATTTGATGTTGGTATCGGAGATGATGAGACACGGGATGATGTCTTAATCTCTGACAAGGAGAGAGAGAGATACTTTAGAGCAAATCACTGGGACCCAATCAGAGACTGAGATGATTTGGAATTAATTTTGGTGTTGGGGTGACCTGTTCTATTTTGGCTGCCTTAACCAAAATCCTGGCATTTAACATAAGACTCTCTCCCAGCACAGTGAGACTACGGACAGTTGCAATGAAGTTTTAGCCTCTGGCTTTCAATTTCTGCCAATTTGGACTCTAGACATTGAATCCAATGTTATTTAGGAACTAGCAAGTGTTTTAAGGGTGTAAACAATACAGAATGTGGGTTTACCTGTCTGCTTTTCTCTGAGACCTTGGCTCCTCACACCCTGGCTGTCTTGGGAGCTGAGAAATTAGGATTTTGCTTCACTAGGTCCATGGCTGCCACGTGTACATCTCAGTGTTGGCAAAGGTCACTGAGGGGATGTGACAACCATCTGCCCAAAGAGCTGGACCTGGGCAACTAGAGGCTCCTCACCCCACCCCCTTGTCCTGAGAATGTGCACCCTGCCTAGCAGTCACCCCGTGGGGACACAGCTTTGAGAGAGCGATATGTTGTGGAGACCGTGTAGATTGAATAAGTGACTGACCCTCATTTAGGGGTCACCTTGTCAGTCCCCTTGCTAATCAAATCTGCCACTTACCAACCTGGAGGGCTCTACCTCTTTCTTTCGTCTCTCCTTTTCTTCCCTCCACATCCAGGAGCTGGTTTTGAATTTCACCTGGGAACTCCCAAGTTTTCAAACCAACACTCGAGCCTCTCCTTTCCGTCAGAGATATTGTCCTGTGGCTTAAGGATCGGCAAACACCTCCAGGAGGAAAGGTGTCTGCGCCGAGGGCCCACATCATGCGCTTCTCTTTCCCCCGGATCTTAGTCATTCAAGTCCAGAATGCTTTGCGGCTCTCATTCATGCCTCCCTCTTTTTAAGTGCATTTAAATTCGTAGTCTGGAGTTGTTCACAACGTGATGGTTTGCCTGATAAAATATACTCATTTATTGAAAAACTGGAAAGAAGTCTTCTTTTCAATCTCCCTTGTTTTACTACTTTTCTATTTTTATGTGGTAGTGGAAGGTAGAATCAGATTTGGGTTGGGGACCCCTCTCCATCGCTTCATCAGTCCTCCTGCCTCTGTTTCTTAGTCTCTCTTTTCTATATCAAACTCTATCTAAGTTTGTTGGCTTCAAGATTTCTCTGAGGGATGGGAATGAGATTCAGTAATACGTAAGAAGATAATTCGATCTCTCAACCTAAGCCATTCCCTCCACATCGGTCTGATTACAGAACTCTGGTTTGAATATCTAGCATTGTCATGACAGGAAAAATCCATACTTTAATGTTAAATCCATAATTGTTTCTTAATAAAAATTCTCTCAGAAAAAAAGATGCTAAGAGTTATTGTCAAGTAAGATATGATCATTATTTTGATCGCTATCGAAATTTAACCAAAACTTCAGCCATGATTTTTTTTAAATAGCATATTTCCTGTCCTTTATATGCTAAAACCGTGTGTGTGTGTGTGTGTGTGTGTGTGTGTGTGTGTGCGCGCGCGCGCGCGTGTGTACGCACACGTATATTTAATTCTTTCATGGGGGTCTCGGGAAAATTCTATATACTGTCCCATTTAAGATGCAAAGGAATTCAGTCTCAGGGAAATTGATCCACGCAAGTCACTCAGCTACATTTGCGCTTCAAACCCAGGCCTGACTCCGGGGTTGTATAATGTCACTGAAAATATAGCAGAGGAAATATGTTATCAAACAAAAAAATGTGATGGACCTATTTTGCTTATAGATCAGGATTTCTCAGCCTTGGCACTGTTGACATCTTGGGCTGGGTAATTGTTTGGTCGTGGTAGGGGGGATTGTCCTGTGCATTGTAGGATGTTTAGCAGCACACCTGGCTCCTCTTCTCAGATGTCAGCAGCGACCCCTCCCCACAGCTGTACGACTGACATGTACAACATGTTTCAGACCCTTTGAATGTCCTTTAAAGAGCAACCTTAGCCCCAGTGAGAACCACTGGCATAGACAGGTGTGTTTCAGATGGTCATTGTATTTGGAAGGTTTATTTGAGCTTTCTAAGATGAAACTCGTATTATTTCCAGAGACTAAAGATAAAGCAGGTCTCCATATCTTTAAAGATGGCTTCTCTCCCTCTGTGGGAGACTATCAACAGCAGAATTAAAACATTAAGAGTGTTTGGTACTCGTCAAACCTTTTCCCAGGGACGCTGGGGAGGTGGGGAGTAGGAGAACGAGGCTTGTGGCAGACCACAGCATCATTTTCTGGGATGGGAAATGCCACGTGCAGAGTTGTGTACAAAATAGGCTGGAACAGAAGTAGAGGCAGAGAGAGGACAAGTCAGAGGAAGAACACAGACAGAAGGGCATACAAGACAGCAAAGTCACCGAAATAGGTCATCAGCGGTGTAGGTGTCCATAGAGGGAGAGGCCAGTCGCAAAGGCTAGGTGCAGCTCTCCAGGCAAGGTCAAGTTCAGAGGTAAGGGTGTCGTTCATTTTTATCTGGAAAGTTGTATATCCATTAAAACCATCCTATAAGAGAACACATGCATATTTGAGAAAAATATAATTGACATCGATAAACAAAAAAAAAAAGCCAACCATCTAAAACTTTCCTCATGAGATTATAAAACAGTTATATATGCACAGAAAACAATAAGTGCTCAGAAAATACGGTCATGTAGAGTAGTCATTTCTGAGTATGAGTTCTTTTTAAATGTTATTTCTTAGAGGTCTTTGTGTTTTTCCAATAGTTCTACATGTAGTCATTTTCTTTTTATTAAAATATGTTTTAGGTGATTGAGTTGAAGATTGAGGTTTGAGTTGAAGATTGTGGCAGTGTTGGGGACAATGAAAGAGACATCATGGGACAAATAAGAACAATGCGTGCTTGTCTGATGTCCAGGAATTTTTAAAAATAAGAAAGTACGTGTCCAGTAGCCCTCCATCCCTGCATATTTCCTGTTGGTGGGTCCTCTGCCTTTCGTTGTATAGAGTCACTGTAGGAAAACTAATTTCAAAGGCTGCACAAATTAATCGAGAAGTGGCTAAATCTGTCTTACTTTTTTCAGGTATAGACTAGTTCCTTTTTTTCCTTTTTTTTTTTTTAACTAATTGTGCTCCATCCATGACAGGGGCTGGAGGGAAAAGATGAGTTCCGTGTCCAGAAAGAAGACTAGGCATTCGTATTTACTGAATGGATTTTGACTCACTGAATAAACTCTACGATATTGTAGAAGTGGGTTTTCTTCTTTAATTCTCAGGACCTTGAAAGCGGGCTCTTCATGTTCCCATTTGTGATTTAGGAAACAGGTTGAAACAGGTGAAACAGCTTGTTTTAGTGACACAAAATTAGCAAGTTCTAGAGTCAGGATTTGAACTATACAACCCTTCTGAATCTAACTCCTAATCTTCGTTCACTATCTCATGCTGTCTCCTAAGTGAAAAACTGTGTCTTGAATGCATTTATGCATTTTCAGCCTTACTTCTAGGGGGAAAAAAAAACAACCCAGATCTTTCTTTTCTATGCTGTCCTTAAATCCCAACGACATATTTCAAATTTCATTTCTTTTCCTCTGGCCAATTAAAAATTGGCCTCTTGAAGAGCCAATTAAAGTGAGCCTGACATCGATGAGATTTTGGTTTTAGCATTTCAACACGGCCTCCTCGTTCGGTCTGCAAACTCCATCATGGAAAAGTGAAAGTCATCAAATTTCATTTCTTATAACATTCGTTTAGAAAGATGTTTTCCCCTCTTACCAGTTAAATTGTCTTTTACTTTGTAAACTGTTTCTATTTTTCAACAATTGCATTACAATGTGTTCAATTTTAACCACCCTGCTGCTCAATCCTTTATAAACCCAAATAAAGAAATAGTTATATAACCGAGAACCATCAAAAAGTGAATAAAAAGCACATATTGCTTCAGATGACTCTCCATTTGCTGAGGACAAAAAAGCAATTTAACATTTTATTTTTTTTACATTTATTATTGCATTATTCTTCTGTTTACCTTGTAACAAGTGGGAGCCTGATAGCAGCTGTCACCCTCCCACGATTTAATTACATATTCCATATCTTTATTCTCACTTGGCAATATCTTTGCCTGCCTGGATCTACCTTATCCTCCCCTTCCAAATTCATATCTCATGATTTTTATAATGAAGTGAGCGGTAAGTTAGCTACCTCCATCCCTAAATGGTACATTTCATAGATCTAAAGCACTTCTAATAAATAAACTTCCCCGAGACTGAATATCCGTTTGTGCCCCATCTTGCCCTGATGACAAAATTATCTCCTCAGAGGAGAATCTGTTCAATGCTGGGAATTACCTTTCTCCACAGAGTGGGGACTTGAAGCAATGACTCTAAAACTCCCTTTCGCTCTATGTCGTCGATGAATAATTTGTATTTGCGACAACCTGTCCTCTGTCTTTTCTGACTCTTAGTTTTGAAAACTAAGAAAAGATGTATTCCTCCTATCTCATTACTTTTCTCACGGAACAACGAAAGCCTCCTGTGGTCCCATCTGCAACTTGGGTTCACCTCCATTCACAGAAGAAAGAAGTGACTCATTTTCACTCTATCTTTTTGATGTTTTTTTTTCCTATTCAAATATGTCTTAGTCATTAAGATCCACAGACGCTTTCAAGAAAAAGCGTAGAGCATTTTTTTCTGTAGCATTCACTTTTCCTAATATGAAATGGTTCAATGACAATTGTATAAAACATTAGAAAACATAGAAAAGAATAAATACAATCAACCCTAAACTCCACCATTGTTAGATGACTCACGGAATATACAATTGTAGAAACAATGGAAAACTGTGCAGACAGTGACACAGTCATTGTTTGCCGAGATCTGGGGGTGAGGGGTGGATAGGTGAAGCACTGAGGGTGACAGTGACATGTCAATGTAGGTTCATCAGTCGTAACAAAGGTCCCACTCTAGCAGGCGATGTTGATGATGGGAGGCCAGGTGTGTGGCCAGGTCGGGGGCGGGGGGGGGGGTAATCTCCTCAATGTTTCTGAGAACCTAAAACTGCTTTTAAAAAATAAATATTAAAAATTTAAGCGATAGAACATACATGCAGCTCTGTTAAAAACTCTGAAATGTTTCAAAAAGTTAAATAAAATAGTAGTGAAGAGGAATATTTTTTCAAAAGTCATGTAAACACACAATACACTTGAAGTCACCTCCGTTTTACGCACAAATGATATCCTATCTCGTCATTCATTTTATTACAAACTTGTAAAATCTGATCGATTACATTGCTGGTACTTTTTTCTTAATTTAATCTAAACAGGTGGGTTTCTCAGCGCTCCCTCTGATTTGGATTGGGGGTCAGTCAGCTTCAAAAGAACAGATTGTGGAGACCGATGGTCAGGATTTAATGAGCACATACCGGATGCTGACTACTGGTTACTGCAGGGACCACAGAGGGCTCTGTGATGTGCTTCCTGCCCTATGGTGGCTCGTGGTCTCACTGAGGCGACACGATAAGACAGTACATATGGCGCAAAGAAATCGGTCCTATAATTAGTCCATCTCCAAACTACTTTTAATACTTTTAATACAAAAAGTCTCTGTTTAAACCTCTGTTCCTCACACAAGTACTGTTGGCTTATGTCTGTGTTGTTAGAGTTGAAAATAATTATATAATCATATCACAGTGCCATATCTTATTATACCATTAAACTAAAAGTATTTCTTAGACTATATATTTTGAGGAATAGGTTTAGAATAAACCTTGTATTTGGAGTCCCATTTTTGCCCCTCCCCCAGTCATGCTTGATGATAAACAATTGTGTAAAATGGGGTATTTGGGGGGAAGGAGGGCGTTTTTGATTATTATTGCATCCTGTTGCTGATAAGATGTACTTGTCTTAGGTGGGCATTCAGTTCCCTCCAGAATTCAGTCCAGTTCTTACTTTTTCAAGCATTTCTTTAAATTCGTGCCTCCCCTACACCCTTCTGTTCTAGTTAAACAGTTTGTGTCGTGTTTTGTCCATTCTCAATTTTCTACTTCTTATTTTTTCCAATCCCGTTCTTTGCATCTGGAATATTTCACCCTCCATTCACAAGTCTACGGGGTTTCCACTCTTCGCTTGGCCAACGCTGAAATCCAGTCATCTAGCTCGGGGTGATTGCTTCCGCTGAGATCTCGTGGCACTTGTATGGTGGCCCTGTGGCTTGCACTGCAGCTACCTGGGGCCATGAACCTGGACTCCCATGACAGAAAAGAGCCTGATTTCCTGCTGTCTCCTTCTCACTGCCACACTTACAGTTGGGACTTGTATGTGTTGAGTGAATGAGTGAGTTAATATAACTTCCCAACAGCACACCTTTAAAAGCATCGAAATACGATGTTGATTTTATTGGGCTTTTGAATATAAAATCACATGAACTATGAAACAAATGGAATTATTAATTAAAACTCAGAATAAAAAAATATAAAGTGTGACATAAACGTATAAGAATAGCAAAACGGACCACAAAGGAATCCTTTTTTATTTTTTAATATGCGCAGAAATGAGAGCGACACATTGAAGGGGACAAAGATTCGACATTATAACACATAGAAGAGAGAAAACAAGCAGCTCACTCCCAATGTCCGTCTTCTCTGTCAGGAAATGATCCTTAAATGGAAAAATGAGAACAGTGTGGTTCACGTGCCTTCAGAGCTAAGGTTTCAAGGCAGCGGAATGAAGTGAGAAGAACACCAGAGTTTGATAAAGAGACACACAGTCACGCCCAGCTCTTCCATGTGCTACCTGGAGACCTTGTGAGGCTCATCTGACCTACCCATCAACATAGTAACAACATTTTCACTCATTATCTAATACAGCAGTGGCTTGAAGCATTCGTGCAAAGGACCCATAAAGATATTACTGGTGAATCTACCTAGTGAGTTCTGAAATCCCAATGCAAACACAAGCAATTATTATTTAAACAAAGGCGACATTTAAATCATTGATGGGTTGGAAATATTTTTAATGGCATTCAGAGTTTGGTGTACAGAGAGATAAAAACAACAAGAACAACAATAGATTATAATAGTGATGATCATAACTACAAAAATAAAAGCTACAAATATAGGTCGCTTTATACATGATAGGTGTTTTTCTAAGGACTTTTTGTGTATTAACTTACCTGACATTTGTTTTCTTGACTATTTTTTTAATATATTTCGAATCTTTACACAGAATTTTACTCTTTTTTTTTAATCGAACAGAATTCCCAGTTTTTAGAGATGTATAGACCTTTAAGAAACATAGTACTATGAGAAATCATAAACATTAAACTTAACATCTCACAGACATTAAGCTATTGACTTTATATTAAATATATACAATTTAGTGGAAACTAAAGGATTAACAGATCTGTTTTAAATAGAGACCTGTCTCCCAGATTGAAAATCATCAGATGTCATGATGGGATTGTGTTTTCCAATATTAATTTAAAAGGAGAATAAAGTGAATATTGTAACAAGACATGTTCATAAGTAAACAAATGTGGAAATTAAAATTAAAAATTTCTTGAAAACAAGAAGAGAAATGTCAGAATATTCTGAGACTCATCAAACTCTTTCATTCAGTTGCAATCCCTGATTGGTGGGTAGGCACATTCTTCTCCTGTCTTAACTCAAACATCAGTTCTGTTTGCCAATGATTGTGTGTTGGTTTTGATTACTGTTATTTGATGAACACCTCTGACATCGCATTCTGCCTCAGCTGAAGGTCACACTTGTCTTTGCAAGGATTGTCTATAATGCATTTTGCTCTCCATCCCTTCAATAACCCTTTTTATTCTACATTTCTCTCATGCCACCCCTCATACAAATACCGTAGCCTTTCACCTCTTGAAAAGGATAAAAATAATCCTTCATCATTGAACAACTGCTTAGTCAATTGAAGAAGAAACGACAGAGGAATGCAGGGGGAATTGTGTAGAGCAAAGGCGTTGAAGTGAGGAGACCCAATATCTGATCTTAGTGTCACCTCGCTGACCTTGAAAGAGTCAAGCCAACCCTTTCAATTTCTTTATCTGCAATATGGAAATAGATGAGAGCAACAAGGATTTCGACAGATAGTTGTGAGAACAAGGGGACATGTGAAAGCTCTTTGTAAAGCATAAAATTAACAGATGAATATTATTGATTACACTGTATAATGCTTTGTGTTCTTTTTTAATAACTAAATTCGAGGGTGACATGTTTCAGAATCACCATATGGGAAATATTTTGCAATTCCTGCCGGTGACGACGACGAACAGGGATGGAGGCTTCTTAACAGCAACTGGGTCATCAAAGAAGTGTCCACAAGGACACAGGCGAGGGTTCGAGGCTGCTTGCCTGCCACTCAGGAGGATCTAAACGCTCCCAAGAAACACAGCTTGTCTTCGGTCCTGACTGTTCACAGGAGGACGCCCCTGCTTTCTCTTAGTCGCTGGCTTCTGCACTATCTCCTGATGCTTAGTTCACAGCGGATCATTTCCACATCTGGAAGGGAGCCCACGTGGGGCACTCTGGCAGCCACATTGGAGAGCTTGCCTTGGGTTTGGGTCCAGAAGTCTCCGGCTGGAGCTCTGGCTCTGACATTAGTTAATATCCACGTGACTCCACCTTCCCCTACCTTGTTTTCCTCGTTTGCGAAAATAAACACGCTTATCACAAAGTGCCACTGTCTCTGGTAACTCCTCGGAACTCCTTACTTCGTATTGCCTGCAAGGGACTGAAAAAAAAATGTTTTGTTTGTTTGTTTGTTTTATAGTGTTCAGTGGAGTTTTATAATAGTTGCTTCTTCTTATCTCCAGCTCTAGCTGGTTGGTGAGAGCTATTTTTATTATAATTAGTTCTGTGGTCAAAACACATTCTAGGATGCAAAGAGGTAACAAGTCCTGATACATGTAACAAACCTGATACCCAAGGTTTAAGGAGGTTAATTGTTAGGCTTTTGAAAATAGAATCAAAGGCAAAACAACTTCTTTTTTACTAAAATCTGAATGAGGGTTCAAGAACTGTACTAGTTGAGTTGGCATAGGGCTAGATCCCAAATTGCTAAGATTCTGTATAGTCAGCCTGCTTCTTGAACGAGGCTGATGTTGGTCATCCAGGGTCCAGAGACCCCTATGTGAAGAATAGCTCCTTATAGCGTTTATTCATGGAAATGGTACCTGTACCCTCAGACCATCAAAGCAGTGAGTTAAATGGCACGAATGCTGTGTACACGGGGTGCTAGAATCAAAATATATGGAAATCGTATGAGCTGCTGAGACATCTGGGATTACTCATTTCAACATCTTTTGCTATTTTTCAGGTATTGAAAAAATAGAAACAAATCTCGATGATGAAACAGGTTTAAAGCTTTATCTCAGCTGATAAAGTAAGTAAGGCTAACAATACTTTTAAAATTCTTATACATTATCATCACGCCCTCCAAACTATACACCACAATAAATTTAAAATGGAGTAAAGAGCTAATGCAAAAAGCAAATTTAAAGAATGTAAAAGTTTTAAAAAGACATCTATACTGTAGAAGAAAAACTCCATAGATTTTACTATATTAAAAATTTTCTATACAATAAAATGTTATAAATATGTGAAATGATAAACCAGAAACTTGAAAACTATTTGCAACACACATGAGATATTAGATGCAAATATATCTAAGGCATGAATAACTCCGATGAGTTAATGGCAATTAGTGCAAAAGAAAAATGGAAGAAATATAAGGGTAGAAATTTTAAAAGAAATTCGATGTGCTAATGAACATAAGGAAAATGTTCAATCTCCTTATTAGCAACTTTTGACCTTCTGGAAGGTGCTACAGCACATGATAAAAGCCACATTTAATCGTCCATCTTTTATTCATCTCTGTTACACGTAGCACCTTTTGGAATATGAGATTCCAGCAAGCTTCCAGGGGTCGGTGTCACCTGAGCTGAGCCCTGAAGGGCCACTGGACATCACTGAGATGAAGCCAAACTTTCGAGGTGACAGCAAATACACTGCAGATTCAGGGTCTGTGGAAGGAGCATATAGATGTGTGCAGTTTAGAGTCACTGGGGTGTGGCACGCCTGAAGATGAAGCTGAGAGGTCAGCCAGGTGATGTAAAGAGTCCCGAATTGCATGCAAAGGATTTGGACTTAAAATGTAGGCGGGGAGACATCAAAATGAAAACAAAATAAAAACAAAACAGAACCTAACAGAAGGGAATGGGCTGTAAGGAGCAGGCCATTTACAAACATCTGTCTTTACTCCATTCCTGCATCCATGTGTGACGTAAGCGTTCACTCTCCCCTCATCACTGCCTCACAGTTTCATGGTCGGTGAGTCAAATGACACCATCCTTCTGTTCAACGTCCTGTGTTTGTTCCTTTCCCACCTCCCTCAGTAGAAGTCATCACCGTTAGAATAAACCCCACAGTCCTACTCAAACTGACGTGCAGAGGGAATCAGACAAAACTGAATGGGGGTCGATAGAAGATAAGGGGTTCCTGATGTCACTTTTGTTCTGCTTTAGTCTTGGAGCTAGTCTAAAAACTTTACTTGTTAGCTTCCCATGCTCCTCCCCACCATTTTTTGGTATGATTGTAAACAATTTGTGTAGTATATAAATTATTGATTGCTTGAATGTTTGAAAGCATTTATCTGTAAAACACTGCCTAAAGCTGACATAGTGAGGGGTAATTTTTGACAGTCTTAAATTGTCGTCTTTTCATTGATCAATTTTTCTACTTTCTTGAGTCACTTTACATAATTAATATCGCACTGAAATTTATTCATTTTCTTGAGATTTTCACATTTATTAGCATAGATTTGAATTTGCTTATACTTTAAACACCTTCTGTGACTATTGTTATATTCATTTTCTCTCTTCTAATGTTTGAGTACTCATTATTCTTGATTAAATTTTTCATAATTTATATTCGGGCTCATTATGTTTTTATTTTTTCTTAGATTTTTTTTATTTCTTTTTTAGATTTCTGAGATTAATAAAATTTTTTTTACTACTTCACTATCTTTAACTATTCTGTTGTTATACACTGCAGCCATTATCACATTTCATGAGTTTAAAATTATTTTTACACATGATTTCCTTTTCATATAATATCTTCTGATTTCATGCCTTTTAATACTTTTAGTTTTATAGATGAATAAAAAAGACAAAGGTTTTCTTATGCTGTACTATAGATGAGTATAGAAAATAGGGTTTTTCATATTCTGCAATGAATCTGAATGTCTTCATAAGCCTCTAACCACTGATAGCACAGAAAGTAAAATCATCGAATTGAGTCTAATCGAATAAATATAGTATGATTTATAATGACTGGACCTTTAGGTAAAATTATAAATCTTTCCAGTTTCTAACTATTATCTCTTTTCTCCTTCAAGGTGGAAGCAGGATTAGAAGTGTGTCTATGTGTTTAGAAGATCAAATATTTCTTCGACACAGGTCCCTTCAATTTTCTCTTAATCTCTACACAGAAAAACAAAGTCTGCTCCTTGCTCCAGAGACCACCGAGTTACAACCTCTTTCTTCAGTTTTGCTCCAGAAGATGGTGACTGGCTTAGTTCAGCTCTGTGTAGAACTTAAGAGCGATCAAGGTGAGTACAGGCGAACGAACTCATCTAAATTGGAAATTGCTTCCATAAATAGTACAGTATTTACATCTTGTTGAATTAGAACTTTTTTATGGTATTTTTCCTGCTTGTTTATTTTTTTAGAACATCTATTTTGAAAGACTATCACTATTATTATAGACATGTACTTAATGTGTGTGGATATGTTTTACGTATCTACCATCTCATCCTTGCACACTACATTTATGCTTATTTTGAAAGGGAGTGGGTTATGCCAACATTGATAGTGTGTGCATGATAGGCATGTTTATTTTCTCTGCCCACACATTATCTGTTTACTTCTAATGATACAACTTCTCCTTTGTGGGAGAGACCTCATTCTAACTGAGGGAAGCATGAGCTCACTCATATTCCTTTGCCTTTTCCATGAGAATGGGACCTTGACTGAAAGTGACCGATATCAGAGCTCAGCATCCTCTAATACAGAGTAATTTGTTCAGGGATGGATCTGTAACCTATTGCAGCAAGTCACTAGAAACCATTCCTTAAGAAAAACACAAATTTGGGTTTCCTGTGGTCATTTTTCTTCCTCAGCCAAATGGAGAAATCTGTCTGCAGAAAATAAAAGGCAACCCATCAAGAAAACTAAGATAAAGATGCACAGAGGTAAAAGACACAGGAGGAGTCTTGGTGCTATTATTTGAACTCCCATCCTTACCATGACCCAACATAGGTTTGGTGCTAAAACCAAATCTGTCTATGCTATTTTGGGGAATTATATCCCATGCATACCAACCTTTAAAAAAAGATATTCATTATTGTGTTTCTAACTCTAAAAACCAAACGAGTTCTCATCAATAATATTCTTATATCTAAGTCCTTAAGAATAATGTAGGAAGGAAAGTCACTGTCACATTTAATGGCCTTTTCAAATATTTCACTTAACTGGTAGTAAAGTCTGGTGGACCAAGGTGGCAAGGCAATTTGGAACACAGACCTTCAACTTTGTATTTAAATATTTTCTTTGTCTGTTTGGTGGAGCAGAGAGGGATTTGTATGTCTTTACCATTTGACTGGCCTCGTTGGCAGCCAGCAAACAAGAAACCAGGTAGAAATGGCTGTCTGTGCCCATCAGAACTAGGGGAAAGTTCCACGGCAAACTCATCATCAGTGTGGCTCCAGCATTAAGTCTTTTTCTCAGAACAGTTAATGCCATCAAGGTATGCACCCCATTCTTGCTCTTTCTCAGACCTCCCTCTGGGGTCATTTCCAGGCAAACAAGTTTCTCCTCGAGTCTATTCTTCTTGGGCCAGCATCCTGATCTTATTACAGCTGGGCGTTCCCTGGTAAGCCCTTTTTATTCATTCAGGTTTTGTCTTCACTACACTTTTAAAAAATCAGCTCTAAGAAGACAGAGAGAATTATTTACAGGCTTACAGCACCGGCGCAGGTTTCTATTTTTATAGCCCATTATTTATGTCCATGAGCAATTGGTGAATAAAAAGACCAAGACCAAATCAATTGCATCCACTTCTTCGCTCTGCTGAAGAGTCCCCTGGAATGCTTTTAGGAAGAAAATCTTTGAAAATATTTATAGCTTCTTTCATAATTATTTGTCTATTCTGTTCTTCTACTTGTTTATGAGACAGTTGGGAAAATTTATACCTTCTCAGCACAAAAGGAACTTTTTCATTGGAGTTTTCAAATTTTATAGCACAAAATTATACATTTTATTGGATAATGATCTTCATATCTCCACACGATCTGCTGTTTAATCTTTTTTCTTATTTCTCATTTTCTCAAAGTACTTTGTTTTGCTTTCTTGGATCCAAGTACTCAACATTCTATCTAATTCATTAAAGTTTACTAAAAAAACCTTAAATTTATTTTTGATTTATATAATTTCAATTCACAATTATTATTTTCGATTTTTTGTTTACTTTGATTAACTTCCCTTTGTTCAGTTTTAATTAGCTAAGCCTAAAATTAAATTCTGATTTTCTCTCTTTTTATTTTTTTTGTATAATCACACATTTCAGAGTCAGCCATTTGGGGCTAGTGTCATCACGAACCCAATTTATTCAACTGATCAGCAAATACTTGATCACCTACTTCATGTCAGCCACTACGCTAGACACAGGTGTTAAAATGGCCAACAAAAAAAAAAATAATAATAAAATTAAATGCAATGGCCTTTTTTATCATGATGTTTCAGCTGATGTGAAAGAGCAATAAAATGATAAATGACTGGTTACACATTGTTGAAAACGTGTACGTAATAAACAGAAACATTGCGATGAAAAACAGCAAGCTGACACTTAATTGAGGAAGAGTCATCTTTAAATGATTTCAGGCAGAGAAAAAGTCCCAGCCCAAGTCCTCTGTGGGAAGGAATTTCTGCAGTAGAGGACCTAAGATCCACACACCTGCAGATTACTGAGCAAAGATGGGTTTTCACGATGAGATGAGATTGGTAATTGATGCAGATTCATTAGGACCTTCGGTCCTCCCATGGACCTCTCCATCACCGCCTCATTGTCCATCCTTTTCAACTCCAACGTATCCTGCTTCGTTCTCAAAAGAGGGACATTACCTCTAACATTCCCAGAGAAACATACAGCTACCAGACAGAACTTCTCCCGACTCGTAGCTGGTAAACCTGCAAAACCAACTTCCTCTCATCATCCTCCTTTCAAAGGAGGGACTGCGTTTCTGTTCAATTCTCATGCCACACAGGCCTGTTCCACCTTCCTAGAGACTCATCTCATCATGTTTAGAATCATTTTTCTCTACCTTTTCACATCCCTTCTACCTACTCTTCCCCTTCCTCTTTAAATATGCTAAAATCTCTCTCACGTAAATAAAGCTTCCCTTCAAAGTTGGGCACTTATTAAAACTGTCTTTTACATGTTTCCAATATTGCTCTAGTCACTGAAAGTGTTAGAAAATATTCCCCCCTTAACGTATTTGACGTGTCCACAGTATTTGTCCAGCAAATCTTTCTTCAAACACACTTTTCCCTCGGTATTCAAAACACTAAAGATTTTCTTCCCACTGTCTGATCTTCAATTGACCTCTGTAGTGCTTTTGTCTTCCCTCACCTTGCCCCTTAAATATTTGTGTTGCTTGGGGTACTATCCTAGAGTTGATTTTCTTCTTTACTCTTTAAAAAATTATTTCCTGGACACCCTACTATCCACCAGATTCCAAATGTATTTTGAAAGTAAAGACTACGGGATTGTCTGATATACTGGCTGTGTCATACAAGTGAAAAAGATGCGTAACTGATGATTCCAAGTTTTGACTACAGCAAAAAAGAGGCTCCGGCTGCCATCATTAAGATGGGAAAGATTTCAATGAAACACGTGCAGGGGAAATTCAAGAGTTTGGTTGTGGGCGTATTAGGTTTGAGGTGTCGTTAGACATCTAAGTGGAGGGTAAGTAATTGATACGAGCCCAGCGTTGGTGGAAGAAAGACAGGACTGGAGAACTGCGTTTGGCATCTTTGGCACATTCAGGTATTTGAAGTTACGCAGCTTCCGATTTTGCAGTTTTTCTTTCTCCGATGTGTTCTCCAAACCGTGCTCAGCACCTCTGCCTGCGTATTTACAAATCTGCGGTTGTATCTTCCCTGCCTGCATCTTCGGTGCCTTGTTCTGGCTCTTGGCACCAGGTCTCAGCTTCCTTGGGCTGCTGGCTGCAGAGGCGCTGTCTGTACGCTCTGCAGCATCCCTTCTCCCGGCTTCCGTTATCCTCAGATGCTCCATCCAGGTCCTCTCGGTTCTAAGGGCCCTTGCTCTTTCTCAGCTCTAGGGGTGTGAGTTATTCTCCCCTTATGCCTATAACGTTCCTCTCCTGAACCAAACCCACCTGTCTTCCAGCCGTCCGCTAACTCCTGTGTGTCCTTCAGGTCTCAGCTTCCAACTCTGCTCCCACCCTCCGACTCTTGATGGTCCAAGTCTGTGCTGTCACAACACTCTTCACGCCCCTTGTCGGGGTCCTTGTCACACATATCAATGAACCAATTTTGCGGGTTAAAATGATTTTGACAACAGAGCACAGAAGCTGGTTAGGAGTGCAAGGTAGTTGCAATGGAATTAAAAAAAAAAAACTCACAGGAAGAGAGAAAACTATTTCCCAGCTGAATTTTTAAGTTAAAATTAAAACCTTTAAATGCCACCAGCAAATCCCCTTAGAAAGTCATTTTTAGAAATGAATTACATCTTAATTCAATAGGTATTTCAAGTACATGTAAGTAAGTTCTTACAGCATTTCGTCTTTTGAAACAGCAGAAGCAATCACTTTAAACGGGCTGAAACGACAAGTAATATAAAGCTGTTTTCTTAAAGAATTGTGAAGGTTAGCGTTAAGTGTTAAGGATGCAGGAAATGCTACAAATAGGTGTTTATTTCACAGATAATACCACCAATTCTCAAAATGGTGTGTTCTCCCAGAAGCATAGAGAGCTCAGCTACACACACACACACACACACATGCGCGCATGCACACACACATACGTACACACGCACACACACAAAGGACTACAAAATCCCATTATCTCTTTGTCCAGGCTGAAACCCATAAAGACACAATGTGAACCTCTGGATGGATGCCTCGAGCACCAGTATTTTATTTATTTATTTATTTATTTATTTATTTATTTATTTATTCATTTATTTTTTTAGCTCTCAGTGATCTGATGTTACGGTTGAGAACTACCCTATAAGAGTTCTTAACCTGAGTTTCATAGACTCCCAATGTTAGCGACTTTCAATGGGAAAAAAAAAAAGAAATCTTTGTTTTTATTAAGTTCTAACTGAAACTTAGCTTGCTCTTCTCTTATGAACTTAGACAACTAACTTCAGTAATATACACAGTACTTTGCCGCCAACAGACTTTAAAGACAAAATCAGATGGTATTACATGAATTTTGCAAGTATTTTGAGATTTTTGGACTCATTACTCTACGGCTATTATGTTAGTTATGATACCTACCACTAAACACTGTTACTTAACACATGAATAAAGAATGCTTTGTATCTATATCCACACTTTATATCTATATTAAAACATTTTGATTGTTATAGTTAAAACTTAACCTTCAGTAACTTTCCTATTGTAAGCATTCACGAAGTCCTAGCATTATTTTGAGGAGGGAAGGGGCTATGTGAGGTGACGAATATATGAATTAGCTTGACTGCGGTCATCATTACACAAGGTATACCTAAATCAAAACATCATGTTGCATACCTTAAATATATACAACTTTTATTTGTCAATTATATCTCTAAAAGTTGGAACAAATAAACATTTAAAAAATAGAATAGAAGTAAAAATGCTACATGATTTGGTAATTTTAAAAAAAAGGCTCCGGAAATCACTGTGTCATATACTTATCCTCCCACTCTCCCTTTCTTCAAGGAGTCTTCATTCTCGAGGTCTCTGGACTATCATTGGTCTGCTAGTATCGGTCAATAGTTCAATTATTCATTCAACAACCATTCGCTGAGTGCCCCTTACGTGAAGGCTCTAGGGAGCTGAAAAGAGGTCAGACATTTCCTCGGGGAACTTACATTGTCCTCATGGGGACGGGGACAGAATGCAGGTTCACAGTCTCCAAGGACTGGGGGAGGGAGAAGGGAAGAGTATGCTGATGGGTGTGACGTTCCTTTCTGGAATGATGAGAATGTTTTGCTATTAGATAGTGGTGATGGTTGCTCATCTCTGTGTTTGAATTAAAGGTCACTGAGTTGTACTTTTGTGGTATGTGAATTATAACTTAAAATAATTTCTCAAAAAAGGGTTCCAGGCTAAGTCTCCCTCACACCCCCAAATTCTCTTCATCACTATGTTCTATTGTGGAGCAGAAGGACAGCTTTTAAAATTCTTAAGTTATTGAAACCCTGTTGAGAGTCTCACAAACCCCAAGTAAACAGGCATAGTCCGATGCTAACTTCCTTTGTATTTTGACCAAAAAATAACAGAACCCAATATCTGCATTCGTATACACAGTGTTTGGTGTGGTCATTTATCTAACCACAAATGCGGAGTCTCTAACACAATAACAATTCAGTGAAACAGTTATGTGAGTGATACAGGGAGAGATCCTTCACCTTCCTCCAGTGATCCACATGGTTCTTTGCCATCCTACCCTCTCCATCTCTTCCCCTTCAGTCTATTGACTGGGGCTTTTGGCTTCATACCTATCCTTCCTATCCCCAGGCTCTGGGGCCTTTTATTTCTGTTTAGTTATCTCCAAAGGTAGCTGTATTCAATAGCGAGTCTCAGATAAAAACCAAACTGAACAACAACAACAAAAAAAAAAACCAAAATGAGAGGAAAGTTACACAGAAATAAACAGAAATTTCATCTCAGCCCCTTACAAGCTGGGGGAGCTCTGTGGAAGCATTTAAACCTCTGTGATACTCAGGAAAAATATACACCACGTAAGACGTGTGATAAAACCCTATAAAATGTGTGTTTGGTCCTTATCATGGTATCCGGCACACAGATAAACATTTCTCCTACCCCACCTTCATTAGCCCAGATCTGTACAGCACACCCAAATTCGAGACTGACCAAATAAGCTTCCTCCTTCGTCCTGAGGGCACCTCAGGGCAAACTAAGAGAACATTCTAGCAGAAAAGGAGGCTGCTGGCTTCCCCTGCCCGCTGTGTAGGAACAGTTAATTATCAAAGCTGCAGAGACTGAGGAGAGGATGATGTCAATTTAGCCTTGGAAACACTGCCAGAGCGAAGGTAGGAAACTGAAGTGAGTTGATGCTTTAATCTGACAAAAGATTTCTTTCCATCAGATTAAATTTCTGTCTTCCAAATTTAGAACAAAAACCAGCATGTTATTTCTCCGAGTGGGTCTTAAAACAGTATGAGTAAAATCAAATTTGCTCTAGATCCTTGCCAGCATTCTAGTAGGTGTGAAATAGTATCTTATTTTGGTTTTAATTTGCATTTTCCTGTTGACTAATTATGTTAAGCCCTTTTTTATGGGCTTATTGAGCATGCCTATATTCTTTTTTTGGTGAGGTACATTTTGGATATGTTTGCCCATTTTTATTATGTTTTCTTTTTTTATTTTTTATGTATAGCATTTATCTATATAATTCAATATAAGTTTTTTGAAAAAAATACACTGTTAATATCTTATCCTAGTCTATGGTTTTCTTTTCACTCTATTTTCTGCTTCATTTTATTTTTAAACTGTGGTAAAATACACATAAAAATTTACTCTCTTTCCATTTTTAAGTGTACAGTTCCATATTATTAGGTATATTCACATTGTTGTGTAATCATTCTCCAGAATTTTTCATTTTCAAAATCTGATATGCTATACCCAGCAATTCCTTTGTCCCCATTTCTTCTAGCCTTTGGCCACCTCCCTTCTACTTTTTGTTTCTTTAAATTCAATTATTCCAGATAGCTCATATAAAAGGGATCGTACAATATTTGTCTTAGCACAACTGGCTTAATTCACTTACCATAATATCTTCATGTTTCATTCATGCTGTAGAATGTGCCATAATTTCCTTCCTTTTTAAGGCTGAATAATATTTCGTTGTCTGTCTATATATGTACAGAGATTTCCCATATGTCCCCTATCCCCCATACATGTGTGACCTCCCCAATTATCATTGTACCCGTCTGGAGTTTTACTTTCTTTTCTACCAATGGACAGTCAAGATGAAAAATGGTTCTGTAAGAACCTTCTGTGTTGCCTATTTATGATCACACTTACCGTCCTCCACCCCCGCCTAACCCAGTCCTGACCCTAAACCCTGGCAGCCACTAACTTTTCTTTTTTTATTGAATATATCAGAGCTATTGTGTGTATTAATAGTCTATCCCTTTTTCTTGACAACATCACATTTTTCTTCTCCCTCATATGCCTACTATTTTTTATTGTATGCTGGACATTGTGGGAATAACTTTTGTGGCTGCTAGTTCCGTTCCCTTCCTCTGCAGTGTTAATATGTGTTATAGAAAGCAGTAAAATCATTAGCCGAACACCTTGAACTTGTGGAAGTTTGAATTTATGCTTTGTTAAACCAAGTCAGTGAAAAGCCCGAGGTGTTTTTCATGTCCCTCTAACCAGGAGAGACTGAAATGTCAAACTGTCCCCACTTCGGTAGGCAGTAACCGAATCTCCTTCGCAGGTGTCTGTGACTTTCAGCTGTCATATGCCACAAAACCTCCCCCGCACTTGCAGTGATCCGTGGGCAGGCAAGGACGTAGGAGATTTTCTTACAGAAAATTGTAGGGTCACCCCGATGTGGGTACGTTCTTTCTGAAATTTGTTTCTATCCCAATTTTTACTGTGTCACCTCTTATCTCCATCCTGATAACCCCAGACAAAAACCGTGCTTGGTTTCCTGTCACCCTTCACCTTGGGAGTTTAGAAGTGCCCTTGGAGCCAAACCCTACGAGGGGGTCACAACGTGTAGGCTTCTCTTCTCTTGGGGAGTGACTGGAATCCTGCTTCTGTCTACCTTTGTGTATTCTCTACTGCCTTAAAATAGTTTTAAAAATCTTTTTCTAGAATTTTTAATTGATATATGTGGGTGATTTATTTTGATAAAAGCTACTCTGCCATTTTCAGAATTGAAATTCTCAAAAAGTATGTTTTAAATTATATAAGCAAGATATTGTCATCAAAAGTTCAAAAACCATATAAAGTAAGAAAAATTTTACTCTAATTCCTCCTTCTCTCTACATATATATCTACACACAATGTTAGTATTGAAAAGACTTCAGAAACTCTCTAGTCTAAATCTTCAATTCTATAGAAGATTAAACAGAGAATGGAGTCCTGGAAATATGGACGGAGTTGTCAAAGATTAAGTAGTAAGCAAGGGAACAGAGACTGAAGTACAAATTTTCAAGCTAACGATTCCGTGTGCATCGTACTGGTCTACCGTTTGTTAATGGTCTTATCTCTTTTCCTGTCTAAATGAGAGATGACATACCATCTCGGAGAATTCTATGTATTTAGTTTTGCTCAGTTTTATAACATGTACATTTGGTTGATGAGACGTTCTACAGTAATTTCAAATCTTTCATAACTTTCTCTGAAATGGGGTGGTTGTGGTTACTACTGATATTTTATAAGTTGATTGTAACAATAAACAGAAGTTTGAGAGACATGAAGACAAAGGCTATCATAAAGAGTGAGCATTTTTTTCTCCTCTGCCCTGAAAGAAAAGCCTTTCTTTTTCAAGTATGAAGACCATACTTTAAAAGATGGTGGCACAGTTATGGAGATCAACCTGAAGTAGGAGATTATTCTGTGAGAATACAGAAAAGAGTGCACCTCATCTTAACAAAATAAAAATTTAAAAAAAGACATTAAAAGATGAAACAGATTGGAATAATTACAGCAGCTCAGATAGTAGAAGCTGGCATAAGGAATCAAAGTTATAATATATTTGGTCTATTTTTTTATTTTCTTTAATAAATATTTGGCATTTCCTACCTCATTTCTTTCTATAATTTGTACTATTGAGTGATTTTGAATGTTGTGATCATTTTTAAAACTAATACTTCTTTTGTGTGTGTGTTTTTTAGCTTACCCAGATGTCTGGATGCTTGTCTTTGATATCTTTTACTTAACTTTGTTTTCACCTTCTTGGATTCAGCGTAATTGGCACTTTCAGTAGATGTGAGGACAGAGTATTTCTATTAATAGAAGAATGACTGAAAATAATTTAAGAATTAGAGATCGCTTCTAGCATTTATAGACATGGCTATGTGATAGGCCTTCTCTAAACATCATTTCGGTAAGTAAGTTCAAGAATCCTGTATGGCAGTTCATTAAAACATCCTGATTCTGAAAACGAGTGAATTAGAGCAGAGTTGAGTCTAAAATTTACTGAAGGTCAAATATCCAGTTAGTAAAAAAATCGGGACCCAAATCCAGGACTCTCCAGGTCAATGAAATCAACGTATGCCACCACTGCTGTCCCTTTAAAACAAAACTTCCAGAGGCTCTGAATGTGCCAATGTCTCGTCATGGCAGACACACACATTTCCCTGGTGATGACTGAAAATCTCTAAGCTCTTGTCTTATGGCACTCAGTCTCCTACGACAGTCTTTATTGAAGAGCTGGAGACAATCCAAGGTGAGTACCTCCTGACAGACACCCTGATCAATATTCTCTGCAGAGAACTTCCCTCAGGTGATCAATCACGCCAGACCGATGCTCCCTTGGGAGAAGCATTCATTCAGTGATTTGACCAGGTCATTATTGTTGTTTTTCGTAGCCTTGAGATTCTGTGCCATTTTACATTGTGAGGCTTTGAATGTGAAAAGCTAGTGCTCTTAGTTTAATATTTCCAAGAAAATTGACTCAAACACGTTTGTTCCAATTAGACTCTTATGTGGTTGGTATGAAGGTGAATATAGAGGTTTGTTCAGATACATGTTATTGATAAAATCTACAGAAGACGTAGGCATACGTGGAGATTTGATGAAATCAGTGAGTGTCAGTCACCTGCTTGCTCTGATTTGTTACTAACCTCGCTTTGCTCATTATGGCCAAGTTGACCTCAACATCCAGCTTTTTCTCCCACTCTCTTGGAGCTGGAATTCTCCAGACCTCCTGGTGGAAACAGGCAAGATATTGACAGACCATAGAAAAGAAGTCATAGCATTTGTCCCCTTTCCTTTGTCTTCTGGTGCGGCCCCTGGCAGTCCCTCTGTCCTCTCTATATAAATTCAGTGCCCACTTGGTGGGTGAAGCCATGAATTCTCAACTCTGGTAACATAGCTGTGTCCCTCGTGCCCTTGGCATTTCTGTCGCCCGGATATCTCACTTCTTGCGTTTGATCTTCTCCAACTGAAGTTGGTATACGTTCTTTTTTCTAACTGGGATCTGAGTTCGCACTCAGAGTAGAGAAAGTTTAACTGGAGACACCTTAGGGCCCAGTGAGGGGGAGACACCTGGTGTCAATATTTATTTGTCTGTTTTTGGCTTTCCATGGCATCAAAATAGTTTTAATCCATGTATTTATAATCAGCTATTAAAACTGTTTCTGATTTTTGCAATTATTGACAGTTTTTTTTATTTTATTTTTCATTTAAGTATGTAAGTATAGTTGGTGTATAATCTATTAAAATCTTGCCATTTGCAACATGGGTGGATCTAGAAGGTAATAAGTGAAAAAAGTCAGGCAGAAAAAGGTAAATACTATTTTTTGTAGTACTGAACTATGGCAGGAGGAGAGAGGTTTTAAAATAGATGAGTAAGTCCTAGAATTTAGGAAGGTTGAGAAGTCATTTAAAAGTTTCTTCAGAATTATTCATCTATCTCTTTAAAATATTGATCTGTCTAGAGTTTCCTTCACCAATTGCAGTTCTGTTTCAACAGAGGCACAATTTTATGTGAAGCTGCATTAATAATCCATAAATTCCCTCTTCCGGAGTCCAAAATATCCTCATTTTCCCTCCCTACATTTCTCTCCCTCACTCCCACCTTCTTTCCTTCCTTTCATCCCACCATATACAATTTAGTACCTACAACATATCTCACCCGGTAAGGTGGCAATTACGAAAAGAATAAATTAAATGATGACTTTTGACCTCATGATTTTCACAATCTGAGGACATGCAAAAACTTCTGTTAAATAATTCTAGCATTAAAAAAGGTAAGCAGTAAAGTAGACACATGGGAAAATGTTACAGCTACCAAAAAAAAAAAGATAGAAAGGGAGCTAGAAACTCACAGATTTTTGTCTACACTAGCTCTCTACCAAAACCATGTTTTGTTGTTATTTTGAATATGACTTTTTTACCTTCACAATTTTAAAAAATAGCTATTATTTTTTTATTTTATAGATGAAAAACCAAGGATCAAAGAGACTGATTTTCTCAAGATTAAATGGAAATAAATGTCACAGCCAGAGCACGAGGCTAGTGTCTGGGCAACAAAAATGGATTCAGAGGAGAGGGAGGCGGTGTTGGCCAGTCCTTGCTTATTCCCAAGTGGCTGGGAAAGATAGAGCATTCTAGGCAGAAATAATTGCACAGGCAAAAAGATGGTCTAAACTAGAAGAATGCATTTAAGTTAAAAGAGTAAGGAAAAATTATGCAGCTGACAAGCAAGCACTAATTCTTACTAAATTGTAGTGTGCGTGGCGTGGGTCTGCCTGTGCTTTATTGATTTACTCTGTGATAGGGTACCAGAGTAAACCGTTGCCATAAAGAGACAGATGCCTGGCGCATTTTTATGGTTTCCAGTCACCACGTTGTCTACAGAGCCCTCCAGGAAAGCACAGGGAGACTTTCAGTCTCAAAACTCTTCTCTAAATGCCTCTTGTCTAGTAGAGCCCAGAGCAACACTGAAAGGAAGTAATTAATTTGCTGAAGCCCTGTTGCTATTTAGAGGGAGCTTAATGTACAACATCAAAAGGAAGCTTTGAACAAAATGTTCTCTCATTGTGTTTGTCTGTGGCTCCAAAGTGAAAAGTCCCATTCGGAATTACCACTTGCAGTCACAGTCACCACAGGGAATACCTGTAAGCATCTGTGTTGAAAAGTGACTCTATAATCCACGGTGCCCAACTGCAGTGATTATGACTTAAATTGAACACCGTTTTAAGATGAAAGACTAGTGATTCAAAGATGCAATAACATTTAAAAACAATAGTGCTCGTGAATGGAACAAGAAGAGTTATGGTATTTGCAAAAAAAAAAAAGGAAACTGGGGAAGGGTTTTAGCAATGGAATGGGATCACTCACGTATGACAATTCGGAATAAGGCTATGTGATGCAGAGATGGAATACCACTTCTTGGGCCTCTAAGATCTGCAAACTTCCTCTGAAAGGGGCCAGATAGTAAATATCTTAGGCATCAGAGGCCATATGGTGACACTTACAACTGCTCAACTCTGCTGTTCTGGCACAAAAGCCTCTATAGACCACGCTTAAATAAATGGGTGTGGCTATGTTTCAATGTTTTAATAAAACTTTATTTATAAAAGCAGCCTATAGATTGCTGACCCTCGTTCAAGGCTATGTCAAACCTCTTCTGATACATGCATCCTATTCATAAGCCCTGCATTGGGTTCTCTACTGATGACGGCTAAGGAAGCATGCCTTTAGCCATGTGCTCTCTCGTGTAGTCTCCTCCCACACTAATTCTAGGGTTGACCATGTGACATAGTTTGGCCAGTGGAAATTCAGCGCACGTGTCATTAGCAGATACTTACTACGTGTGCACTGGAGCTTCCCCTCCCAAAACTCACCTGTCCTGTCACATATGAAACAGCTCCAGTTAGAGCACTTGATAATGAGATGGTGTGGATGGAGATGCCCACATCAAATGTAGACAAGCAATGAGGCTGTCTCAGTCCTTGTGGCCCCAGTTGAGCCTGAAGATAATGACAGCTGCATGAGTGAACCCCGAAGGACTGCTCATCTGAGATCAGCCAACCTACAGAATCATGAGAAATATACCACTCAGTTTTAGGGGAGCTAGTTATGGAGTGATAGACAATCAATAAGGTAACTGGCTGATTATTATCACAATATTTCAGGACCGTCTTGAAATCGGGTATGTAGCATGAAAATTGAAATTGATAGAACTGAGATTGAATTTGAATCTGAATATCAATGAAGGTTTGACCTAGAGGGGCTACAATCTCTCTGCCTCTAATTTTGCGTTCCCTTGAATGGATTAACATCTTTGAAACTATTTATGTAATTTTTTTTAATGAATTCACATTTGAGGCCCTCAACACACTTTGTCTAAGGATGCTGAAAACTTATTTTCAATAGATGTTAAAGAAAATCAACCTCATTATAGACTAAATTCTGTTCCCCAAAATTCATATGTTGAAGCCCTAACCCCAATGGAATAGTATTTGCAGGTGGAGACTTTGGGAAGTAATTCTTTTGCAGTGAGGTCGTGAGGATGGGGTCTTCACGAAGGGATTAGTGCTTTTATAAGGAGAGATAGCAGAACTCGATATTCTGTCTTAATGGTCTGTTTCTCCAAGACTAATATAAATTATTCCAACTGCTGGAGTTTTAACACACATTTTGATATTTAATAGGCTCATTTTCTCTTACTATTTTTCTTCCTCCAAACTTTAAAACATTAATGTTATATATTGATTGTTCCATATGAATGTTAGAACCTGTTAAAAAAAGAGATAAGCTCAAAATGGAGTCACTTGTGCTAAGCAAGCCCACCTCAGCAAACTGAAATTGCATGTCTAACCTAAATGCAGTGTCAGCATCTCCCAGGAATGAAATCTTAAGCGATCAGTCTGCAGTGTTCTGGTCAGCCCTCATGAGGTGATCCGCCTGGTGAATCTCTTTTGTTCCTAAAGGAACAAAATCCCCTTTCCTGATCCCTCCTTCCTTTCTTCCCATAGAAGCCTGCATTTGGTCCATCTCCTCTAAGCTCCTCTCTGTCGTCTAGATGGAATGCTGTTCGATTCATGGATCATTAAATAAAGCCAGTTTGATCTTTAAATTTATTCAGATGAATTTTATTTTTTATGGATTCAATCATCTAGTTTCAGAAAAAGAGAAAGTATTGTGTTTCTTTTTTATTTTGTCGCATTATGTTTGCTGATTTAGAAAGAAATATCATTTTAATAATTCTCTTTCCATCCAATAACAAAATATCACCTTCCATTCATTCTTGTCTTCTTTTCATTTCTTTCAACGGAGTCCTAAATTTTATTCATTTTTTTAATAAAATTCCAGAGGTATAAAATTATTTGTTCTTCTTCCTGTTGTTTAAATGTGATATTTTTATTCTACTTTCTAATTGTTTATTGTTTGTAGAAAGGGGCACCACTGAGTTCGTATATTCATATTTATCAGCTATCTTACTTGATATATTTATAGTTATTAATATTTCTTTCTAGTTTCAAAACTGGTGACTTGATAAATAAAACTTAACGTTTTTCTTTTCTCTCAATATAGTGATCCATCTGGTTCAGTGGTGGGCACTTGAACTCTAAAACTTGAGCTTCTTACCTCTCTCTCGTTCCATTTTCTCATCAAAGGGGATAACAGTGCTGGCTCCATAGGGCTGTTGAAAATTAATTGAGTTAATGCATGCAAAATATTGAGACCGATGCTTCACATATAATAAGCACTCGATAGGTGTTCTCTCTCCTTGTTACCTCAGGTACTAAATCCTTAAATATTTCAGCAATAGCAGTATGTGCTTAGGCTCGTGAGAAAGGCCACTTTAAGGGCTGTATTATGTGATGTAAATGTAAATGCTTTGCACATTTATACTGTGGTCAGAACGCGAGAGAATTGTAAACAGCCAGGTCACAAACACGTTTATTTGTTCAACTAGCATTCGCTATGTGCTCGAATCCAGACTTGGGTTTTAGTTCATCAATTAAGAATTTTTTTTTTTAAATTTTCTTGAAGGGTTTGTTAGGGTTACGTCCAGGTGAGAGATTCAGATGGCTGATTGGCAATTCTTTCTCTGGATGGTGCCAGAGAAACATATCGATGACATATCACTCTGTGAATACACCGATTGGCCCCTGAATGCAGCCTGGTTGTGTACACAGAGCTGGAAAGAAACACACATTGTCAACAGTAGCTGGAAGGGGCTGAATATATATCATGTGCCAGACTCTGCTAACTCTTTTATATTCACTGAGTTATCTATTTCACACAAAACTTAGTGGTCAGGCAATAATATTATCTTTGCTTTGTAGATAAGGAAACGAGCAGAGGTTTAAGTAAATTACGCAGGCTTATACAGCTGTAGGTCATGGACCAGCATCTCAACCCTCTGAATCCAGGGTCTGTACATGTAAACAATTCTCTAGACTATGGCAGGCTTGGGTATGGTGTTCCTTCTGCCTCTTCTTCCCAAGCTGCTTCTCTTTTTCCTTCTAGGAAGTTAGTACCTATGCTGTCTTAAAAAGTATTTGGTCTCCAGGAATGATCAGGCATTAGTCATTTATATCTGAACATCAACTGAAATCTGACAACTGTTTCCAGAATGAAAAGGAAGGGGAACCAGCAGTTAGGGAGCCTACTGCATCCATCTCTCATCTCTGCCCGTCTTAGAAAGAAGTTCTTTCAGTTTTTTTGCTTTGCTTTGTTTTGTTTTGTTTTGTTTTTTTATCATTGCAAGTGAAATAACTGAGACACAGCTAATGTCACTTGTTGAGTTGTCATGAAGCTTTTGAGTCCTGTGACCATGACTAGGACTTAACTTTCTGTGAAATATTAAAAGTGCTATTTTTCTGTTAAAGAAAGTACCAGCATCAGTGTGAGTTGGGCAAAGTGTATTCAAGACAAAATCTATCCCAGTTGCCCTGGTATTCTTAAATCAAAAATACAGCGGTAAAGAAACCTTGTGAGAGATACGGGACATAGGGAAAAAAATTAAAGTTAAACACATTGTAGTAGCAATTATTGTTGGCATTCTTCCTTATTAGGATTATGTAACTAAAATTGTATCGACCATCTTCATAAATAGGGTGGCCTACTGTAAAAGCAACAGTATTTACAGAGGGCTTGCTTATGCTTATACTATTGTTAGTATTTTATATTCATTAAATTACAAAATATTCCCACTGACTTCATGAAGTGGACACTACTAGTCTTCTTCCTCAGTTGCAGATAAAGAAACTAAAGCACAGAGAGGTTAAGTAACGGGCCCAGGGTTGCACAGCTAGTAAACCAGGATTTGGGCTCAATTTAGTTTCAGACTCAGCCATTGTACCACATTCTTTTTTTTCTTTTTAAATGGTTCAGTCCTCGCTTTTCCTACATAGTCCTGTGATGCACTTATTTACCAAATCGTGGTCCTTTTGGGTTTTCAGTGTAAGTTCGAGGAGTTTATCAAGTATCCCAAACACGGGACAACTGTTGCTAATTACACTTAACTCCCTTGTTTCGTCCCTATTGTCTTCACCTGGGTTCCTTGGGTTCATTATGCGCACATGTTTCCAGAATCAGATAATCGAGATGGATTTACATGCAGACTTTGGTGCTCCTCCTTGTGAAACACATCATCCCTGAATTTTCAGCAGCTCTGAGCATCCAAAACTCATACCTCTGACTCCTCATCCCAATAAGACTCTTTCTCTTGAACTGGCTTGACTTGGGCATGCCCTCACAGGGAAAGCCAGCTTCAGACAGAAAACGAAGTAGCAACAACAACAGTAACAACAACAGCAACAACAACAGCAACAACAACACCGAAACGAACAAACTTCCAACAGCCTTTATTAAACCTGTTCACCATAGCCAAGAATGCACTCCTAACTCACCGACGCACAGGCTAACACCATCTTAGCGTGGTCCATCAGCAAACCCCACTGACTTCTCTTTCTCATCGTCCACTGTCACCCTCCCCACAGCACGCCACAGTGGGCAGTTATGAAGATTCTTCAGTTTTTTCCATCTCACCCTAATGAGAGAGTACAAAAGCCCCATGCCCCCCTGTGTTACATAACTCTTACTTTCTAGTTCCATATCATGGTCGTGGTTATGTCCAAAAGATCTAATTAAAAATGTGCATACGATCAATCAAATTGTTCCTATTACGGAAAAAATATATATTCTCATAAAACTAGAATTAAACAGAGAAATAGGTTTATGTGGGGATTGGTGCAAACATTTAGAAACTAGTATTTAATTTCTGTTTTTTCATGCATATTTCTGCCTGATTTCAGCAGAGATAATCCATGCTTTAATAGGTATAATAAATCATAGTAGTGATAAGTTATTGGTTTAATTTATTAAAGTATAGTTGACATACAATATTATATTAGTTTCAGGTATTTAACCTAGTGATTACGAATTTATATAACTTATGATATGATCACCACAGTAAGTATAGTGATCATTTGTCACTCTATGAAGTTACTATGATAATATTGACTATTTTCTCTACACTGTGACTTATTTTTGCTTTTATAACTGGTGGTTCATAACTCTATTTCCCTTTACCATTTTTACCTACCCCTCTAAACCCTTCCTCTCTGAGAATCATGTTTATTCTCTGTATCAATGAATCTGCTTTTTTTAAAATTTATTATTATTAATTTTTAGATTTCACATTTAAGTGAAATCTTCTAGTATTTGTCTTTGAGTGATACGTAATTTATATAAGTAAATATTGATGCAAGGTTCAGATTTAGCTTCTTAAATTTAAAAATAATAGTAGTAATAAGAACAACTTGGATGTTTATTGGATGTTTACAGTGTTCTTCTGAGCACTCTAGTTAGCCTAGTTCTCTTTTGAAACCCATGAGGTGGTAGTATTTATAAAAACATTAAACAATTATTTATTGCACTTCTGAAAATATAAACAACATCGTGATATATTAGTCGCACACACCTTGTGGCCCTCCCATCTAATAAATATTTGTTGGCTGTACAGATAGATCCCTGTGTATACAGAGAAAAATCAAATATTCTTGATGGCCTCTAGAATGAGATTGATAACTAAACAAATACATTACAACAGAATGCACTATTTGCCATTGTATAGGTATGCACAAATCTTACAGACAAAAAGAAAGTATAAAGATTTTGACTTTACGGAGAGGAAGAATTAAAAGTGTGTGAACGCTTTCTGAAGCGGACACTTTTCACAGATTAGATAGCGCTTCAAAACACATTCTTTGTCCACCCGCCATCTGCACGTTGGAGGGAGTGTGCTTCCTGGCCTCATGACCTTGGGTCTGGCTAACTTGATTTTCTTTGGCCAGTGGCTATTCACAGAGGTGCTCCAAAGATAAAGGTAACTGTGTTTGTGTGGTTGAACTTGCTTCCGTGAGCTGACTTTGATCTCGAGAGAAACTTGCCTAAGCTAAATACGATTCTAAGAGGGCAAGAGACACGTGGCACAGAGCCAAATCCAGCCTGTAGCTCAGAGGCAAACCCAGCCAGACAATCCGGAATCATCCAAATCCCTGGGCTCTGGCAAATGTGTAAGAGATGAGCAAATGCTCGCTGAGTTCTCCTGATGCAGGCTGAATATTTGTGACCTCTCAGAATTCTCCAGTGGTGCGCTGTTTAGAGGTGGGGCCTTTGGGAGGTCATTAGGGCCGGTTAGGTGATGAGTGCAGGAAACTCGTGGCAGGATGAACATCCTTAGAAAAAGAGGAAGTGACGCGATATCTCTCCCAAAGTGTATATAACAAAAGAAGGTCACTTGAGATCATAAGGAGAATATAGTCTTTTGCAAATAAGAAGAAGACTTCTCACCAGACACCATATCTGTTGGTGCCTTTATCCTAGCCTCCGGAACTTTGAGAATCCAAAGTTGGTAAAGCCATCCTGTGCGTGGCATTTTGTCGCATTGGCCCAAGTTGACTCAGGCAGTGCCAATGAACTGTTGTGGCTGGCTGCTTCGTAGCAAAAACCAAGTGATAAGAACCAGTAGGTTAGTCTTCTTCATCACAATACACATTTCATTCAAAACTTCTATCATCTTGCAAAGGAATTAGCTACATCCATATAATGCTTTCCGTTCTACCCTCATTGTTTCCTGTGGGTTGGGGCCAGCCTCCTGCTACATAAATGACTTACTTCGTCATTCTAAGGGGTAAATCATTCTAAGGGATCTACCACGATCCCTTCCTTCTTAGGGTAAAGAGAGATGCCAAACATTTTTTGTCCCATTGTAGGGTTTTTGATGTTTCCATCTATACTAAGCAGGGCTAAAAATAATAATAATAATAAAAAAACATAAAGAAAAATATGTAAGAATACATAATCAACATCTTCTTTTGAGTCGAAGTTAGCTTATATAAAAAAGCTCAGAGATTGGGTTTTAAAAAGCTGATTACTATGCATCTTGTCAAGTTATCACCTCTGCCTGGTACAGCGAATTCTTGAGGAAAATGTGAAAAAAAAGGAACATTTTGCTAATGCGACTTATGTTTTTAGCGTGAACACATGTTATTTTAAAATTCTTTATTCTGACAGATTTTTATTTTTCAAAAAGCAACAAAAAGTGCCAAGGGAGAAATTAAATGAATTTCTTCCCTCCAACTCTCTTTCTCTGACCTTTATCAAAGTCCATTTTCTTCTCCTTTGGGGAAGAAAAAAGTGATTCATATCATCCGCCCCAACCAAGAAAAAAATCTGAGAAAAGAACCAATAAAAAATCCTTTTATCCAGCCCTAAAACAATAATTAATTGCACTATTAAGTAATCTATACAAACCTGGGGGAAAGCGGGAGATAAAAAAAAAAATCTTGAGAAATATTCCCAAAGGATTTATGTTAATCAAAGTGTGTGTGATTCAGAGAAAGAAGAAAGGAAGGTAGGGGGAAGGCGGCCCATAAAGAGGCCTGTGCTGCCTCGCCCCAAGGGCGTCGAAGGGAAGTGGGTTTCCAGAATAGATGCTGTCGTAGCTGTAGGCTGTCGTAGGCTGCGACTAGTTAATCAGGTCACGTGAACATCTTGTGAATTAACATCAAAGTGAAGTTAGTGATGATTAATTTTTTAAAAATTTTCGCTTGCATGAGATTTTCTTAGGAGCGCACAACAGAAAGATTCCTGAAGGGAACACAGATTTCAGTGGTGTGAGACAGCATCACCCCTCTTCCCAAGATGAGTCATTCTATTCTGATTTTCTCACCCAGGGTTTGAGCACCTGGGCCTCCATGGATCTCTTGGTTTTCTTGGTCCTCAGGTCTATCCTAAGTGTTTGGACGGGGACTGGTCCTTAGGAGTTTGCTTAGTTATAGGCTGGTTAAAAAGAAATTGCCAAGTTACTATTAAAGTGGGTGATTGGATTTTTTATTCTGAATGAATCTTTTAGAAGTAGATTGGATAGAGATTTAAGAAGCAGCGAGGCAAGCAAGAGGAAAACTATAGAAATAAAGCCAAGATAACTGTGCAGGGCTAGTCAAGGGCACAGCAGAGAGGACAAAAAGGACTGGAGAGAGGACCTTGTAGGGACAGCCCTGTTACCTGCCTCCGAGTTTCTTGCCAACCCCTTGCCCAATATAAAATATCAAGAATGTTTGCTTTTGCATTTACCTGTTCATTCAGCGGTATTTATTGCCTTAGTTTGCATCTGTTAAACCAGACCCTGAGATAAAAATGTGAGAGCACATGGTTTATTTGGGGAATGAAGAACACCAGTAAGAACTGGACGAGGGAAGCAGAGACGAAAAGGCATCCATCTGGAGCCACGATGGGTATCTGTAGCGCACACTCACTGGGGAATAAAATCATTTCAAAGACCCATTTTCAAGACCAAAGGTCTTGCCGTTCTGTTGCCCATCTGAAGATAATATTCATCTCCTTGTCCAATATCATCTTTTAAAGGTCCTTCAATGAAATCAAGTAGCAGTATTTTGATATCTCAATGATGCCAATGTAGAGATGCTTCAGATTTTAATATAAGCCCATGCTCATTATGAAACCCACATTAACACATTAAAATCCTAACATGAAATCCCCTTGTAGGTGAAAGCCCAAAGGTTACCAAATATTTTTAATTAAAGCTCCAAATTAAATGTCTTAGTCTTTTCAGCTAAAGCTACAAAAGTCCTCTTCAATTCCTTTTTTCCCTTAGATGCAGCTGGAGCGTGGAGTTCCTGATGGAATGGCTATAGTTCCTTCGCACTATAAGAAATTGTTTAAATTCAATGCCAAGTCTTACTTTTAAAGTCAAATCAGGTTATAGCACATTCAAAATCATTACGGCACTGAAGCCTTGATAATGAAATTTAAAAATAAAGATGATCTTCAGATCCGAGAGTAAAATTATATTTCCAGAACTCACTATTTGGTATTTGTGGGAAGGAAAGGCTGTTGTTTTTTTTTCCATTTTACTTTTGCCAGAATGTGAGTCAATCTATGTCAGGTTTTCAAAATTTATAAATTACAGCCTTTAATTTAGTCTTTACAACTATCTCAGTGGGAGGTTATTTGGACAGAACGTGTTTATCATATCTGGGGGAGGAGCATCCTAGGCACATGGTTTTTTCTTAGAGCCAGTTCTGGGAAACTGGTCCTGCAAGACCACCACCTGTTTTTATAAATAAAGTTTTATTGAAACACAGTCTCAGTCATTTACATATTGGAGATGGCTGCCTCCTGTGCTTCAAAGACAGACTTCAGTACCACGCACATGGAGAGAACTTATGTTGCGATAAGCTTGAACTATTGACCATCTGGCCCTTCCATTGCATTAAAAACCTTACTGCTAAGTTTAGACAGCTGTAGTAAGGAGAGTTAAGACCCCTGGGTCTGAAGCCCAGATCAGATGCTTTTATGTCACAGAAGATTATTTAAAATGTACCACTTTCTGTTTCATCCATGTCCTGCATTTTTTAAAATCTCATCTCCTTACCGGGCACCGACTGTGGCTCTTGGCATATCTTCTGTGGTGTGTGTCAAGCATTCAGTCCCAGGCTGCTGGGGCAGCGATGGATAACCCCACATGGCATGGCCCCGGCTGATGGACCGCCCTCACCATGGATGGATTTCAGTCCTAGCCCCATTCAGCAGACTCCCATCCTGAACCTGCTATTATGTTTCTGAAACATGTGTCTTGGGAGCTTGGCAAAGAATACGTTTTCTAAATGCTCTTCAAGACATTGTGTGCTCTTCATCTCGGGATATCCCAGGCCTCGCAGAGTGTCAATTTCTGCTCTTTTTGTTTTCACTTCCATGGGTGGCTGCTCTTCTCAAGCTGGGTCTCTGTCTGCTGCTCTCCATTCAGTGGGCTCCGCTGAGTCTCTGATAGTTTAACTTGGTCATTTACATGGGTCCTTTTCCCTTCTCACTCAGGTAAGCCTGGTACTGCATTATCAATCACATCAGAATCTCCTTTCTTTTTATTTCCACTTTACTGACTGCCTAGGACGATTTTGTCTTTCCTATCTTCCTAAGTTGAATAGTTCTGAGTCTTGCAAATGAACACTCTGTTCAAATAGATCTTGTCTACCAAGCTCGGTTGGATAACCCCACTAAGAAACCTTCTTCCATTAAATAAACATCTCACCCAGAGGTCCAGCCTGAAGAATTTATCATCCAGCACAGATTCCCATTAATATTCCTCATCTTTGCTTCTAGTTCTAATACAAATTTCCCAGGCCTAAGGGAATCCCCTATTTGAATGCCCACCTGTAATGTCAGAGTACCACCTTGAAGTCATCCCATAATTTCGTGAGGATTTCTGATTCTAATGCAAAATTAGTCTTTATATAATCCCTTCTTTGCCTTCAATGAAAAATGAAATTGTGGTCAGCAAACACTCCTTCTTTCCAAAGCCTGATATTAATAATTTTAAAATGAGATCGTCATGAGTGACTTTGGGCATAGCAGAGTCAGCCACCTATGTCTTCTGAGACTCCGATGCTACCTTCAATGCATTAAAGCAGGATTTCACATAGTTCAAGGTCATCCTGCAGCAGCCTGTACTCTAAGGACTTTATAATATGGCTAAACAAGGCTAATTTTGTTTTAGCTAAAATGCCTTTATAATAAAAGTAAACACATACTTTAACAAACTAGTATATTTTCCGGTGTGAAAGAAGGAACTACCATTAGTTATGTGGGAGTGCTAGGTATAAACCACACTGACCTTGAAAACTAGGATGGCTGGGCACTCTGCTTGCAGTGGACACTTTTCCTGAGGTCTAGGTCATGGCTGAGTTCTAAACTTTTACTGAGACTTGTTACATCATAGGACCCCCGGTGATGATGTCATCGTCTCTATAGAAACAGCCTGATCCCAGTAGGAGACTAGACTTGGTAGGCAAGGAGTGTGTAAGGGAAACAGGCTCTGGTATAATTGAAGGCTTCCCCCCATCTTTGATGGATGAACAAGAGTAAGCCAGGTTATTGGGAGTGACATTTTCAGAATAATTCAATGTATTAATTTTATTCATTTCTTCAAGACAAAGCCAAGTCAGCCATGAGTCTGGACTGGAGGAAAAGGACAGCCACCGAGCTGGTCCTAAGCCTGGTATGTGATCGGACATGATCTGAAAGATCTTGCTGGTTATAGTACAGGAAATAAATCGTGCTGACAAGGCAGAGACGGAGAAGGGAGCTGGAAAGCAGCTACATTTGGACAACTGTGGCTCACCAGTGGTCACAGGTGACCTGAGCTTGCCCTGATGCGGTCCAGGAGACAGCTCTGACATCACAGGAAAGGTTACTGGTTAAGAGTAGGATTGCAAAGGAAGGGGAAGGGATTTGGTTAGAACTCTGGCTTAGTATCACCCATCAAGAGAAAATATAGGACAAAAATTGAGTTTGAGCAGAAGCTGTAAATATGGGAATGATGAATAATAATTATAGGAGGAGGAAAAAACAGAAATACGAAAGAAATAACTACTGCATGATTTTGTTAGATTCTGTCCAACTTAACATGAACTGTGTAATTTTTTTTTAAGACTCACTAAGTGATTCTACTGCCCTGAGTGAAACCATGTAATTTATTTTTCTGAGTATCTTCTCTGAATTATTTAATGAAGGTGGGTCAGTATACTTTCTGAAAGCTAGGTAAGAGATTAAGAAAACCCTGGGTTTGACTTCTGCTTGATTTTGAAGAGTTACTTCATCTTCATTTACCTTATTTGAAAAATGGGGTGACAGTACCCCCTCTTCTATGGCAATGGACATTTACTTTCTAAAATGCAAAACCAGAGAAGATGTACAGTTAGAAAAATGTACCTGTTCACCTGAAAATGTAAAATATAAACTAACTTGATGAACACATACTTCGGCCATGTTGGAATGACTGGCAGTTGACTTACCCTCCTTCCCTATGTATTGAGAAATCTGGACAAGATACGTGAAAGGACCGTTTTCAGAGACTGGAGAGCAAGCTGTGCTGGATTGTTGGCCCTGAGAGAAAAGATACAAACAAGGTGAATCCCTGTGCATTTCTGCCTGGAGGCATTTTCCAGAATGTGGTACAGGGAAGAAAGATCCCAGTAAGCTGAGAAGATTAGGGGGAAAAAAAAGTTCTAGGAGTCTGAAGCAATTGCAATATTCAGGCAGAGTACTGTAAAAGAGAGCTACGTACACACGTGTGCGCAAATACATACAATCTCCAAAATTCTGCATAGAGATTGACCAATAATCTGCATTTCATAGCATGTCATTTGAAAAGGCCTGGGAAAGAGCTATCAGAGGACTCTCGGGTAAAGAGTTCTCAGACTGCAGAGGACAAGAAGGTATCAGAGCTCCTGTGAGCCCCGTAGAGAGTCTCACTGATGACCCGAGGCATTCTGTGGGGCCTTGAAAAGAAAAATCCTTTGGTAGCAGAAATAAGCCCAGAGTAAAGGCTGCTTAGAGCTGTCATAACACAGCTTCAAATCAAGGCAGCAAAGATATAGCCATTTTCATATAGCGTAAGTGCCTACCAAAGCAGAATTCCGTGTAAGGGAAGTCAATTCCTGATACTCAAAAAGGCTTCTTTCCCAATGCTTCACATCCAATCAGAAATTATTTCATGCAAATAAGCAGAAAAACGGGACCGCTAACCAGTCAATAAAAGCATAGTCACAAATGATAGAGGTGAGGACTTCAAGATAGGTATTATAAATATGCTATGCATATAAATAAAACATGCACACCGTGAGAAAGGCAATGGAAGGTGAAAATGAACTATATAGAAATTATAGCGATAGAAATGCACTATTTAGAATGAAAGAAATTACTAGGTGAGTGTAACTACAGCTTAGAAAAAGGAAATACTGATGACCTTGAAGGCAGTTCGATGACAGTGTTCAAAAACTGGAACAGAGTTAAAGGACACACAATGACAGGAGACTCGATGACGTGTGGGGTAACGTTAAGAGATCAATCACAGAGTAGAAAAGAAAAAACTCATTTGAAAAAATAGTGGTCATTTTTCTAATCAAATGAAAATTGTAAAACGCAGATAAAACAAGTTGATGTGAGAAGTGTCCCCACCCCCAGTATGAAATAAAGAGGCTCTTGGAAAAACATACAGGAAACATCAAAGCTAATAGTGAAAGACCAAATACTTTCCCTTAAGGATTATGAACAAGGCAAAGATACTCCATCCTCGTTTCTTTTGTCCCGCGTGTCACTGGAGGGGCTAGTTGATGTTATAAATCACGTATCAGCAACAACAACAATGAAACCGGCATCTCAAGTGGGAAGAAAGAGGTAAAACTGTCTTTTTATTTTATTTTGTTTGTTTATTTGTCTCCTTGAAAGAAATCCTATGAGATGCATTTTCAAAATTTACTAATATATTAGATGAGTTAGCAAGGTTGTAGGATACAAGACCAATATGCAAAAATCCGCTCTATTTCTATACGCTAATAAAAACCAATTAGAAATTGAAATAAAATAATGCCATTTGCCATAGCATCAAAAAATTAAATGTTTATAGTAAACCTAACAACCTATACACTGAAATACTGGTGAGAGAAATTTAAGTTTCAAATAAATGGAGAGATTTGCTGAGGTCATGTCCCAGAAGATTCAATATTTTAAAGTATCAATTCTTCATAATTTTTTCTTAGTTTCAATGCAAAGTTTATCAAAGTTTAAGCAGAATATTTTCTAGAAATTAAGAAACTAATTCCAAAATAACCAGAACATTTCAAACAGCATTAAAATTTTAAAAAGTCAAAGTTTAAGAATTTATATTACCTTGTCTCAAGACTTATTATAATACTATATTAATCAAGACAGTGTGCTATTGCTGTATGAATAAATATATCAATGTAAAAGAAAAAAATGAGAATTAGACCAATAACATATTGTCAGTTTATTTTTGACAAAGTTACAAAGTCAATTCAATGGAGGACATAATCTTTTAATGAATGATACTGAACTCTTGAATATCCTTATATGATAAATTTAGGTTGTTATTTCTCATCATATACTAAAATTAATAATAATTAAATTATAGATTTTTAGTCTTCAGTCATGCTACCTTGAATGTGCCCGATCTCATCTGATCTCAGAAGCTAAGCAGGGTCAGGCCTGATTAGTGCTTGGATGGGAGACCACCTAGGAAGACCAAGTACTGTAAGCGATTAATATATAGATATAGATATAGATATAGATATATAGAGATATAGATATAGAGATATAGATATATATATAGATATAGATTAAAATGCAAACCTAAAGTTATAAAACTTCCAGAGAAAACATAACATCCAACCTTGGGTTGGGCAAAGATATTTAGATACAACATTAAAAATACAATTTGCCGTGACCAGCAAGTGCTAAATCCTGCCACGTCCAGTTTGGCCCTGGAAAATAATCCTGAGTGAGAACGGTGGGAGATTGAGAAGAGAAAGAAGAAAGAAAGCTGGGATCAGGAGGCCCAATATCCACTGATGATGTAGTAAAGAGCCGTTTTCTTTTTGCAAGTTGCTTTTATACAAGAGCAGACATTTGCCGGCTAAAATGAGATCATCCCCACCCAACCTCCACATTCTACTATAATTATTTGCATTTCCGTAGAGTAACCCCCATCCTACACAGACTGCTAAAATCATTTGCATTTCAACACCCGCATTGTTTTCCCATCTCTTCCTACTTCCCATTCTTAGGATGACTGTGGAGGTGAGGCAACCCTTGGCTGGCCTCACAGATTGCAAGGACCTTGTCATCTTGCAATCCTCTCTCCACAATTCACACAAGAAAAAATTAATACATTATACTTCATTAAAATGAAGAATTCTACTCTTTGAAAAGACACTATCAAGAAAATGATAAGAATAGCCCCAGATGAACAGAAATCATCAGGAAATCACCTATTTGAGAAAGTACTTGAATTCAGAATATAAAAAGACATCTCAAGGATCAATAATAAGAAAACAAGCAATTTGATGAATGGGAGAATAGTTTGACACTTCATCAATGAATATGTACATCTAGCAAATAGGCATCTGAACAAATATGCAACATATTAGCCATTAGGAAAACAGGAAACCATAATAAGATAATAGTATGCACCTGTTAGCGTGTTTAAAATTAAAATGACTTGATCATACCTACCAAATGTTGGTGAGGATGTGAGACAAATGGAACTCTGGTGAATTGCTGATAGCAACATAAAATGATATATTTACTTGTGCAGTCGTAGGCTCATTAAAAGTTAAAGATATACCCAGCACATAAACCAGATATTTTAATCTAGACATTCAGAAAATAATGTCTCTGTCCAAACAAAGATTGCTACACAGGCATTTATAGCAGTTTTATTCATAATATTCCCCAAACTAAACCAACACAGAGTTAATAAATATATGAATAAACAAATGATGCTATTTCCATACAGTGGAATACTGCTGTTCAATAAAAGAATAAACTGCAGCTACGCACGACAGCATGGATATATCTCAAAGTCATTGTACTTGAGTGAAAAAAAGTCAGACGGAAAAAGAATGCAAACTGTAAGGTTCTGTTTCTACAAATGCAAACTAACCCGCTAGGATGGAGCAGGTTACTGGTTGCCTGGAGAAGAGGCAGCGAGTGTGGACGGGAAGTATCCAGATGTTACAGTGGGGCACAGGAGAGATTTTGGTGCTGACAGATGTGTTTATCATCTACACGGTGGCTGTGGCTTCGCAGTTGCATACGTGTATCCGCCCTTATCAAATTGTGTGCTTTAACTACGTGCACTCAATTGTGTGACAATTCTGTTTCGATGAAGGTGTTAAACATTAAAAAACTTAAACAAGAAAAATTTATAAGTTCGTCTTCAGAAAAGTGAAAACTTTTGTCAAGACTCAATGAAGAAAATGAAGTCAATTGGAGAAAAATTTTTTTATGATATTGATTCGACAGAAGACTTACTTTCAGAATATATAAAAAGCGTATACAACTTAGAATAATCGAACGGGCCGGTTTCTAAAACGCTCAAATGATTTGAGTAGATACCCCAGAAAAGAAGGTAGAGAGGAGGCCCAAAATGTATTAACATATTCAGCATGGCTAGTCATTAGGAAAATGCAAACGGAAATCATTGTGAGAGGCCCCCAGGAAACTTAGGATGGCTAAGTTTAAAAAGATGCAGACTCCCTCGTGTCCATTAGGGTGTGGAGCGTTTTAACCCTCATGGGAACGTGAAATGGTATAAGCATTTTGGAAAACAGCACATTATAAAACTCAACATATGCATACCACATTATACTATCCATCACCGAAGTAAAAAAAAGCGAAAACCTAGGCGCATGCGAAGGCATGTACCTGGATGCTCATCGCCCTTTACTCAGATTGGCCCCAAACTGGAGACGAACCCAAAGGTTCTGCAGTCATTGCATGTGACCAATAAACAGTGTGTGGCAGGTAAACAAGCAACTGACGCCTTCAGAATCTTGGGAAATTTGCACAGCTGCATGACGAGTGACAGACAGCAGTGCCTAAAGAGTGTGCATTATATCGTTCCGTGTATGTTAAATTCTAGAACAGGTAAAAGTAATCTCTGGAGGCAAAGGGCTGATCAGAGGTTGCCTGGGCTTGATTTAGGGAGGGGCTTGACTGTAAGTAGACAAAATTGGCATGATTTCAAGGGTGTACGTATTTGGATTCTCTCATAGACCTGTGTACTTATAACGGATACATCGTATCCTATGCAAGTTCCTCTGAGTTGATTTGAAAATGACAATAATAGCACTGCGTTCGTTGGCTAGGGCCACCATGACAAAATGCCACATCCTGGGGCCTTATCCCACAGAAATTCGTCTTTCCACAGTAGCGGTTCTGGAGGGTAGATGTCCCAGATCACGGTGTCACAGTTTAGTTTCTCTTGGCTTACAAAAGGCCATCTTTTAACTTCTATTTCCTCCTCATGACTTTACATTGTTAGAGAAAACTCAGTCTGTTTTCTCAGAGCTCATGAGGTTAATCAAGTCAAATTATGGCTGGCAAAAACCTCACGGATGCTCATCATATTTACACAGCAGATGATAAATTTGTATTTCTGAATGCATTAAATCAAGCCCAAGGTCTGATATGATAAGTACTGGGATTTCTTCTCAGGGACGGATTCCCCCCACCCCGCCCCCTACAGAAAACCGATTTATGCAAACCTCCCTTCGATTTAAATTCACAGCTAAAACCAAGATGGACTTAAGAGCTCACCGCCTATGTGGATTTTGATACCCCTCCGAACCCAAGAGGAATACATAATGTAAATGCCCAACAAATTTTGTCGAATTTGCTTTTTCAAGAGCCATCTTTTATTTGACTTCGAAGGAGCAATAGCACACCATTTACCGTATATTTAGTATCCGTGTAATGCTATCTGATTCAAGTTAGAACAAAGTGTTACGTCATAAATGGTCCTCTCCCTTCAAAGAGCTTATGGTCTCAATGGGACCATATCCAAACAGAGATAAACTGCAGACTTTATGTGATTAAGTAACAAAATGAGTACTAGAGAAAAAAAGTTCAAAGATGTTCAGGAAACAGGGATGCATAGTGGGTTGTGGCAGTCACAATGCTTTTATAAAGAATGTTTACAAAAACCGTGTTCATATAATACACTCAAGTGTCAAATCGAAATGTCCTATGTTTGAGAATAATGTAATAAAACACGCCTCTCTAGCTAGAGGAACTCTCCCACCTAGCTGCACTTTCTGGAGACCTGTCATTTATTTTGTAATCTTATGCACCTTTAGGAGACAACAATCTTTGCGATTGCATATAGATGTTTAGGTTAGAATGGCTAGATATTGCTCTTCTGGCTTATTGCAAATAAAGTTTATTTTCATGATATCGCATCTTTATTGTTTGCTAATATTCTCTCTTGTTCTTCATCTTCTCTCTCTCTCTCTCCCCCTGCTCCACTGACACTATAGTTTCCATAAATAACTATGTTTTTAATCTGATTTTAATCTGATTATTGTCCTAAGTAATAATTTTTATCTAATTGAAAATGTACTGGGTCAAAATATCTTGAATCTGATTTTTTTCTATGATATGCTTGACAAGTTGAAAGATTTAGGTTGTTATGGTGACATGTTTATTCTTACGTTGCTTCATAATCGAATTTATTTATTTTATTTTACTTTATATTTTTTACTGAATGTATAAGTATATACAGTAAACTTTGAATAGTATAGTTTACAGTTCTCTGAATAGTGACAAGTATATATGTCTGTGTAACCATGACAATTCCATCACACACACACACACACACACACACACACACACACACACACACACACACACAGTACTATTTCTTTTTCTGGTCAAATTCTCCCCTTTGCCCAACTCCTGGAAATGACTGATTCAATGTCTTAATGAGTTTTGCTATTTCCACAATGTCATATAAAAAATTATATACCATGACACCTTTTGAGGCTGACTTCTTTCATCCAGAAGAGTGCCTTTGATATTTATCTGTTTCATTGCCTGTATCAGTGATATTTGGTTTGTTTCCAGTTTTTAGTGAACCTGAATAAATCTATATAAACAGTCATTATAGGTTTTTATATGAAACTAATTTTAATTTTATTTAGATTTCACCTGAGCGTGGAATTTCTGAGCTGCATAAATGTATGTTTCACTTTAAAAGAAACTGGTATGCTACCTCCCCAAGTCACTGTCCCATTTTGCATCTGTATTAGCAACGTGTGAGAATTCTAATTGATCCACAATCTTCCTACCATTTGGTATTGTCGGGTTTTTATTTGTGTTTTGTGTTGTTCTGCTGTTCTAATAAGTTTTACTGGTGCCTCATTGTGGTTTTAATTTTCATTTCCCTGGTGACTAATTATGTTGAACATTTCCATGTACCTATTTGCCTCCCATATACTTCCTTTGGTAAACTGTATGTTCATATCTTTTACCAATTTCCTCTTGGGTTCTTTGTTTTCTTATTATTGAGTTTGTATTCTGAGTTAGTGGATAGTCCCTCTGCCTCTATTGGTTTCAAGATAGAACAGAAGAGTATAACTTTTTTTAATATGCTCTCTTTTAACTGGAAATTTTTCTCTGTGCATTGGAAAAGAGGTCAGAATGGCATGCTTTGCACAAGCCATATTACCCACTTCTGCCTTAGAGACAGAGCATGCATTTCTGGGGTGAACATATGATAACTTACAAAACTAAATCAGATTTTCCATTCTCCCCATCAACTCTATATGACTCTATGACCGTGTCGCGGGCAATGGGAGGTATGTGGATATGGCGAATGCACCTTCAGGAATGCAGCCTTGAAAAGAAAGTGTGCCTGTTGTTCTGCTCACCTTCACGTTGGCTAAAGGTAGTTTTAATGGGCAGGACTCCAGCATCCATTTGGACCCTGAAGCCACCTTAACAAATGGTAGCATTGGATGGTGGAACCATGGGAAGGAAGTAATGGAGCCAACAAACTGGTTTTGGACATTTACCTTCATTCTTTAATGAGTGACAGATTCATATGTGTTTGTTTGAAATGGTTTATTTTGCCTTTTCTGTCCCTTTTAGCTGAGCCTAATCCAAAGTGATAAAAGACCATAGGACACCAAATTTTCAAATTTCAAGGGCATCTTAGACCTCCTCAAAGATACATAAACATTATAGAGCAGAAAGATAAAGAAGGGGAATTATTTTGTTAATTCTTAATCAAATACTGAGATGTTGAGGCTATCCATCATTGAGGACATAAGGCCAGAGGCATGGTTTGAACCCAAAGGATGAAGAATTAGTGCGGGTGTTGTGTAGAGAAGTGAAGGTATAGAATAAAACATTCCTTTTTCTTTCCTGAATGATTTAGTTTAGTTATGCTTGAACATTTGGCCTACACATAGCTAATATTAGGTTCCTAAAACCTTAATGCTTATTAGCAGGTTCAAGTGAAGTGGGCTAAAGGTTTCCTGACTCAAGAAAGGGCTACATACTATTTCCTGCTTTGAACAAGAGTGTAGAAGCGGCCACTAAGGCCACAAATGCAGGGACTCCATACTGCCTATAAATACGCTACTCTATTTCTGCTTATCTCTGTCGTGGTCCCTATTAAAACTTGCCTTCGTTGACTATGTTTGAACTTCTCCTTCAATATTATTTTTACACTGGGAATTTCCAGTGCTTGTAATAATATTTGCTCAATGAAAAGAAAAAGTACATAACCTCCATCTAGACAGCCAGGCCCGGCTCTAACCTGGGAGGCCTTCTGATGTCTGTGTCACATTTGTCCGTTCTTCCTATGGCTCCCAATCTCAGATGGGGTGGAACCCACTCCCACATCTGGGCCAAGCACCCCCATCGGAGTTCTCTCCAAGCTGCTCTGTACTCTTTACTACACCAGAGAATAAAAGCACAAAGGGGATTCTGATATAGGGTGCAGCCAAAGGATTCACACAAATGTTCTAGCCATCGAGGACCTCGGCTATTATCCTGGGGGACAAAGACAAAAACACGTAAACAACAACAACAACAATAAAAAAAAAAAAAAACTATGAGAAACCCAAGTAGAGTGTGGTCTGGTTATGAAGAGAAAAAATAATTCAGAACGCGAACGAGATCAAGAAAAGTGAATATATAAAGTTCACTAGGGCAGATCATTTTAAAGGCAGACATCAGGGCGACCTGTGTCACAGGAAGGTGGCCTGGACTGGTTGCTTTGCTCTGTCAGCCACACCTTTTCAAATGGCACTTGCCCGTTCAAGAAAGAGATATTGATGAGCACAGGCCAAAGGCCCGGGCGCTTCTTTCTGGTCTCCAGTCGCCTTTTTCTTCTTCTCTGTCTTGACTCTGAGCTTTTACGTATAAGCCAACTGCTGGCACTCTGGATATGTTTTCCCAGAACCTGAAAATTTTAATTAGAAAAAGATGTTGTGCCAAACGCATTCTCCTCCAGCTCTTCTCAATTTTGGTGTCCTGCCCAGGTTATGGTGCCCTTACCACTTCATTGCAAAGCCCCGCCTTGCTTTCAAATGCCAGCACTTGCATGTTTGGGCCTGGGAGCTTTTTCTAGTTCTGTAGCCCGTGGAAGGTTGACCCATCCCGTCTCGAGGGGTAGCTCTCTCCCATACACCGATGGGACTTGGTGCGTGAATACCCCAGTTCCCTTGACTTTCAGACTGGGTGCCTCAGAGATATGTGTCCCACCCTGGCTTTCAGAGTTTATTCTGCAGAATTAAACTCTAATAGTTTCCAGCAGTGAAGCGAGCCCAGCAGTGCGCCCCAAAAGCCTACCTTCCCTTGCATTTTGTACATCCTCCTTTACCTACCAGAGTTTTCACTCTCTAAGTCAACAACTTACGCTCGAAACTTGGTCTTAGCCTTGGCTTATAGGAGAACTCAAAATAAGATAGTCATGTTGACTATCCATTCTTTGCCCAAAACATTAGATAATGACTGAAGCTTCTTCCCAAGTCCTATTAGACCAGGTACTTGGCTTATTCTAATATAGATACAGATATAGATAGATAAAAATATATCAAATACATATGTATATCAAATATTTAAGGCATAGTAAATACATACATACATATTACATATATATTTTTATATTACATATCTTGTATATATTTATATATATTTATATATATATAAATTCAGATTTAGTTTATTCATGAAACAGCAAGTAGTTCAAGGTAGAATAATATTATTGCTTCTAAGCATCTATGCTTTTGATCTTGTGCAAATGAAGCAAACCTACTTTCCACTCATCCATGTCTCTAAATCGATTGAACAAAAGTATAATCAAATTAGCATGCAGTGCCACGGGGATCAGGTTCAGGTACACAAGTTAATTTAGGATTCTCACCATGCTGCAGAGAAGTAACTTTTGCATTTATTTTTTACTTTATTCTTTTTGGAAATGTCTGTCAGAGCATTTGCTTCCATGCTGATGAGTTTGATCAGCATTTTTTTTTATGAGCAATTCTAGTCTAAGTGAAGTTTTGTCCGGTATCGTTTTGGGGTCATTTACTATGTTTAGAAAAGCCATGGGAGCTATGTGAATGAAACAAGAAAGTTTAAGTCTTAACAGCTATCTAGATAGATGATGAGAAGCTTACCATAAGAATGAGTGAGAATAATGGAAAAACTCAGAAGACGGCTTGCTTCTGAAATCAATGTAATGCTTCAGAATGGTTAAATTGATTAATTCATGTGCACACACATCAGCCTTTCGTCCTTACTATGTGTTAATGATGTGGGAAGTAAACAAACTAGGAAATGTCACTGGATTTTGGTTTGGTGACAAATCTGGGAAAGACTTTTCTTTGTGAGAGGATAACTCTCTGAGCTGGAACAGGATGAACAGCAATAAAGGTGGCAATTTCTACTTTTTTTCAATGACTCCAGGAAGAGTGTCCCTCCAGTATTAAGAAGGCTTTGTGTTCGCAAGAAGTCATTGGGGAACCAGTGCTGCTGACATTGCCAATCACGTCTTTCAGTGTCACCAGGATGTCCCCTAATGTCCCACCCAGTTTTTCTTCTCAAGGCCAAACACCTATATTTTCTCTACTTATGACCTGTTTTTTTTAGATCATCAAAATCTAGTTCCTTGTTTATGTACCGATGTCTACTACTCAAGAAGGAACACTAGTTTCTGGGCATTGTCTGGTGACAGAGTCTGGTGACAGAGCAGGACTTGTATTTACATCATCTGAGCTCTTCATCTGGCATGAAGAGAAACTGCAGATTCTGTCAATGATTTTTGAGGAATCAGGGGTCACACGGCAGGCAATTTTCAATAGGAAAATTTAAATTCTATTCTCATAAAACGATGCATTAGGTAGATGCTCTTCTGGATTCCCAGCCTCTAGTGTGCACCTGCTGTCTCCCATCACTGTCAAACACTCATCCAGGTGCTGCTGTGAAGGCATTTGGCAGATGTAATTAAACTCCCAAGTCAGTTGACAGTAAGTTTAAGAAGCTTATCCTTGGTGGGCCCAGCCTAATCAGATAAGCCCTTCGAAGGGACTGGAATCCTCCAGAAACAAAATATTTATAAGGTGAGAAGGGTCAGAGGAATATCTTTCACTGCAGGCTTCAAAGATGGACGGCATCCAGTGGTTAGGCATGGCCAGTGGCCACTAGGAGCCGATAATGGCCCCATCCAAGGACCAACAAGAAGACCCGGATCTCAGGCTTATGTTTGTAAGAAACTGGATTCTGCTAACACCTGATGTGCTTGAAAGCAGATTCCTTCTCAGAGCCTCTGGATAAGGACCCAGCCCAGCCAAATCCTTGTGTGTGAGACCTTGAGCAGAAAACTCGGTTGAGATGTGTCTGGACTCCCAGCCTAGAGAGCTCTGAGATAATAAATGGCATTGCTGTAAGCTGCTAAATGTGTGATCACTTGTTTTAAGACAATAGGAAATAAATATACTCCCATTCTCCCAGGCACAGAGTCACACCCGCTCCTGGGCCAGCAAAGCATGTGTCACTTAGTGCTATTGAGGTAGTTTGTCTGTGCACTGGTTTTGCTCAGTAACTCTCGAGGGAGCCTGTTCATGGGAAATACACAATAGCATGACTCTGAAGAGACAATGTCTAGCATCAGATACTTTGAGTTTAAACCCTGGCTCTGCCACCTTCTACTGGGGACATCTTGCAAACATCGCTTAATTCCTGACCCTTGTCAGCTTATTTTTAACACGGGTAAAATAGCAGTGGTTATGCTCAAAACATTGTTTTCACGATGCACATATAGTGTGTCCTTACATACGTTGGGTAACTATATTAGACTTGATATAATATATAAAGTGTGAATTGAAATATAAATGAATATGTACCTCAATAGAGTCTAAATTTCAAGTCATTGAACCTTTCATTAACATTTTCTTTCTGCCAGGCTGTAGGAATAAAAATGAAAGGATGAGAAAATGTCACAACCTTTACTTAAAAAGCTTTTCCAAAGAAGTGGGAAAAACTAACACATGAGCCAAGAGATCACTAATATATTTTAATGCGAGTAACTGCGACATGGAGGGAGAACCAAGGAAGAAATGATTAACTCCCAGCTTGGATGGAGGGCTGGGGGTGGGGTGGGAAGGAAAGGCTGTCTCAGGAGTGATGAATAGAGGTTGATCAAATAATCAAAGCCTGGAAAAGCATTCCAAGTAGAACAAGTAGATTGCACAATTTCTCTGAGAAAATAAACATTATAGAATGTATTTGGCCTCACACAGCTTATATAGGCTGCAAGAAGATTAAGCAAATTAAGTTCATGAGATATTTTATTGAGTCACTTTCAAGAACATCTGAGGGAGAACCTAACTGTGGGCATGATGAAATCGGGAGCTCATGCAGTGTTGTCGGGTTTCTCTCTCTCTTCCATCTCTCTCTCCTTCTTGGCTTTCCTCTCATCCTTATGGCTTGATTCTCAAGCAAGCAGCATCACTTCATGTGATGAAATATATGATTTGTACTTCTAAGCCTAAGTTCTACTGGTTGTCAAGCCAGAAGGTACAAGAATCTATGTCGAGTTTGGTCCTCAAGCGGTCACCTTGACTCAAGCTGGGTGGCCTGCTCGGGCCACATGTTACTTAGGAGTGGAACAGGCAGGGCATTGAGATGGACAGGCCCCGAGGAATCATATGAGGTGGGTGGTTTCTTTTTCCAAAAGAAATATACGTGGTTTTTCCCAGAAGAACAGGGAAGGAATTCTGGCCAGGTTAAAACACGTCGAAATATGAAAGTTTTAGTATCCTTGGAGCATAAAAAGAAATGGCTCAAATCCTGATGCATCTTTTACATCAAGCTAAGGAATTACAGCTTTATCCTGCTGGTGACGAGGACTCCGTGAAGGACTTAGGAGATAATCGTGGCATCATGGTGGGAGATGTTCAGCTATGAAGGGCGTGGGGCCCGACGCCAAGGTTTCCAGAAGCCACAGGCCACAGATGGCCATCTCTCAACCCGCTGGAAGGCAGCGACACCCAGCACTGGAAATCCAAAGGCAGCAGCCCCGTGGGACCCAGGTACTCCCTCCCCGGCCTGTCCACTTAACACTCGCAGTCTTCAAACACACGGCCGCCCACAGCCACATCTCCTCACGCAAAGGGTCAGTGTGAAGGAGCGTTCTCAAGCAGCACATCAAAGGGCCTTTTGCAGTTTGACGTAATTGCTTGCCTAAGTGCGTGTCTGGTACACGATCCCGCTTTCATAAGCCCAGTGTTACTCCCACTTCTTGTCTTCCATTCCTTTCCTACATGTTGCTTCTTCCCAATAGCCGAAGATTTCTAGTATGTGAGGCAGCCACAGACTGTCATTATTTTAGTGTTTTGATTTCAGTGTCTGTGCATCATTTTATACCTCAAAAAAAATCATCGTGGGTAAAAAAATGCTTTACGAGTTAGAACCCTATACTCATTTGTCTGTGAGTTTGTTAATACAGTCTGCTACCGATTTATTCAGTGTACACCTGCTATGCACGAGGCACCGAGTGTGGTATCAGAGGTGGAAAAGACCACGTTCTTATCTTTTGTGACTGTGGGACATATTGGAAGAGTGGCAGGTGTTCTTTCTGAATTGCTGTCAGGTGAAAAGGAATCAGGATTAAACTATGCCCCCCCCCAAAAGTATATACAAAAGCTATTTTAAGAAAAAAAAATTTAATGATGAGGGGAACATTGTAGATTATTTTTTTTAAGTGCGTGCCACAAATTAGACTCCCATGACATTGTGTAGGGTCTCAGATACTCAGGATGGCTCACTGAGCTTTCTCACATCCTTTGGTAGGTGGGCTTCTCCAGGAAGCTTGACTCAGAGATGGAAGTTTGACTTTAGAAGGGTTATCAGGGGTCCTTTCGGAGGCAACACCTGGGGAAGGTAAAGGAAATATGAAGAATTGAAAATGGTGGTCAACCTGTGAGGGGTTCTACAGATGGGACAACACTTCTGAGTTTCTTTGTGTTGGCCAAGGTGGGCCAGGTCTTTCTACAACCGTGTGGCCCGTCATTGGATTCTGGCCACGCCAGAGCAGGTGTGACCTTGGCGGTTCAGCTCTCTTCAGGGAGGGATGACAGCTTAGGGTTTGCAGCTGTAAGTTCTCCCAGGAGTCGCGTGTGAAGGTCTTTGCTTCTGATTGAGGGTCTGGATACTCCTACAGTACCTGCCCCGCCCCCCACCCTTATCCAAGAAGGTCAGATTCTAAAACTTCAAGTGGATGCTTGAAACCACAGATAGTATAGGACCCTGTATATATTGTGTTTTTATTTTCTCTCTGTATATATACCTGTGATAAATTTAATTTATAAATTAGGCACAGAGAGATTAACAACAATAACTAGTAATAAATTAGAACAATTATAACAACATGCTATAATGAGAGTTATGTACTAAGTGACAAATGGCCGAGAGTATACAGTGGGGACATTCTGGGCAAAGAAGCGATTCATGTCCTGGGTAGGACGAAGTGGAATGGTAAGAGATTTCATCACGCTACTCAAAGATGAGCACAATTTAAAACATGAATTGTTTATTTCTGGAATTTTCCATTTCATATTTTTGGACCACTGTTGACTGAGGGGAACTGAAATCATGGAAACAAAACCACAGATCAGGGGGACTGCCATCAGTGTCCACTGTAGCACCAGTGTCTGAAAGATGATGTAGATATGGAACGGACATATCGCCTCTTACAGAGACCGGGGTCAGTGTTCACCGAGTGTTTATTTGGGCTGGTCTCTAAGTTAGGTGCGAAGAGGAAAGAGGCCCTTGACCAGAAACATTTGCCCTGTTATCTGAAAAGAATTTACCCTTTCATTATGCTTAACTACTAAGATTAGAATTTGGTGTGGCGATCAGCTTTATCCTGACACGTACTGCAATCTTTTCGTTTGCTCCAAAGTTTCTGCTCAGATATATTTTCTGCCATTGCCGACTTCGTTATCAGTGGAGTCTTGCATTTGACTGATTGCATTAATTATTCACTCCTCTCTGAGTTCACATCCTTGGCCATGCGATTCTGTAGTTCCCTCTCATTCCCAGGGGTGGGGACCACTCTACATTGACTCGAGATTCAACCATGTCACTAGCTTTGACCAAAGAGTTTTCAAAAACATGATGCAGGTAGAGACTTGAAAAGACCTTGCCTGAATGATGGCTCATCAGGTTAGAAGATGAAACATGTGGACAAGAGCTGAGTCATCCTGGTGAGTTGGCAGAGGCCCTCCTGGACCAGCTGACAGGCGGTCACCACCAGCCAGGATCAGTACAGCCTACCAGAAGCCGACCACAAATGCATGAGTGACCCCGTACAGATCAGATAAACCCTGCAGATGATGAGCTCACAGTTTACTATCCAGGTTGTTATTCAAATAGAGTTACAGAAGAGAATTCAGTTTGATATAATATAATGGTAAGGAGAAGAACAGTATACAACAGGGACATAGGAGCAGTGGCTAATGATATGGGACAGATGACTTCCTCCAGACTTCTGAAGAGTTTCTGGAGGAGCTAACATAAAATCAGTCCTGGAGAAATCATTTCAAAAGAAGAAAAAAAAAGAAAAAGAAAAAGAAATAGGATGTATGCTAGGGAAATAGCTCTTACTTATACCCAGAAACATCCAGTATGACTTGGCCTATTTTCTTTGCCTCAGCCATATTTTTGAGAAGTTGCATGCAAATCTAAGTTTACTGTATCTAATCTCTCACTTACAGCAGTATAGACTTCCCTAACTCAACCAATTCTAAGATGAAAGTTTTCTTTTTAACGGAAAGAAAAAAAAAATCTGGCAAGTGAGTAATTTTCAAAAATGTCTGTTGCACATTGACTCAAGTAGGTGCACCTGTACAAAACATAAGTTTGTGTGTCATTTAAAATTTTAAACAGGAAAAGTCACTTCTGCCGAATCTTAATTCGCACATGTCCATATTTTGAGTGTTAGCTTCACATGGTTTTGATTTTTAAAAAACGTTAATTATAACTATAGCATTCAAAATATTATTTCACTGCTGCATGATTTTTTAACCTTAAAATACCTTTATTTTCTCCAGGAAAAAAAAATATATATTTTCTTGGGAAAAATGCCCAAATCTTCCCTTCAAGGTTGGAGAGTTTCTCCAAAGCAGCGTTCCTGGCCAGCTGACCAGGAGGCAGGCTTCCAAGATGAAAACAGTCACACATAATCATGTAATCTTTCTCCATTGTTACCAAGCGAGTTCTTTGTAGCCCCTGAACGCTTCATCTTATTTTACCAGCAGTGGACATGAGCCTTGCTGCTTTTTCTCTCGCCATCAGTCAAGAAGGCATGCTTCCTAAAAATCCTCAGATAAATAAGGATTTATTGATTGATTATGACTAACCTTGCAGTGTGACTTCATTCCATAAGCAAACTTGGCTAAAACACCTGTTAGGCTTAAGCGCCATATTAGGCTCTGTGGATGCAGATGTAAAAATGATACAGTCTCTGCCCCCAAGAAGCCCATGGGTTATTAGAGAAGACAGAGGAGGACGGGATAATTAGAAAAACAGTGACAAATACCGGTGACATCTGAAAAGCACTTGGAAAACAGGAAAAGAAAGAAAAAGGAACAAGAAATTTCAAAGTCAATATTAGTAAAAGAGTTACAAAAGATGTTATATTTTACCATTGATGACTTCTAAATTCTCTTGACTTACTGCTCATTGGCATTAGTACAGGCAGCAGCGTGAATTCCGAATTTGCCCTGTGGGCTGTAGGGGGGCCAGCTCCAGTTCTGCATGAGTCCTGGGTGTTGACATTTTCAATCTTGAGATGCTGTTCTTCTCACTCAGTGTTCTCTCCACAGTGTAACCGAGCACTCCCATGGGCTCAGACACCACCTGTTATCCAAGTGTGTGTCCCCAGACTTGACTGGCCTTCTGAAGTCCAGAGGCACGTACCCAGTGCCTGGTGAGCATCTTTCCACGGGGTGTTTCCCAGGGCTGTCAAAACAGTGAGGGTGTATCTCGTGAACTCCCCTGAGCCTCCAGGCTAGACCTGGTCCTGAGCAGCTTCCTCTCTTTTCGCCCATGTGTTTACTCAAGGCAGAAAAGGGGGAGTCACATGGAACACCTCTTCTCCACCACACCACACACCTCTAAATTCAGTTAACCATAGTCCCTAAATCGCTCTCTCTGTAACTGTCTCTCTCTGTCACCACTCTCACCTGGATAACCATCGCTTCTGGTGTGGACCACTCCAGTGCCTTTGTGACCGATCTCCTGGGATCCACTCTTGTGTCCTTCTAATCCATTTTTCTAATCCACCTGCCAGAGTGGCCTTTTTAATAAGACTTTGAATAATGTCATCTCGCTTTAAGCCTTGCGAATTATTCCTTAAGCTCAGAAGACAGGTGTGACATCATACTTCTCTTCCCGAGGTCCTTACTGCTTCTTTCATGGCGTGGCCTCCGCTCATACTCATGCTTATCGGTGTCCTGTTGCTGCTGTCACACATTGCCACACACTTACAAACTCAAAGCAACACTAACGTACTATTTTATAGTTCAGGGGCTCAGATGTTCCAAATGGGTGTCAAGAAGCTAAAAATCAAGGTGTAGGCAGGCAGGGCTGTGTTTTTTTCTGGAAGATCTAGGTGAGAATTAATTTCTGTGCCTCTTCCAGTCTCAAGAGGCTGCCCGCATTCCTAGGCGTATGGCCTTCAGCCAATGATCACATGACGCTGACCTCTGATCCCATTGTCAGGTCTCATTCTCTGACTCCGCCTCCGCTACCTCCCTCTTAGAAAAACCCTGTAATCTTCTCTTATTGGATCCCCCTGGCTAATCAGGGGATACCTTCTGATCCCAAGATCCTTGACTTAATTACATCTGCAAAGTTCCTTTTGCTATGAAAGCAATATATATGCACAGTTGCAGGGAATTATAGCATAATCATCTTTGGGGTGGGGTGGGGGACGTTATTCTGCACAGACTTTTGAAGTTTTCATTTAAGGCAGCTGCCTCTTCCTCCTCCAAATCCTCCATACATAATATTCATTTTTCATAGAATTTTCTTTCTTTGGTCTTGTCTTGGGCCAAATTCTGGTCTCCTTGAATACCACCACCATAAATATGTCTTCTCTAAAGAAGCTTTAGTTAACCCCTCCCCCAGTCTCTTTTAAATTAAGTTAACCCTGGCTTATTCTCATACCTATATTTTTCTGTGTTAGCATTTTTCACTGTTGTACTTAAGTAAATCATGATGTGATTATTTATTTTAAGTCTGGACACTCTGCCAATCCATGAGCTCACTGAGGGTGACAGCTGTGTTATTCTTAACACCTAATGCAGTGATTAAACTATTATACACGTTCACCAAATGTGTGTAGAATGAGTTAATGGGCTAGAGAATAAATAAGTATATCATAAAAAAATTACCCTCTGATCATTTTAAAGAAAGAGCGACAGGTGGCAGGTGATCGGAGGGATCAAGATATACGTTATTAGAAGAAAACACATTTGATCTTTCCTAAAAGTCCAGATGAACAAACATGACCTGTTCAAGGATTACAAATAATCTGAAAAGACTGGAAGGAATACTCCCGTATGGTGAAAGTGGGACTCAGGATAAATAGAGACTAGATCATTAAATTGCTTCATCATTTAAGATGCAATCGATGGCAAATAATAGACGGCTCACCTAAGGGTCCTTAAGGACTACGAGCTTCTGAATAGTGTCTGGAAGTTAGTACTTCCAGATCCGATTCAATAGCTCAAAGGCACTAGGGCACCGAGTTCGAATATCTGACATTGTCTTGGCTTTTCTCTCCTTGCAAGATGGCTGCCATAGCAACAAGCATCATTAGAGCACCTCGAACAGTGTCCTGTATGTGGAGGGCAAGAGTGGGAACAAAAGGGCACTCTTCTACTCTTTCTTTCTTTTTTCATTGTGGTAAGGGAGATAAAATATTTCTAGAAGCTCCCAGTAGAGTTTTCCTTTTACTTATAGTTGCCAAATTTAGGAAAGAGGGTGACACACAAGAAGCTCAGTTACATATTAATTTTAGATAAACAATAAATAATGTTGGAATAAAAATTTGGAATATGCTTATACTAAAGAATAGTTTATTCATCTAAAATTAGGTTTTAACTGGACACTGTATTTTATCTGACAATTAATTCTACTTCTGTTTCTTTAGCAAGAGCAGAGCTGCGTGCACACCCCTAGACTCATCACAGGTCATTACTAATGCAGTTACCATGACTGTCTTTGACTGATTGAGTTTAGTCCCCTAGGCCTGGACATATCCCCAAAATAAGGATACTGTTTGCAAGGGGGAGACAGACTGGCTGTGTTGTGAATAACCAACTGTGTCAGACACAGGGTCTGACCCAATTGGTAATGTACTTTAATTTTATTCTGTAGATAATGCAGACGTCTGTAAAAATGATGTAATTAATTTGAAGATTTTTATAAAGATTTCTGCTCTGGTGACATGCAGAATGGCAGAATTAGAGGAAAGGTAACAGATACGTGGTCATTACACTAGCTGTGTCAAAGAATGATGAAGGACTATGAGCCTAAATAAGAATGGAGGTAATTTAGAAACATGTAAGAGAATTTTATATGCGTATTTATTTATCATAGTTGTCAAGATTTCAGACTTTGAAACTGAAATGTTCGGTGTTATATCCCATCTTCATTACAGAGCGTCTGTGTTACCTTGAGTAAGTGACTTTATCTTCTTGACCTTGGTTTCTCTTATCTATAAACATGTAGATAGTAAAACTATGAGAATTGATTATTGGCATTAAATAAGGTCATTCAAGGAAAGTGCTAATCAAAATTTAAAAAAAAGAAAAAGAAACGTAATGTGTGTTTAGTGAACGTTAGATGCTTTTACTATTCTGGTTGTTATTGTTAGTTTTTTTATTATTAAGGATGTGACTCATTAGAAATATGGGGAAAAAACGAAGGATTCCCCCAAATTTGCTCCTCCCATCATCTTGCTCATCTCATATGATGATATTCCTTACTTCCAGGCGCTCAGACCAAACCCCTGCGTGTCACCACTGACTCCCATTTCACATCCTGTGTTCGGTTTCCCAGGAACCCCTTCGGCACTACATTCTAAATGCACCCAGAACTCTGAGCCTGCTCACTCTGTGGGCCCAGCCGCCATCATCACCATGGATGACTGGTGACACTGTTGCCAGCCTCCGGCTTTCTCTTCTCCCTCCCGCACTACATTCCCAACGCAGCGGCCAGAGAGATGAAACATTAAATCAGACTGTGTCATGTCTTTGCTCAAAATCTTGCAATAGTTTCCCATTTTACTAAAAATAACCTCACCTGCTTCACCAGCTCCTGCTGTCCTTGGCTCATGCCACTTCAGCATCCCTTTCTTCCAACACTTCTGCTTAAAGATGGGGCCTGGTTGACACTTCCGGTTAGAGTACTCTTTCCATGGGTATCTAAATGCCTAAATGCCTAATTCTCTTACTCGATCGAGTCCCTGTTCAAATCACATCCACTTGGTGGACCTCGACCGCCCCATGTGCCACCACCCCTGCCCACCAACCTGGCATTCAGATTGCCCTTATCCATTTTCAGTTTTGTTTACTTTTTGTTTTTCCTATAGCCCTTATTACACCCTGACATATAATATGATTTCCCTATCTATGATAATAATTGTTTACTGTGTGGTCCTTCCTCCCTCACTAGAATGTCAGTAGTGCAAGAACACCTACCTTTATATATTTTGTTCACTGATCTATCAAAGCATCCAAAACAATTCCTGATGTATAGTAAGTGTTCAGTATCTATTTCTTAAAACTGTACATACACCTAGGTTTTACTTTGTGTAGCTACATAGATGCCAGTTATTCTTTATGTATTAAAATTAATAGTTATTAAATGTTTATACTGCACCAGGGATAGTTCTGATGGCTTTGTGTACATCGTCTCATTGAACCTTTACAATATCTCTTTGGTCTTTATCCTCTGTGCCAGTTCATCTTGAAGCCCAAAGCAGTAGTTAGTTAATCAGTAGAGAAAAATCTTAGGATCTCAAGCTATAAATCATGGCTTTGAATCTCGACTCTACTACTTACTAGCTGTGATTCTTAGGTAAGCGACAAAAAACCCCATCTTACCTCCGTACCAAAGTTTGCTCCTTTGTGATACTGAGCATAATTACAGTACTGACTTGTAAGATTGTTGTAACTAGACAAAAGTTAACACATAGAGAGTATTAACATGATGTCTACAATCCACTAAACAAGTGTTAGCTATTATCATTACAATAAATATTTGATCGATTTCATGTATTGTGAACCCGAGGCTCAGAGAAGCCAATTAACTTGGCCAAGGTCAAATAGATAGTAAGCGGCATTGAAGCCTCTGACTCCCAAACTGTGTTTTTAAGCACCATGCAACAAGGAATACAAAAGGAGGAGCCCTTTGGGAGAAAATATAATGAGCTGAAATGTGGATTTCTGTATCTTCACCCCAGGATATTTTCCACCTAAATTTAGACTTCCTAGAGAATATCGAATCTCTGGCTATATATTTAATTTTCTCTCCGAGCTGGCATGAAGCAGACTTGATCTTTGGAAGACAGCAGGGTTCATGTGATTATTTTCCTGGCCTTTGCCAAAGTCAGTCATTTAAAAGTCTTTGTGGCACACGACCAACTGCTTTATATATCAGCTGCTCCGTGAAAAAGTTGAAAATGTGATAAATTTGCTGACAAGCGTATTTTATGTTTGATGTGCATAAATTTTTTTTTGCAACGATAAAAATAGAAGCAGTTGAGTTACTGAGTGGCTTGTTTTTCCTTCTGTCTCTTGAATATTTTGATCTCGAGATAGAGCAGGTGTCTCGCTAGTTTTCACCTGTATTTTTCAGTTTTAACTTCCAGAGCACTCATTTCTTTAAAAGAAAGTATTCACACCTATTCTGTGTAAAGTTGCATACTAGTTGCCTTGGGGACAAACAGAGGAGTAACAAATATTGCATTATAATCTGGTAGAAGGAATGGAAAACGTATCTTTGTCAAATCTAGTATCAAAACCTTAGAATAAGCCATGTCATCCCTCGTTTGAAGCATCGCTGTAGCTGCTCATTGTTCACCCAGATTCTCTAAGCCACTTGGTACCCAGAAGCCAGAGTGATTTTTTTCTCATTGTAAATCTGACCGTATTTCTCTCCCACAATAAAGCCCTTTATTGGCTTCCCATTGGAGTAAAATCCCAAATCATCACCATGACCGGGAAGGCCATGAAAGACCCTGTCCCCTTCTGTCTCCCCCAGTCCCCCTCCCACTAATCTCCACCTTTCTCACTTCATCCTACATTCCTAGACATTTTATTATTTTCTCAAATATTCCAAGATAGTTCTTGACTCAGCACTTGTGTCCATGTTGTCTTTCTACATGGAACATTCTTCTCACTGATTTCCATACAACTCCATGCTTCTCGTGGTTTCAAAGTCAACTATATTCCCTTCTTTTTGAGCTCTTCCCACAGTACACATTTTAAGTCATAGGCAAAAATTATCCCCCCCTTGTTCTCTGCAATATCCCCATTGTCCAAAGTATCAGCCATAGATTGGATGCTTCATACTTGATTATCCTCAAATGAGCGACTGAATAATTTACTGACTGTGAATATATGTCCCGACCGGCGGGACCTAGTTATTCGTGGGGGCGAGGAGGATCCAACCTGGGGAGAAAATGGGCGGGAAAAAGGAGCGGAGGCAAGACAAAGTTCTGATCAAGCCTCGTTTGTTGTAGGTAGGGGTAGAGTATATAAAGGGGAGGATTTGCATAATCACGGTTGCCTTGGATATCGAACCGCAGAACATTCCATTCCTTATATGACCCAAAAAATGCAGAATGGTCCCAGGAGAGGAGGGGGCTCCAAGGTCAGATTAGTTTAAGCAAATGGCTCAAGGGGCCCAGGGCAAGTCAGGGCATGTCAGGGCAACTGACTTTAGGCTGTCTATCCTATCAGATAGCACAGGGCGAGGCAGATTCTGTCCCGAGGCAAAGTTGCCTAGATCTCAGGTATGAGAGCCTTGATAAGAACGGCTCCCCACAAATATATCTGTGATACTGATGAGGAATCATCAATGCCAAAAAGTCATAGAGATAGTTCTTCGGGAGGCCACCGAGAGGACGCAATGATGCTAGAATGGTCTTCATGCAATGGTTCATTGAGAAAGAGTTGGATCCCAAATGAAGATTATTTTATCATTGTTATTGTTATAGATAACCATTTAGAGTTTACTATGTGTGAAACCTAAGACTGTTCTAAAGATAATCTTATTTAATCTTTATAAAACCTTATAATGAGTGGATACTCATTTTACAAATGAAGGAACTTGTCTTAAATCTGCTGAGCTATTTTAAGAAAATAGGAGAAACTGGGTAACTCGTGAGCAACAAACACTTATTTCCCACAATTCTGGAGGGTGGCAGTCTGAGAGCAGAATGCCATCATGGTCAGGTGACTCGCAGACTTCTCCTTGTGCCCTCATATGGTGGATGGGGGAAGCTGCAGTGATTTCATAAAAAATCGGAGGCCTTTGGAGAAGGGGTTGGTATGACTCTATCTAGAGTTTATGATCCAGGGGAGAGCAGTTGGGAGTTCCTAGTTCAAATGAGAAGTAATTGATGTTATTGTCGTATTGATATTTTCCCCAAGTATTTCAACTCACAAATATATCTTTTGATTATCAGCAATCCCAGTGTTGTCACACTTAGTATCACTGACTGTATTTTATAGATATGAATGATTAAATTAAATTTAAAATAATGATGCTCAGAAAGGACGAGTGATTGAAAGTACTCAAGATCAAATGACGACTATAATCTGAAACTAGAAATTTTAAAAAATTCCTTTGGCAAAATTCAGGATGTTTAGCCCTAGAGAAAAGCATAATTGTCACCATTGTTACCTCTTGTGAAGTGGTTCCTGTGAAAACCCTTTATCTGTGTTGCTTCTATTTACAAAAGTGGCGGAACTGCCAAGGAGTGAAAAGCAAGGACATCGGTGACAAACTACAGGTTTTAAATATCAGCTCTGGATTTGCTATCTCTTTGTTCCTAGAGGATTTACTTAACCTTGCTTTGCCTCAGTTACAAAGGGTTGTTCTGTAGTTTAAATGAACTAAATATTATAAAGTGCTTAGATCAGTTCCCGCTATGAAATAAACGCTCTTAAATGTTTTGGCGTGTACGATCCTCATAATAATTCTACAGGTGCTGCCATTCTATTTTAAAGCACAAGGGGGTTGACGTCTTACCCCGGGAGTACACATGCCAGGGAACAAGAGGGTCTTTGCTGAGGATCACAATTACGTAATCACTCTTTCTGGAAAATCTGTGCATTGTTGCAAATAGGAAAAAATTAATAACTATTAAGTTCTCACACATTAAAATGTGATAAAGCCACATTCCCCCTTGACTGAGAAGAAGGTGGGTTGATGGATAATGAAGAAGAGGTTGCCAGAACCCTATAACGATGCGTTCACTGAGAATCTAATGGCCGGGCAAGGTTAAATAGCCCTTAAAATAGACATACATCTCGGTTCTGCTTTGTGTGGCTACCGACAGTCCTTGAGAAAGATTCCCTACTGTCCAGTCTTACTGTCTACCTCCTCTGATCTCCTGTATCTCCTGTTGCGCCTTTGATCTGATTCGGGCAGAGTTTTCAAGAGTCCCTGCGAATATTGGCTCAAAATTCTAGCGTTTCCGTCCTAGCTTTGTGAGCCTAGAAGAGCTATGTAACCTCTACCTCTGCGCTTTCTCATACGTAAAATGCACATGATTCTTAACTTGAAGAATCTTCAGATTAACCATTTACCATATAAATGTGGGGTGTATTGTCAGTATTTTATAACGATTACACGAGCACCAGAAGATGCTATTCGTGGGTACATATGAGTGCTTCAAATTTTTGCTGAAAAAAGGTATTCATTTTTGGTGAATGAATGATCTTTAAACTCTATCAATAGGGTTACGCTACTGTTTTATGTACAATGTTTATTGATTTTCTATTTTTCTGTAAAATCCTGTCTTTCTTATTTCTTTGTGTTAGCTTCACTCGCCCATCTCAAAAAGGTGTTTTCAAAATTCAGTAAGATGCAGTCTTGTCAAACCTAGTGTACAGCACGGAAAAAAATCATGAACAAGCAGCTCCGCGTTGTGCGAGACAGATCACGTAAACTTGCTGAAGCTCCACATTCTAATCTGAAAATTGAAGATAGCATGATATTCCTTGTAAGGATGTAGCGAAGTTTAAAAATCAGTGGATAGAAAACCGTATGGCACATAACACGAGTAGTGAGCTCCGCTCTCTCCTCATTGCTCCTTTGGCTCTGAACCATCAGGAGGCATTATTTCTCTTTAGCCCTCTCAGCAGATATGTCTACATTTTGGGGGGATTCGGTGCATTACTGGGGAGGCTCAACACACCCCAGAGTCAATGGACGAGGTGAGCTGGCTGAGCTGAGCTTTCCTAAATCCTGCTGGATTCCTTTAGGGCTGGGCTCCGCCCCAGCGTTTGTTCATTCATTTGCATTATTCATGAGTTTAATGCCTTCCTTTCTCATTCAAAGTAAGAATGGTTGACTGGCCCTGAGCAGTCTGCCTCTGCCTCCTCCCCAAGAACAGCTTCCTGGACTGTCAATCCCCAGCCTCCCCCAGCCGCTGCTCCCCTGCCGTCCCCCAGCCTCCTTGCCTGCCAGGTGTCCTTCCACTTCTGCCTGGAATCCCATCTCCACCCAGGTTTCTCACGTCTTCCTCCTGCCGGAAGGTCCTTTGCCCTTTTTCTCTCTTACTTTTCTCCCTGGTGCTGTTCCCCATCCGACCCATCGCCTATTTCATGTTATTATTTGTCCGTTATCCCTGAGCATCCTGTAACTGTAAGGCCCATAAAAGCAGGAACTTAGCTTCGCATTCTGTTCTGTGTCTGGCAGGTACTCGTGGCTCGGTGTGTACTGCCCAGGGGATGAATGGACAGGTGTATTCAACAGAATCTTTGCTTATAGGTGGAGATACAGAGCACAGATGTGCATGGTCCATGGCCAGCTTCCTGAAGCTGAAGAGACTGGTGTTAAGTCAAACAGTTACTAAAATAAACATTTGTAACAACCTGTGCTGACCATGGGCCTCTGTGCCCTCAAATCCAGTCTTTGTACTTCTCCCCATCTGCTGCAGGTTAGGAGGTCCCGGACGGGGCGTGAGTTTCTAGGGCCCCAGGGAAGGGGGGGACGGGGACCTGCCTTCCTTCTCCGCCCCAGACAGTGGCTCCCTGCCCTCGAAGACGTGAAACCACCTCTTCTCTCTGTTCCTCCCATCTCGGGCTCCCAGTCGTTCCTCGCTGGTAATAATATCTGGGTGACAACATCTCCTTTCATCTACCATCTCCTTTCTCAGGCCCTCCATCATCCGTTAGATTTTCTCCTTTGAAACCCAAGGGCATTTGGAGCCGTTCGCGCGGATCTCGCGTTTTGTCTACACTGGCCAGTGCATCACCATCCGACGTGCTCTGACTGGCACCGTGGCTCGCACGGTGGATGACAGGATCCCTGTCGCCCCATGCAGCCATGCGGAGCGGGCTTTCTGAAGTGGTGGCGCATTATCCCTTGCAAAGGGGTGAATGAGGAAGTCAACGAGAAAAACGAGGGTGTTTTGCTTTGCTTTTTGGACTGAAGCAAATGGCACACAAAGGCCCTGTGGACACTGGGAGTTCCAAACAATAGAAAGAGTGGCACCAGGTCTGCAGTGTCCATAGGAGCAGGAGAGGTGGGGAGCGTTGGCTGGCCACTCGGGGGCCTGCTGGCCACGTGCTCTTCCACGGGGTTCCGTGGAAAGGTTTTACAGGAATGGTCACAGGGGCGGCCTTGTGTGGACCCCACTTTGTGAAGGTGCCTCGGGGTGATGGAGGCTGGAAGCCGCGCGGCGAGGAGACCATGCGGGATCCGCTGTTGGCCAGGTGCGGGTCGTGCTGGTTTGGACCGAGATCGGCAGGAGGCGAAGAGCCAGGGAACGGCCAAGTCCTGGGCCCTCTGCTCATGTCCCCTTCCCGTCCCCACGCTGCCTCATTGCTCCTTTCGTCCCTGCTGTCGGGGTGCAGCTGCTTCTGCCAGCTTTGTTTTCAGAAAGCTGTCAGGGACCTGCTCAAGGCGCTCCTCTCTCTCATGTGACAGCGAACAGTGGTTCCAGAACGTGCCACACCTGCTCGTCCTAATTCCAGGCCCGCTCCATCCTCCCGCGTGCTGACTCTGCTTGGCTCATGCCTACGTCCCTGGCATTCCCAGGCCTCTGAGACTCTTCCAGGCCTTTGGTGTAGACTTTGGGAATTAATTACTCCATTGCCTTTTGCAGCGTTCCTTGTGGCACAAGGACAGTTCAACTTCTAAGCAGAAAAGTAGGCAGAAAGGATTATAATAATAAATAAAGCTGTTTCATGCTTAGGGAAGGATTGCTAGGCTTAAGCCAGAAGGTGCTTTGTGGAGGTCACACCTTATTCGGTGACCCAGGAAAGTTTAATGAAGAAGCAGCAGTGACTTTGACTTGTGGTGTGATGTTTATCCACATGTACCGAAGGTCACCGACAGGACAGGCACCAGGCTGAGAGCTTTATACACACTGTCTCGTTCAATTCTCGCAGTGACCCTGAATGGGAATATTGTTTATTTTCTCCATCGTGGCAGGTAAGGAGGTAAAACTCCGAGAGATTAAGGGACTCGCCTGAAATCTCACAGCTGAGAAATCACAGGAAAGGATTTGAACTTGGGCCATCCTATTTGAAGTCTTTGCTCTGACAATAACCCTCGTGACACAAGTCACTACAAAGAATGTGGGATTGGGGCCCATGTTGGGGTCTCAGTCTGATGTCAGCTTCTCCACTTCGCCAGCTGTGCATTGTCAGGCAAGAGCCTGTGCTCTCTGAGCCGTAAACCCCCTTGTCTATGAAATCACGCCGTACTAACGTCTTGCTTGTAGGATTGTACATGATATAGAGTATTGAGGAGGATTGTACGTGGCTCTGTATGAAAAATGCTGAGCCCACTGGCACCGCGTGGGTCTCTACTCAGTACCTCCCATGTTCCACGTGGATGGCCCCTTGCCTTACATATAAACAAGCTGTGCAACCCTAAATGAGTCATTTAAAAGCTCAGAGTCTTCCGTGGATGGAGCAGGGCTGAATGTACCTTACCTCAATGTGTCGGGAGGAAGATTAAACAAGAAAAACAGATCACAGAGCAACCCACATATCAGAGGGGGTTTTATCCTCTATGTAGGCAGACATCGCGTTCTCTCTGTTTAGAATATTTAGGAAGTAACTGCTCTATCTTCTTCATTGTATCCAATGAGATTTTTTTTCCTTTGAATAATTAGTACTTTGCAATACACACACAAACACACACACACACAAATACGATATGGTAGCTAAGGATGACTATCCTTACTACATTATTTCAATTCTGTGGATAATTTTAAAGAATGAGTAATTATCACCATGTACTAAATTACCTAGTGCTCGTTGATGTTATTTATTCATTTATTCAGGGCCCTTAATTTTATAAACCATTAATTGTTTTTACATGGAAGAGAACTGTGTGCTGCTTGTCTAGTTTGTTTCTAAGAATTGCTGATCTTAGCCGACAGAAGACGTTTAAAAAAAAAAATGAACTGTAACGAGTGGATGTGAACACAGATTCAAAAATGCTAATTTTCTTGAGGGATCTTTTTTCATTATTTTACAATTATTATTCCATTTGCTGATGATCAATCTCCCCATTTCTGGGCGATTGCCCTATTAATGGCAGACTGATGAGAACGGAATTAAATATTTGCACTGGGGGCTATCTTAATTGAGTTTCTTCTCTGCTTATTGCAAGCTTTGGTTTTGGAAATTAAAGCCAACAAAAATTATGCCATTTTAGAAGTATGGCTAAAATTAGAAGTCTTTTAAATATGATAAAAATTCTACAGAGACTTGGACTTCAAATTTTATATTCAGATACAGCATGCAATTTTAGAAACAAAGCACAATTTGTTTCTAATTTTTTTGAAAAATTTATCTACGTTGTATTGAGCACTCACATTGCCCCAGAAACTATGGCAAACACTGAGGAGGGGGGATAAAAGATAATATAAGTCTAAAATAATTTAATATGTGACATTATCTCACTTAACATACAGTGTAATGAAGAAGAGACCATCATTATCCTTATTGACAGGGACAAAATCGCAACTCATACATTCACTCAAGTTCAAATACTTAAAAGAGACCTACTGGGATGTGGGCCACTGAGATCAACTGTTTGGCAGGCACTATACTTGGCATTGGCATATATCTAGAGACAGAATATAAAGACCTCTGTTCTCAATTTCCTATTACTCTAGTGGCGCAAACACATCTTTAAAAATGCACCTAAGTGGCTGATAACGGTGGATTGTGTTAAACACTAAAGGTTGAAGGGACACTTCTGTGGAAGAATAGTCCCAAGGAAGAAGCAGAAGCAACGACCTAGAAAAAAGAGAAGAGGAACCAGGAGACAAAATTGACTGAAGCCAGTGAACAGGAGGACAGGTGGTAGGTAGGGACCCAGATCGTGCACAACTCTGTAGGTGAGGGCAAAAAAAGGGAGATTTCGTTTCAATAATGGGGAGGCATTGAAAGGTTTAAAGCTAAGTGGTTACTTAATTCTTTTTGGAAAATTTGCTTTGTCTATTATTCTCTGGAAAATGGACAACTGAAGGCAAGGAAACCAGTTAAGGTGCTATTAAGGTGACCTAAGAGGGAGAAGGTGTCACCTGTACTGGAAGAGTGGGATCAGAGATGGACATGAAACTTGGTAGTTTTCAGAAACAGGGTCACGGTAAAGTGGATATGAGTGGAAGAGGGAAAGGAAGAAATTGTCAGTTCTTTGCTGAAAGAACTGGATTCATGAGAAGTTTCGTTTACTGATTTAAAAAAAAAAAACATGAATAGAACTGTTTTTTGTTTGTTTTTAAAGATGGTGCAGGAGAGATTCATTGTTTCATTTGGGCATATCGCTTGAAAGATGTCCAGGAGACAGTGGGTATATATGTCTGAAACTTAAGAAGTCTGTCTTTCAGATACAAATGTGGGTTTTCAGCTTATTAGTGCTATTTAAAACCGTGGGTCAGGGTGAGTCACCTGCGGGTGACTTTTATAGAGAAAAGAAGACAACATGAGCTTCAAGGCTTTGAGGAGATAAATAATTTGCTCAGCATTTCCTGGCTAGTAAGTGACTAACTTAAATGCTCTCTGACTCCAGAGTCCGTGCTTTTATGTTTTGTTGCCTATTAGATGCTATTTTAAGCAAGCTTTTAAAAATAAATAGACCTTTGATCTCCAGAGATGCTGAGAAGGGCACAATAGGCTGAGGGCACTATAATATTTATGGCACAAAAGTTGAAAAGAACAGAGAATGCACAGAGGATGGTGATATTTTTCTTCAGTTTGGCCTGGGGAGAAACATGTTAGAAAATGAACCCATCCAATATGTAGGAAATGAGAAAGAAAACAGCTCTTGGTCTTTTTTTTTCTTTAGTGACTAGAGATTCATGAATGAAAATGATGTTCTAACTGTTGCCAGTCTTGAAATATAGATGATCATGCGTTTGGATGTTTTATTGCCATTATATGTGAATAGCTATATGTGAAAGAAATTAAACAGTTGTTCTCTGCGACGCTCAAAGAGAGAATTAAGAAGGGGCATTTTTTTTTTCAGAAAGTCAGAATTTTTCAGAATTATGGTCAATTAATAACAGTTCCGAAAATGTCTCACCTCTCTAAATAGAATTGTTTCTAAAAGTTCCAAGTCACGGCAAGTGTTCAAACACACATTGGATTCAGCATTTGGTAAGAATGTTCCCTATTTGTCACATTTTTTCGCTTTCAACTTTCCAGGATGTAACCAGTGTCTTAATCTGATTGGGCTGTTATAGCAAGAATAGCACAGGCTGAGTGGTATTTCTCCTAGTTCTGAAGGTTTAAGAAGTTCAAGATCGAGACATTGGTAGAGTTGGAGTATGGGAAGAACCTACTTCCTGTTTCATGGATGGCAGTCTTCTCACTGTGTCCTCGTGCGCCAGAAAGGGCCGGAGAGCTCTCTGAGGTCTCTCCTATAAGTGAACTCATTCTGTTCATGAGACCTCTATCTTCACAACCTAATCGGTTTCCTAACCCCACCTCCCAACACCACCACCTTTGGGGGTAGAGTTTCACCATATGAGTTTGGAGATGGATGGACACAGACATTGCGTCCACAGCAGCCAGGCTTAATTCAAAGTGTTCAAGTTGTTTCCTCTTGCACAACTTCTTTTTGGAAGACTTTGTTTTGTTTTGTTTTGTTTTCATTCTTTATCTAGTTCTACATTGGTAGCGATTTCTGACAAACATGAACAGAATAAAATAAAATGTGCTTTCATCTTTACCTCAGTGTTTGTTGTGTGTCCGTGGCTTTGTAGATAAAGACTTGATGAGAGGAAAATCAGAAAAAAAGCCTACAGCTTTAGAATCGTCATGAGAGGAATTGGGCAGAAGGGTAAAGAGAATGTGGAAACGAGAAAAAGGGGAATGATGTGAGATTAACATTGGTGAAAGAATATAAATTTTGACCAAAAACATTCATTTGTTGAGCCCCCAAACCCACAAATTCCCAGTTATGTGATCTCTAATAGGTGGCACAAACTTCTCGATCCTTGGTTTCTTATTGGTGACGGCGGAATGATAACTCTTCCTTGTTTGATCCTTTAAGGATCAAGCAATAAAATAAACAATTCTCGTGTCTCATAGTCATTCCATGAAAATCACCTCTTCATTGAAAATTGCCTCTTATCATGAGAGTGAGATGGGATGAGAAAAGACCCCATCACTCAGGTGTCAGATACACTAGTGATAAAAAGGTTTGAAGAACTTCAAGTTCTGGAGTGAATTTTTGCGTATGTGTTTGTCTTGAAATTAAAGTTAGATAAACAAAGAATAGAATAATAGAATTCAAGCTTTTTAAAGAAAGCTGTAAACTTTAATCTTGTGTGTTAAAGTGAATATTTGATGCCAAAGACAGCATAGAGGACTGCTAAGACAAGATAAAAAGAGGGTAAGTTTATATGAGTGTGTGTGTGTGTGTGTGTGTGTGTGTGTTGTGACTGTATGTTGGTGTAGAAGGGTGTTTGTGGATGCTCATTTATGTGTTTATGTGTGTATTTGGGGAAGGAAAGATAATGGCCTCAGAAAGCAGAGATGCTGCGATGAAAAAGCACATAGGATTGAAAGATACATACACCGCACAGCTGGTACCACAGAAGGTCAGCAGTAAAAGCACAGTCATGGTTGATGGGACAGCAGGGGTCCTCACCCACTTCCACCTTTTGGAGCTGAGTAAAGTTTCTTGCACCATCTGAGATAAAGCTGGAATTAAATGCCTATATCCAGTGATCTGCATGTAGTTGACATAAGTTTTGCCAAGAGTACAGACACCTGGAAGGAGAAAAATGGGGGCTAATATTCAGCCTACAGCCTGCTAATCAAGCCATGGGCCCAGCATGGAGCAAAGGAGTGTTTTGTTTTGTTTTGGTTCTTCTCCCCCTTGCACGAAGGTGCTCTATGGACATGTGGTGGCTCTGCCTGTATCTGTCACTCCAGACTAAATGAAGTAAGTGGGCAGTGAGGATGTATCATCAGAATAGCCAGCTCTACTTATTTTCTATGTTATGAAGCATGAGTATTGGTTCACAATACAAAGGAAATAATAAGCTAAAAGAGAACAATGCAGTGGTGGACTTTCAGAGAGAAGATACCCTCTTGATAGGTTTCCTTCTAATATAATTTTCTTATAATCATAAAAAAGTGATGTTGTGAAGTTCTAACCCCTGATGTGACTATATTAAGAGACAGGATCTGTGAGGAAGAGACAAAGGTTAAACAAGGTCACAGAAGTAGGGCCCTAATCCCATAGGTCTGGGGCTTTAAAAGATGAGGAAAGGACACCAGAGGAATCTCTGTACCTTGAGAGGACATGGAAGGAAGGGAGCTGTCTGCAAGCCAGGAATAGAAACCACTTGGTCTGTGGGATTTTATCATGGCAGCCCAGGCTAATACACGTGGCTTCCCTTATAAGCATATGTAAGATCACCTTCAGATTACTTTTTAAAAATATAGTGAGGATTTCACATTCAGCTATGACTCAAGTCCTGTGTTCTTTTATGATTGATTTAGGCTTAATATGTTTGGCAAATCCTTCATATAATCTCAGATTGAGTCAGTCTTATTTGTCTTTTCAAAGTGTATTTGTCTTAGTTAGCTTGAGCTGCTATAACAAAATACCTTCTACTGAGTGCCTTAAACAACAGACATTTATTTGTAACAGTTCTGAAGGTTGAAAGTATGAGATCAGGGTGATAGTAGAGTTCAGGTGAGGGCCCTTTTCCTTTCCTGTGTACTCACATCACCTTTCCTTGGTGCATGCAGACGGGTGGTGGGGGGCGGGGAGAGAGAGAGAGAGAGAGAGAGAGAGAGAGAGAGAGAGAGAGAAAGGAAGGGAGAGAGATCTTTCTGTCCTTAAGGGCACTAATTCCATAATTCCATTTGGAGAATCACACCCTCATGATCTCATTTAATTACCTCTCATTGGCCCCACCTTCAAATATTATCACATTGTGGGTCAGGGCTTCAACATATGAATTTTGCAAAGGCACAAACATTAGCCCATAATATCTGATGTGAGTTACATGATTATTATTGTACACTCTAGGTAACATGGGGCCAAGATTATAGTACCAAACTTTTAAATAATCTTGAGGGACCCAAGACCCTACTGGAATTAAAATCCCATGACCCCAATGTCTGACTTTCACAAGCAGCATTTCATTTCTGTCAACTTGTTTCACTTCCCTGGTCTTCATTTTGTTTTTTCACTTTTTTCTTTGCAGAGTATTCACTCTTACAGAGCTCTGTGAGAATGTAAAGTGATCACCCTTTATAGCACATCCATTATAAATAAAATGGCATTTTGCATTCAAATCATTTAATTTTGAACCAAAAAAAACACACCTGAGAGAAATTTTAAAATAGCAATCTTATTTTACAGATTGAAAACCAAGGTTAAATGAAATCGTCTTTGTTTTTTGCTTTTCTGAATACCTAAAGTATGCGTTGCGACACTGGAATTAGAACCAGATCCCCTATCAGCTAGTCTAGGACACGATTATTGATTCTTTCAACAAATATGTGTTTAGAAAGCTCACCATATGAGAAAATATATGCTCAGTGTGACCAGAGTCACTGTCACCGCAGAAATATGTCAGCAGATATCCCAGGGCTAAGTTTGGAAAAGCATGATAGTCGCCGAGCAGGGATGGACGGCAGCTGGAAAGCTGAGCTCAGGGCCCCTCCCTGCCTCTTCGTGGCCTGAAATCCCCCTCATGCCCCTGAGAGGGTGACAGACCAGCAACGACTTCAGGCAAAGATATTCAAATAGACCTTGTGTTAATACTTTATGGTTGAGGATGAGTAGGGAGTTTTATAAACTTATGAGTGATGTGAGTAATATGCAATTTTGATTTTAGGGGGAAAAAAGAGTTTAGACTAAGAAAATAATGTGGTTAGAGGCAATGTTCTAGAGACATTCGAATGCTGGGTTGAGTTTTGGAATTTTTGTTCCCCCAAAAATGTAGATAGTAATACAACATCATTTATGAATGTGTAACAGTTTGTGGGCTTCCTCACAGACAGCGGGGCCTGCTGCCTTGCGTCTGCATAAATCTGGTTCCATTTGACCGTAATCCATCATTTCAGCTTTGTTTCCCAACTCTGAGACCCAACCCATGGGTCGGGGGTATTTTAGGAGCAGTAGTTTTGTCACAAAAGAGATTTGGTTGCAAAACAGTGTTCTTCCTGTTCTGGCCTTTGGCTTCACTTCCATCCATTTGATTTCAGAAGCATCCTTGTGACCAAACCTTAGTTTCATGAATGTAGCTCAGTAGCTGAGTGTCTGTCTGAGCCTGAAACTCTACCCAATATCTTATCAAAAGATGATTGTAAACTTTTTAGTGTATTAATCAAGAATAAAGTAGAAAAAATATAAATCAAAAATAGTAATGAACAGCCTACACTTGGCCAGATATTCAAAGTAATAAAAGATGGTACTAAACCTTATACACATAAAAACACATTTGACTCTTGGACAATGCAGGAGTTAGGGGCACTGACCACAGAATAGAAGAAAATCTGTATGGAACTTAAATCGGCCTTCCGAATACTCAGATTCCCAAGCAGAGATCAAAAATAGTGGATCCCTGGACAATGCAGGTTCAAACTACACTGGCCCGTGATAGCAATACCAGCACAAATTTATTTTTCCCTCTTTACAATTTCGCAGGTAGAAGATTCATTCTTACCTTAGATTTTAGTGACCTCAGCATATAATTTTTTTTTTTTTATTAAGTCAAGAACTTTCACCTCTGTCCTCAAAGAAAGCACTTCATGGCTTCTCTGTGGCATATTTATGTCCCTTGCCATTACTCTTGTGCTTTGGGGACATTGTTCAGTAAATAAGCGTGACTTGAACACAAACACTTGTGATACCGTCATTGTCAATCTGACAACCGAGACAGACACTAAATGAATAACAGAGAGTCAACAGGGGGATGTGCTGGACACAGGGATGATTTACATTCTGGATGGAACAGAATGGAACAGCGTGAGATTTCATCGCACTACTTAGAACGAGGTGATATTTAAAACGAATGATTTTTTTTCCCTGAAATTTTCCATTTAATATTTTTATCCCACAGTCGACTGTGGGAAACTGTGAAAATGCCCTCAGGCAGAAGGGAACGTGACAGATTCACGAAGAGGAGGAAAATGGCTTTAGACGAGGACAAAGAAGAAGACAAAGACCTGATTATACAAGCTCTTCTATGCATTTGAGAGCTTTGGGACACTACAGAAGTATTTTGTGTATTTGTTTGTTTTTTATAACTGGGCTTATTTTGTGTGTGTGTGTGTGTGTGTGTGTGTGTGTGTGTGTGTGTGTGCATAACGAAATCAAGATCGTGAAGCTCTGAAGCTTCTGAAGACTGGAACTTGCAACAAAATAAAATTAAGTGTTTAAAAATATAATTTACCAATACCCGTTTCATATATAATTTTATAGACCACAATGCTTTGCTGCCGCGAACAAAGTCTTCCTCAGTTTTAACAATAGTGAGCCCTGTTCTGTAGCTAAGCCTCTCCTCCACCAGAGGGAAGAGAGGCCAGAGAACTCTTCGTCCGGACATTGTCATTCAGCAACTATGTGCTCTTGCTCATGACACTATCATTAATATGAATTATTTTGTTAGGAAGCTACTTTGTGCCTGGTGCCCTACTCCACACAGCCAATAAATATATCTAGCCACATGTGAATTAGCAAATAATTAACTATACAATTCCTCCTTAGTAACTAGCTTTTCATTGAGTTTCACTTAAGTATATCTGGTTTTACCTAAAAGTCTCCTAGTCCTGTTAGATTGGAAAAGAAAAAAAGAATGATTGGAATAAGGAGTGGAGGGAGAAGTACCGTAGATATCTTCATTAATCTTAAAAAAGACACCATAAGTTAGCTATTGATATGATAATGCTGCATAACAAATGGTCCCCAAGTTCAGCAGCTTTCAATAACAAGCTTTTGCCCTTACATCCATGGATATTGGTGCCAACTGAGGTTTGGCTGAGTTCGGCTGAGTGATTCCTCTTTTCACTGCTGGTCAGCTGGGCTTGATTCAGAATGAAAGAGCATGAGATTTCATCACGCCACGTAGAATGACATGATATTTTGGCAAATACAGTCTCATCTTTGAAGACTCAACTCAAGGAACTCCTTTCTTAGCATGCTTCCAAGTGTTTGGCAGTTAAGTGGCTATTAGTTTTTGCTGTTGAATAAATAATCATATCTAAATCCATCCTTCTACACCGAATTAAACTGAAGCTCAGAAAGTATAAGTGACTTATTCTAAGTCACACAGCGTTCAGTCCCCTTAAAAAAAATTATCCAGAAGCGGTTACAGATGCAAACTGCATGTCACCAGCCCTTAGTGATATTAATCTGTTTGAGTCTTTTAAAGGGCCAGCTCACAGCACTTTTAGATTAGTTCTTAGAAAATCAATTGACTTGCAAGGTCTTAATTATAATATAATTTCTTCAATAATTTAAGGTCATAATTATCTTAGAGACATCTCTCTCTTTTTTAAGTCACTAATTCAGAGTGAGTTTTCTTCTTCTTGGTCTTTAGTTCTGCAGAAGCACATGTCTGAAATAAACTCAAGAGAAGAAGCAGAACCTGCTGTCAGATAGGGCTTATGTCATGGCAAAGGATATTTGGGACATTTGAACATAATTGCCATAAGCAGAAAATGACCAACAGCAGAGTAAAGTGAATCTGGTTTCTCGCATGTCACATTTTTGCCCTATGGGACGTAGTCATCCTCATTCTGCCTTCATTGCTCTATTTCCTTATGGAGACTTATCCTCCAACTCTCTTAGATCAAGCCATTCGAATGGGCTTATTCTAATGTCATTGAACCCCAGAGGGACATGGGACATTAATGAGGGCAACAAGCCATCCATCCCCTGGCCACAAAGGAAAGAATGCATGACACAAACCATTCCAAAAAGATTCTCTTCCACAACTTTTCCTGGAAATGTTGGCATAGAAAAAGCACTCTTCTGTTGATCTTGAATGTAAAAGTAGACACTTTTAACAGAGCAAGTGGCTTCTCTTCCGGCCCTGTATTAGTCCATCAGGACTGAGAGTTGAAGAACTAAATCCTTTGAAGCCGCCGGATATGGTGATGTCTGAAGCCAGACCACTGACAGGAATCCTCATGTGAGCAGACTAACATTTCCCATTTTGTCTTGTGCAGGTTTGAATGAGCTCTCTGACACTACCAAATGTGAGTGAGGTCTCGCACCGTACCTCAAGTTCTTCAAATAGGTCTCAGAAGCTTATGTTGGAGAGTCAGGTGAGGCAGGTGGATTAGTACTGAGCCTGGCAACAGACACGTGGGGAAGCACCAGAAGGCACGTGGTGGGGGCCCAAATGGTCTGATGGATAAGAGACAGTTTAAGCAGGGGATCCAGCAGGGACACATAAGGTCAATTCTCCCATCCTTTCGCAGAGCAAAAGGATAGTGTTTATAGTGCATTCTTTCATATGTTGCATACGAGATCCAAGGTAGCTATCAACATCCAGGATCTATTGCCAATACTGAGAGAAGCTATGACCAGGGACTGGTTAATCCAGAAGGCTAGCCCACATCTTTTTGCTATTAATTGATGTCATGTTCTGTCCAATACAACAGAGAGGAGATGAAAGAAGCAGAGAGCAGTGAGTCTGAAGGCAGATAATAACACTCACCCCTGGGCGTGAATCTATAGAAAGTATGAGTGGCTCAGTGGTACACTTATATTCAGGGATTAAGGCACAAAGCTACTTACTGAGACTGGAAAACAAAGTGAGAAGTCAGACACAGAAATATAGTAAGAAATTACATTTCAAAAATTGTTGAGTTACTAGGGACTCTGAGCCAATTTTTTACAGAACTAAAAAGTTTAAGATAAGGTAAAGTACACTCAGTAAATGCTCATGATTTTTTTCTGTAGAGAGAAACAACAGAGAAATTAAAAGATTATTACATGTGAAGTTTCAGAAGCAGAAAGTAATATGGTGAATTTGAGGAAATGAGAAGTAGTTTGGGTACAATAAAGGTAAAGCACATCAGAAAAAATATGAAAAATGTAGAAATGCCAACTGGGGCCAGTTTGTGATGGTACCTGAATGCCTTGTTCAAAGGGGTTTACTACATTCTTGAATAAAATAAAAAATATTAGAGTTAATTATAGATAGATAGATAGATAGATAGATAGATAGATAGATAGATAGAGGTAGGTAGTAGGTAGGTAGGTAGATAATGTTAATTTTTTTTACTTTCTCATTCCTTCCCAAATTGAAGTGAGAGCTTATCCATGTCAGATATAAATCATGCCATAATCTAGATCAAAACTCTCACTTTTAACCTGGTAGAAAACAGAGAGTTGGGTCATTAAATCACTTACTTGCTTGCTTTATCTATCTATCATCTATCTATCTATCTATCTATCTATCTATCTATCTATCTATCTATCTATCATCTATCTATCATTTTTGTTGGCATTGCTTAATATAATGCACTTTATTTATTTATCAAAGGAAACTGTAGAAGTCATTTTCTAATTTGGAGTCTATTTGACACCTGCTAGGGAAAATCTCGTAGTCTTCATGGGAGAATTTTAAAGCTAATTTTCCAACACAACATAGTTCAGATCTGTCACTAAGATCTTGAGTGATATTGGGAAAATTATTTTTCTCCTTCTAGACTTGAGTCTCATCACCCTTAAAATAAAGGACTCGGATTAAAACTCGGTCACACTAAGGGGTCCATCCCATGTCCAATATTCTGAGCGCCATTGTCGTTAGGAGCAAATGGAATTTTTATTGTTAATATGGAAGCATTTTCAGGGTGAAGAGGCACAGAAACATCCTCCACATGCCCTGAGCTTACAGGTTAGAGCCATGTAGACTCCTGTATGTGAAGCAGGTAGTGTCACAATTACATGCACTGAGACAAGTGGCTCGTGATGACCCCAGGGAACTAACTATACTCTGTTCAATGTTTTTGTTCAGTTGGTCGTTCTGTTGACTGATTAGATATATTGTTCATGTAAATGAACATTGATTTGTAGAAACATAGCATCTGACCAATATCTCATTTTCTTTTGATTTATCCATGCTGCTCTCCTAATTTCTAACGATAATTTCTTAGAGCAGCCCTGGGCAACTAATACATGGCTTATTCAGAAAATATAGTCTAATGCACCTCCAAAATCTTTAAAGCTTTCTTATCTTTTACACTTAACTGTATGGTACCATAAGTGGTAATGCTGTGAACTAAATGTGTGTTTCCCCCCAAATTTATATGTTTAAATCCTTATTCCCAAGATGATGGTGTTAGTAGGCGGGGCCTTTGGGAGGTAATTAGGTCATGCAGGTGAAGCCCTTATGAATGGGATTAGTGCTCTTATGAAAGAGGCCTCAGAAGTATCCCTTATTCCTTCAACCACGTGAGGACACAGTGAGAAGACAGCCATCTTTGAACCTGGAAATTCTCAACAGACAAAATCTTCCAGTACCTTCACCCCAAACTGCCCAGCCTCCGGAACTGTGAGAAATAAATATCTGTTGTTTATAAGCTGCTCAATTTATGGTATTTTGTTATTATTTTGTTACAGCAGCCTAAACAGACTAAGACAAGTAGCTACTCCAACAAATCATTTATTTCTCCTCCTGAGTTTTTTTTGAAAAACATTGAATACATTGTTGTGTTTGCTTTTAAATGCCTTGATTCATTTTATTAATAACCACAGACAGATAGCTTCTTAAAACTTTTATTAATTTTCTACAATAAACCTTCTCCCACTTGCCTGCTATCCCTCTAAATCTTCTTTGATTTGTTTTTAAGGTAAGTCATGCAGTTAGTCACCACACACTTAGTTCTGTCATCGTCTGCTCAAGCAGTGGCAAATGGTATTATAGTGATAAAAACCTGAGGAGTAGGATGGTGATTCTCCATTGTCTGTCACTCATTCATCCTTTTCTTCTCTGTACTGAGGTAAGATGTATCTTTTGCTAAAGAAGTGTTTCTTACGGCATCATTCAAGCAAACACCTGAGGTCTAACATCTGGATGATGTGAGCAGCATTACGATTACAGATTCAGAGGCACAGCTCTAGATATATAGATATATAAAATCAGAATAGTGGTAAGGATCAGAGTTAGTGTTTTTAACAGTCTTCTAAAGGAGTCTATAAGATATGACACCTGCAGAGAATCTGATGCAAACCATCTTTCTTGTCATTATACAGATGTGGTGTATTAAGTGCAATATCCCACTTCACTCACTGTTCAAGGACTTCCATCCTGTGCACCAGAAAAGGTCATCTCTCTTCAGGATATTGTTGTAGCCCAGATATTTTATACATTGAGAATTGATTATACGATGGGATGTCAAGGGATAGAACGTAACGAAGAGAGAAAGGAACAGAAGGGAAGAGAACGTATCTGCTGACCTACTAGGTTAGAGAATCTTTCTATATGAAAAGGCGGGTCTTCACTACCTCATCAGCACAGTTCCTGTGTGTCTCACCTAGGGCCAGGGAGTGGAGCTGAGTTACAGCACTTTGTCACCTCTGTCCTGAGAAGCTTTGATGTTTCGGGCCAGAATGAAACATAGGCATAGTCTAGATTTACCTTCGCCAGCCAATCCCACTTCACCTGTAGTTGGCAGAATCTTCCCAAGATCTGGTTTATGGTCCTTGGTTCCCATTTGTAGAACTTTTTTATTTTTATTTTTTACAAATTTTTATAGTTTAAAATACATCTTTCTTTGGACATGAAAGTTATATGTCTGTTGATTGAAAGAACTTCAAATGATGTGCCCATGCTACCCTCTTAAAGAGAGTTTAATGAGTAGGTCCCTACGATGGACAGAGCATCAAAGGGAAGAGGGAAAAAGAAACTAAGCTAATTGCATTATATATATTTTATGGAGAAAGTATTAGTTTATTTACTGAAAGAGAGAGATGGGAAGGAGTAAAACATATGAATGGCAACAACAAAAGTTTTATTTTATTTTATTTTATTTTATTTTACTCTTTAAGCTTTGAGGTTATTAGGTTTTGGGCAAGTATTCAGGTTGAAATTCTCATAAAGTCATTGATGGTGGACCTTCTGATTTTAAGAAACCCAAAGATAGAGAAAAGAGGACGTGGTTGAAGTCACATGATCAAAGGCATCCTTCGTCGTAATTATCAAACATAACAGTGATGGTAATAATCATGGTGCTTCGTTTTCCTATGTGGAGTCATTAGAAAGAAGGCAGTGGGCTCTCTTGGAGAAAATGGCACAAACAAGCAATCATAGGTAGGGACAGCAGGAATGGAGACGAGGGGGAGAAATGCTCTCATATGAGGTGTGATGGAAGCAAAGAGTCCAAGGGCTAAAGCTTGAGTTTTTTTCAAGGAGAGAGAACTTTTAAAATATAATTCTGCATGATCCCTGGAGTATTTTCACACAGGACCAGACCCTCCTTTGTTTGGTATTGTCTGACAGGACTCAAAGTGTCCCTCTGTACATCCACAGTAGAAAGACCTGGAATTTTAAATTGCAAGTGAGGAGGGAGGCAAAAAAATCTTAAGATGCCTTTTATTTTATTTTACTTTTTAAGAACGTCTCCATACAAGGGGGAAAAAATAGACCCTCTGCCGTCAGTGTTTCACTGAGCAGTTTTTCAAATTAATGCAGTTTAACTATTACATTAACTTAATGGCTATTTTCCCCTACTTTAACCATGTTAAATGTGCCAGCAATAATGAGCTTCTAATGCTGTCTCTTTTAAGTCTCAGAGGCATCTTTAGAGCTGCTGCTTATCTCCTGGATCATAAAGCTGCATAATTTAGTATTCAAACAATTCATTTAAGACTGAAGCCCTCAGAATTACCGTAAAATTCATCAGAACAAAGTCATCTTCACCCATCAGTTTGGTGTATCTCCAGTTAGCAAATTTGAAAGTGAAAGTGAGATAAATAAAAAATGTTGACCGAGCTCCAATTTTCTTCTTTGGAATAAAGTTCCATGTTCCCAGAGATAAGAGTATCGGTTTGAAGAGGTTATGGGGCACAGTTCTAACGATTCCTTCGATTCCTTTGTAATGATAATAAATTTAGACTTTAATCTCGTTCTACACTGTTCACTCCAAAGCTACTTCTCAGCTGTGTATTGTTTTATCACTTTATTTTATTTTTAATTCATTTATTCATTCATTACATTTCAAATTTGACAACTAGGGAACATTTTGGTGCAACTTGGAGGTATGGATACCTTCTGATCATCCTTTTTTTTTTTTTAATTGCTAAGATAGCTTTTAGAAAGTTTTCCAAGGACCCATGGACTTTAATTTTCAGAACATTCAATTAATAAAAGGAACCATAGACATATCAGAAAGTCCTACATCTCTAAAGATGTTCTAAACTGCCTTGCAGTGTTGTTGAGCCACTGAAATTCTCCAGCTTCTCAAGAGCATCTGTAGTTCATGTTCAGTAACTGTTGATTTTTTTTCCTCTGAATTTTAAAATTTTATTTTGGAATGTGAGACACAACCCAGTTACGAGTCATAGCGACATCCTGGGGATGTGGACGGGTCTCCTGATGTGAACCCCGTGGCTCAGAGTGGCATTTCCCAAGGTGTTTCATGCAGAATCTCAGTAGATGTCGCAAAAATAAAGGGGAGGTACATGCAGAGACGTAGAAATGCAAAGGAAGGGGCATGGCCATGTTCCAATAAAACTTTATGTGTAGAGAAGATGGCGCTTCACCAGTCCCTGGGTTATAGAGCATGAATCTCTAATCAGAAAAGCAATGAAAATTAACTACGACTTTCTCATGAAATGGTCTGTTTCATTTGTTTGGGAACTGTCTTGCAAACCTATTGTGCTAATAATATCTGTTGGGATTTGGAAGTGTGACGGGAAGAGTGTGGGCTTTGGTATCTAAGTGACACATGCCAAAGCCTTAGCCGCTCTACTTGATAACTCTATGACTTTTGACTAATTGCTTCATTTTTCCAATAGGTCTCTTTAATGAGGTAGGAATAACTATCACATTTTACATAGCTGAGTTGAGGACTAAAGGAGCATGTATGCGTGCAGGTGACAGCACGTGGTGGCCTTCGAGAAACATTAGTCTCCTTTCGATGATTGCTTATTTCCTTTCAAAGAGTATCCTTAGCCGCTTTCCCCTTGTGGGTCCTCGACTTATTGGAGTGATCACTTTGTAAGATATACAGATGCCAACTATAATTGAAAAATAAAAAACAAAGGAACAAAAAAAAAGCCAAAAGACTTTTTCCTGGATTTGGTGCTTTTTGTCGTTATTTGTGGTTCCTGCTGGCTTCCTTCAGTGCCCCAAAAGGGAACACGCAGGCTCTTACTATGTCCATCAATGAGCAGCGAGGGACCCCATTCTTATCCTAGTCACAGATCGTGTCACGTTTCTGGGTGGCTGGACTTCTGTTGGAGCAATTTGGAGGATTTTAAAGCACAGGGCTTCTCATTAAGGTCATTTTGTTAGTGAGAGCTGAATGAGGGGTGCTGGGAGCTGAACCAGGGACCATAGTGTCACTCAATATTCTCATTATCATTTTCATAATGCTATCAAACATCTATCAAGGGTCCACAATATGACGAGCCTTGTTCTCAGATCTTTCTACGTGTAAACTCGTGTAATCCTTAAAACAATCACGTGAGGTAGTGACTAATTTAAACTCAATTTTAGAAATAAAGGAAACAGGCACAGGATGGATGAGTGCCCAGCTTCCCAGGGTCACACTGCTGATAAGGAAAAGGGCTAGGGTTCAGAACGAGGTGGCGTCCTCAAAGCCAGCTCTCCCAAACACCCACTACAGTATTTCTACTTAGGAGAAAAATTTAGCATCTCCCTTCAGAAAATACTTTTTGAGTTTTGGCTAAGCTATTTTGGTTCTTTTGAATGAGATCACGTTGTTAGTCTGGGGCAGTACTGTATAGCTTGAAGAACCCAGGCTTTGAGGTCAGATAAATCTTGACCAAATCTGACTCCATCACTCACTGCGTCAGTGACCACGTGCTACTTAACACTTCAAAGCCTTAGTTTCTGCAAAAAAAAAAAAAAAAAAGAAAAAAAAGAAAAGAAAGGAAAAAAAAAGAAAAAAAGGAAAAAAGAGAAAGATAATCATACCTACCCCATGCATCTGTTTTGAGAATAAAAGATTAGTTATAAAATCTCAGTTCCAGGCACTGAGGTCTCATAAGTGCTCACTGCTTTCCACCTCTCTCCTCACTGTCATCTACGGGGTCTCAGAGGGTCCATGCAGTCCAACAACTGTTATTCCAGGATTGCACTGGGGACAAAAAGTGGGCAGTCTGCCCGTCATACGCCTTCCCTGCTCTTTTAAGTGGCTCCCTTCTTTTTATTCCCCTAGCGATTCAGTGTGCTCGTGTCAATTTCTTCAGCGAATAGTAACATTTCCTTGTATGTGATTTGCTCTGGACTTACAAATCGCTTTTGCAATAGCATCTTATTTCAGCCTCCCAAAAATGTTATGAAGGAAAACATTGCTATCTTGTGTGTAAATAAGAATTCTGACCCTTATCACATAATTTATTTATATAACCAACTACTAAGGAAAAGTGACACCAGGGTTTGAATTTTCTCGTTCCAATTTAGAACAGCAGCCACTATACCGAAATGGCTCTGTGATTGTTTTTGCCTGCTGGGTACCAGGGATGGTGACAGGCGCCATGCTGGACACAGAGCTGGGCAGGTGTCTTCCTTTATGAAGTCTAAGAAGTTTCTCTTCCTGTTAATATGAGATTCTCCATTCTTTCCCTCCAGTCTTCCTCAGGGAGCTTTTGATCTTTGAGACCTTTCTCAATTTGCATAGAATAGAGAGACATAGAAGGATGACTGTATTCACATACATCCAAATAGAAAAAAAAATGCATATACAAACACAAAATAAAGGAAAAGCCACAAAATAACCAACAATTTCTTTGTGGCCTCTTACAGAGCATATTGATATTTGTTAATTTCTTGAACTGTATATAACGATCTGCTAAGATGACAGAGGTGTATATTTTCTTATTCACATGGGGGAGAAACAGAGGCTTTGCCTTTATCTGAAGCCTCATACATTCTACATGTCAAAAGCAGAAAATAGAAACAGCAAAGGAAAAACGATTAGAATCGGCTCATTCATCATCCATTCTATCTTCTTTCCAGTTGGAAAGGTAGGAAAGTTATAAACTCTGTTTTGTATAGCCTCCCTTGCTGCTAGGGTTCGAAGCGAACTCAGGAGATAACTGGGAGGCAGGCGTGGGTCAGAGTCCATTGGCTCACAGCCCAGGCTATTAGTGCTGACTCATGAGATGATGGATGCGTAAGGTCTTCTGGCCACAGGTGTTGAGTGTTGGCCCACAGATGTCTTCGTGTTGAGAAGTTGAAGCCATGGGGGTTTGCTCACGTGACTTCTTGATCCCAGGATTTTGGTCCCTGCTGATTGGTGGGAACCTCTTCCATAGCGAAGCATGTGGTTCTCACACAGGCAGCAGCGTCCTTACTGGACGAGTCTGGTGACCCCCTGAATCTCACCCCAAAGTTGACCCCTTAGGTTTCCCTGCCCTATAAGCACTTGATTTCTTGTATTGAATCCTTTCTTGGTAAATATGTTAGTGGTTCTGCTTCCTGCACTGGCATTTAGATGCTCCCCGCTAAGAGATCTGTGTTTTTGCCAGGATTTCTGAGGACAATGCTTCAACATATTTCAGACAAAAAGAAAGCTAATAGGTAAGCACACTGAGAAGCAACAACCCACTTTACATTTCTTAAAATTGATTAAGTTCCTATTTAACTTGCGTGAACAACTTAAGGCCTTCTCAGGAATATAGTAAGTAGGAAAAAAAGGGGTTACAAAATGTGGAAAAACATACAAGATATTCCCCTCTGCCCTTTGGTAAAGCACATTCATGATAACCTTTAGATTTATAGGTCACGTTATGTTTCATGAAGTATTTATAATCCCTCCCTCAGTTCATGCAGCAGGCCTCGGAGGGAAGTATGGCCGCCGTTATAGGTCACATTCCTCCCATTGGAAAGCCAATGGACCCAGAGGGACACGGGGCCGTGTTGCTTTTGTCTCGCTCTGGGGCTATATACTTAGCACCTGGCGGTGTCTAGCACAGACCACACACAAAGTAAGAGCCCCACGAATAGTGAACCTGGGAGGTTAGGTATCTTGTCATGATCACAAAGAGAGTAAGTGGCAGAATGACTGTTTTGGAGCTCAAATCCGATACTCACGTGACTATATCAGAGCAAACTCATTAATAATGTCCCATGATTCCTGGAGAGAGCTGCTCAGGGACCGGATTGAGTCTCATAGCCTCGCTAGACTTGGGTTCAAGTCCTGGCTCTGTCACTTGTTAGCTTGTGACAGTCTCACTGAGCCTCAGTTCCTACATGCATAACACGAGAATGGAAATTGCTCCTTTGCACATAGTAAATGGGAGACCATGTACAGTATTCCTCCTTCATCCATGGTTTTGCTTTCTGTGGTTTTAGTTATGTGTAATCAACTGTAGTTTCAAAACATGAAATAAAAAATTTCAGAAATAAGCCATTCATGAGGCTTAAATGGCACCTTGTTTGAACAGCTTAATGAATCTCTCGCCATCCTTCCCAGTCTCTCCCATCCACTGGTCCAGCACGTCCAAGCTGTATTTCTTCCCCATCCATTAAGCTCTCAGTAGCCATCTCAGCTACGAGACCAACTGCCCAGTCCCGCGGTGCTTGTGTGACACTGGAAATTTGGATCTGCCTAAAAGTGCTTCCTTTAAGCGAAAAGACACATAGGTAAAGGAAAAATCATAGCAGACGTAGGATTTGAGACTATTAGTGGTTTCAGGCCATGGAGTGTGTCCCCTGCAGAGAAGGGGTAGCTACTGTATGGATGTGTTGTTCACTGCTAGCCACGGACAAATCTCTCAGTTCTTACAGTTTGCATTTTTTAAAAAGCAGAGGTACAGAGCGTGGATTCTAAGGCACCGAGCGCTGATGTGGATGCTTTGGCATTCTCCCAAAGTCTTCATTTACTGTTTATAATTTATATAGAGCACACACACCCACAGCATTTTGAAGCTTATGCAAATGCAGTTTTAATGTATCTCATATATTGAGGGGGTTGCTCTCTCCCACGTGTCTGTCTTACTGTAGCCGGGAAAATCACTCGTCCTTGCCAAGATCGTCAGCTAGAACCCCCTCTGCGTGCCATCCACACTGCAGGGATGAACTGTGGATCAAGTGATGGGGCATCTGAGTCGGGCCCTGGCACAGCTATGCTTAGAACTTACTCCCCAGCAGGTCAAATGCCTCATTGGACTGAGATTCCATTCTTTGCAAAATGAGGAAAAGTTGATCTCTAAGTCCATGTTCTCCTCTGAGATGCTTAGGTTTCAGGGGTGTGTGTGTGTGTGTGTGTGAGTGTGTGTTGTTTGTTTCTGCTTTTTTAGGTGTACTTTCTAGAGGTCTTCATATAAAATTCATTTATTCGGCAACCCCAGCTATTATCTGCATCTCATAGCAAAGTGCAAATTCTCACTGAAGGAGGAAGTGGAAATACTTTCTGAAAATCTCTGAGACAGACAAGCAGCCTCTCTACAAAGATGCACACAGGTGAACGACTTTGCTACATTATCTAAGATCTCAGACCCTAAGTTACTACCTGAAGCCATCGCCAGCGGGATGTAGCTTCTATAAGAACATCTGCGTGAGAGTGATCTAGTCTTTCTGGCCCAGCTACAACCAATACTCACCAAAACCCAAGTACATACGTAGGCAAAAAAGTCTAAGATTACAAACTCAGTGGTGTCAGAGCTATAACTTTATTATTTTAAATTTCAGCTTATTCTCTCATTAAGGTCAGAGATTTGGTTCAAGCAAAACTCAGAACTGGGTATTCTCACTTCCCCGTTGTATCCAGGATCTCATCTAAATCTTCTAATAGATGAGAGGAAGGCGTTAACTTAGAATTGATTCTAAATTCCCAGCTGGAACCATGGCACTGGGGTGGTGGGGGGAGGGGAGCATGCATCTGGCCTGCAGTTGTCATATTTCCTCACCTGGCACCTGAGGTGAGCAATGCTGTCTGTTACTCTGTCTCCTTCAGCGATTCACGCAGCCGTCACCTGGGATTTCTGTGTTCCCATCTGCTTTCCCACCTCAGAACGCATGTTGTCATTCTCAGAGGGATCACCTCATCCTGATCGCAAATCACAAAGCCTCCTTTCTCACGGAGTTGTGCACCCTCCCCCGGGACCTGGAGGAGCCACCTGTGGCCTTGCACTTTCTCAGAGTGCAGGCTTCTGAGTAGAGCTGCCTCCATCTCCGCCTCTCTGTTCCCAGGCTGTGATGGTAGGGACATCTCTGTAAAAGTCACAGGTGATAAAATGGCCTTGGTGCTTTCTACTTTCAGATTGCCTGTCTCATCCAGGGACCCCATTGCCTTTCCCACCTTGGGAACTGCATTCTAGGTTTGGGATAAGACAAGACCCATCTGCAAATCTGACCCAGAAAAATCTAATCCTGCAGATCTCTGATCGGACTAGTTTGTTTTTCTATAAGAAACACTGTCCCAGGAACTAATTCAATTCTGTTATATGTGTCAGAATGCCTGCTTCAGGGACGCAAAAGCCAATAATCAAAGCATTTTATTCTTAGAGAACAAATCCTTGCTAATGGTGGTAACGTGTCCTCATGAACTGGTGTGGCCTTGGGGACTCCCTTTAAACAGTGCTTTCGGGGTTCGCTCCTCTACCTAAGATCTCACCGTGTCCAGGAGGGCACCTGGAGAGTCAGTTGGTACCAGCTGAAGGTCTGTCCCTTAGCACGACCCAACCCTTAAAAAGCCTCCAGCCTTTTATTTCAGTGGAGTTAAGCATCCTTAACAAGAGGAAGGCACAGATGATGCTGTTTGGAATCTCATATGTGACAGTGCTCTCGGCCACCCAGGTGTGTGGGTAACACAGTTCGCAGTTTACATAAGACAAGACTGAGGCAGAGGAAAGCTGAACTACCTGGCAGAGTTTGCATCGTCATCGGTGACAGCTGGGACAGAGCCACACAGAGAGATTAGAGCGCATGTTCCTTAACCCAGACTCTGCATCAGAACCAAACAGTCATGCGTGGACTTCAGGTTCAGTGACAAATTCACCACCTTGAGGAGGGTGACTCCCGGGGGAAGCAGCCTCAGTGGAGGGCTATGGCAGGAACCATGCTTTTAAAAGTCTTAATGAGAAGGAAAGAGAAAAGCTTATAGTGGCTTCAGGTATGGGGGATGCCAGACCAAAAGAAGCCTAATGTATTTGTTTACTTTTAAGAAAGGATACCATATGACCCAGCAATCCCACTTCTGGGTATTTATCCAAAGATATCCAAAACACTAATTCAAAAAGATATGTGCACCCTTGTGTTCATTGCAGCATTATTTACAATAGCCAGGATATGGAAGCAACCTAAGTGTCCATCAATAGATGACTGGATAATGAAGGTGTGATACATATATACAACGAACTATAACTCATCCATAAAAAATAATCAAATCTTACCATTCGCAACAACATGGATGGTTCTACAGGGTATTACGATGAGTGAATAAGTCCGACAGAGAAAGACAAATGCCATATAATTTCACATATATATGGAGTCTAAAATAAAACAAAATAAATGAACAAAACAGAAACAAACTTACAGATACAGAGAACATTATGCAGGTTGCCAGATGGAAAAAGGATGGGGGGGATGGGTGGAAAGGTAAAAGATTCAGAAGTACAAATTGCCAGTTATAAAAACAGTCACAGGAGCGTTAAGTACACCACAGAGAATATAGTCCATACTATTGTCATAAATATGTATGGTGTCAGACAGCTACTAGTGTAAAGTATACAAATGTCTAATCACTATGTTGTACGCCTGAAAGTAATATAATATTGAATGACAACTGTAATTTTAACATATTTTTAAATGCAAAAAAAAAAAGAAGAGGAAGAGGAAGAAGAGGAGGAGGAGGAGGAGGAGGAGAAGAAGGAGGAAGAGAAAGAGAAGAGATAGCCCTGCTTTGAGCTAAAGACCATTAAATCCTAATGTACGTATTTGACGGAACGTGGGGAGGAATGAGGTCAGGATGGATGGGTCCAGGGCCAGTCCCTGAGGACAGTCTCTGGATGTACAGCAAATGGGGCCCCACCCGGACTCACAGGACTTTGAGAAGCAAGGAAAGAACAGGTAAATTAATAAAGAACCAAGCTAGAGAGAAAAATAAGGTCAAGTGCAATAGATAAAGAAAGGACTTCACGTTCAGATTTGAGAGCTTCTGGCATCGTTCGTTTAAGTTTCCAGACTTCCAAATGCATTTTGAACTTGAACCTCATTACACTACTTTTCCATTCTGTTTCTGTCGAGAAGACGGTGGCAGCGGATGCTGGGAACCCAGACCACTTGTGACCTATCATATTCCTAAAGCACTGAGGTGCTGTTTCATCAAATCTGGTCTGAGAGGGGACTGCTGTGACAGTGGATGGGCATGGGGACTCGGGATGAGGAAGTCTGGGGCCTCACTTCTGTCCCACCCAAAGGCTGGGTCACCTGGAATAACTCTTTGTTCTGAGTCTCGGTTTCTTATGCATAAAGCGAGCAGTGTTGAGCAGGTGACTTCCAGGGTTGTTTTCAGCTTCAAAATGTAGTTTTTAGAGTAAGCCCCGAGATCAAAGAAAATAGTGTCTTGCATTTGAGTATGACTTATCATGCAGTTACCTCTGGATATTTCTCCTCTTCTCATCCTGATTTGGGGAATCACAAATGGGCAAGAACAGCAAAATTCTGCCAGGGCCAAGTTCAAACCCAGAGGGATGAACTTTGATCCACTTGAACCTGGACGCTTCCTGACATAAATGATTGTTGATGCCCTGAAATTGGCAGAAAGGCCAAAGGGAAAATTTGTTAGGTAGTTCTTCCATTTCTACATTTCATCGCTCTTTATTCTTTTTTCCTCATCTATTTAAAAAGCCTTGTACTTCTGAGCCAGAGTGACTGTGCTGTTCACTTCGCTCTTAATTCTCGTAAAACAAAACGTGACTCGTGTTTTTTGTTTGTTTGTTTGTTTTGATACGAAAATCCTTAACATCAATTATTGAAATGCATTTCTGGGAAAAGTAAATGAAAAAACAATCTTCTCTGCTTTAACTTTTTACGCCACATTTAGTGATGAAAAACACATTTTATAGGAAGAAAATGTTTGTCACGGATTTTAAATTAAATGTGGACTTAAGTGGGTTAAAGTGGGGTTCCTTCTGCTAACCAGATTGTAGGGTGGGGAGGGAATTTCATAATGAATAATATGTACCTGATGCTCATTTTTTTTTTTTTTTACTGGGCATATAAGCACGCCTTTGTAAAAACATATATTTTTCCGTAAACAGAACACATGTTATGAGGCTCATTCAGCTCTATTGGTTATAGCAAATATATGTTCTGAAAAATCCCCTAACTACCTAATTTTCTGGCAGCAGAGACTATCTTATTAAAAAGTCATTTTACTTTACTGTGTATTGATAGACAAATAATGGTGATTACATAAGCAGCTTACTGCTCAGTGGAGAGCCCCTTCCAAAAGTACAACTGATAGAAGAAGAGAATTGGAAAGTGTACCAGAAAACCCCCAGGTTCCAGGCTCCCCGGAAAACCCGTGACTAAAAGGCTCGTCCACAGATTCAGTACATCAGACAGACCTCGGATGGGTCTCGGCAGGTGACAGCGAACAGTTCAGGCCATCATCCAAGCCCTATTTTTCCCCTGTTCTTTGAAGGTGATTATCATTATGTTTCTTGGAAAAAATTGCTGGAGTTTTAAATTTATTTCATCTTATTTTCTTGTTAATATAAGTCTCAGAAAGTCAAAATCATAAATAAATAAATAGATAGATGATAGATAGATAGATAGATAGATAGATAGATAGATAGATAGATAGATGATAGATAGATAGATAGATAGATAGATAGATAGATAGATAGATAGATAGATAAATCATATAAAAATACAATAAATAAATGTTACTTCACGGTAAACTTTCTCCTGGACCTTATAGATTTTTTTTTTTTTTTACCTATATTGGAGATTTTTTTTCATTCAATGTAAAAAATATATACATATTTTTTTATATTACATTGTATGGAGACACCATATTTATTATATGAAAGCCTACATGGAGATCTTTTGGGGGTTTTCCCATCTTTTTAAAGCTGCAATGAATGCCTTGTACTTATAGCAGTTCACATATATGCAAGTATATCAGCAGAATTTGTTTCTAGAAATAGAATTATCAGGTGAGAACATTTGATCATTTTTTTGCTTTGACATACTTTTCAATATTCTCTCCAGAATGGTTACACAGTTTCCATTCCCGCCAACATGGAGAAAGCACGCTCTCTCCCTCACAGTGGCCAACAGACTGTTAGCAAAGTTGGGTCGTTGTCAGTCTGACAGGTGAAAAATGGGCACGTTAGTGCAATTTAAACTGGCACTTATTTTATTTTTAACTGAAATTTATAATTTTGTTAACATGGTAAAAACGTACTTGTGTTTTTGTTTTTTTTGTGTGTGTGTGAACAGTTTAGTCATATTTTTTGCATACTTTTCTGTTAGGTTTTTATTCTTTCTTTTATCGATATGTTGGTTCTTCTATATATTTTTAAAAATTAGTTTTTTTGTCTGTGATATAAATTACAAATATTTAATATGTCAAACACCCACAATCTTTTTTTAATATAGTTTTAGAAGTTAAATGTTTTATGGCACTTTATTTACACAGTAAAAAGTCCTTCCTGTTCCAAATGTTATATACAATTATAAGTATATATATATATATATATATATGTATATATATATATATATATACATATATATATATATAAAATTCTTTTATTGTTTTCTTTATTACTTTTCTTAGATTTTCTACATCTAATTCTGTTTTTCTTTTGGAAATTTTCATGATTAATGTTTAAAATACAGGCACAATCATTTTAATTTGTTTTCACATGTCTACCCAGTCAGGACAAGATATTTTTATAAAGAACCAACATTTCTCTCAATTATTTTAAACTTTACTTCTGTCATAACTTATTTCTGTAGGACATGGTGTATTTCTGGGATGCCTATTCTAATTATTTAATCTGAAATTCATATGGCACACCAATACTGTTTTAATGATAGTGGCTTTATAATGATTTCAATATCTGGTAGGTGTAGTCTGTTCATTATTGTTTTTGATTTATTTTTTTTTCACCTTACTCTTGATTGATACACTAAAAATTTAGAATCATCTTTTCTAATTGAAATTAAAAGACATAAAAAAAGAAAATTGGTATTTCATGAGCCTACTATTCAATTATCAAATGTGCCATTTAACTTGGAAATTTTTGACCTATTTACAATATTTAATGTTCCCATCCAAAATTATAATGTGCCTTAATTTATTCAAACTTTCTCTCATATTCCTTCAAAGACACTTAAAATCTAAGTTTATTTCTCTGCATTTTATATGTCATGTTTCCGATCTTAAAAGGATCTCCTTTATTCCGCGTAATTTCGAAATGTCTATTGTTTCTACTCATTTATGCATATCTTTTTGTACCTTACTGAATTCTGTCATTGGCTGCAATAATTTTTCAGCTGCTTTGCATTTTTTTCAGAGAAGCAACCATTTTACCTGCCAGTAGTGGTGATTTTAATTCTTACTTTACCTTTATCTTTATGCTTCATCTTTATGCTTCTAATGCATTCGTCTTTGTATTGATGTTTGCTCAGGTTCTGAAATATGACAATTAACAGTCATCATTCTTATTCAAGGTCTTAGTATGAGTGTTTTCTTGTGTTCTGTTTGTGTCTGTTGTTTTGGAGGCTGAGAAAAATATTTACCTATTGTGTTAGAAATTCTTACATTTCTATTTTATTGTCTTTTATCTAAAATCAATAATGGGTGTTTAATTTTATCCAAGGTTAATCTGTATGTCATATTTTGTCCTGAGACATACTAATATAATTAACCATATTAAAACATTTCTTAATTTTAAAAAAATTTTTATCTCCTGAATACCATACAGTGATGGCATACTAATTTTTAAATAAGCTGTTAAAGCCTGCTTGCTGAAACTAAATTTATTATTTTGCATCAAATTTATTTCAATTTTTTGTTATCTATTTTCCCTCATTATAATACAAGGTTCATAAGGACAGGTTTTATCTCTTATTTCTGGCTAAAACCCCAGCACCTAGAATTGTGCTTGGCACATAGTAATTCTTCAAAAATAAGTTGATATTTATTCATTCAATAAATTGAGATTTTTCTGTTTTACCTCTTTTGTTGCATTTCAGTGTCGAGTTAATATGCATGTTTATGCACTTAATAAAAAACTCTGAAATCATTTAAATAGCATTGGAATTATCTCTGTTTAGAGTTATAGTTAATGTAAATCAGTTGGAAGGCTTTTTCTAGAATTCTAAATGTGGTTTTACAAAAGTTAGTAGTCTTTGTGTGAATGAGTTAAGAGATGTTTAGTTTCATTTAATATTTAAAAACAAATCTCTACCTTAACACAGATTTCTATTTTATATGGAGTTTTTATCCTTTTCTAATTTTTAATTATATTTTCTGTCTATATCTATTGGTTTATCTATCTATCTATCTATCTATCATCTATCTATGTATGTAAACTATCTGGAAGTAATTCATACTTAATTTAAGAACAACAATAAAAAATCATACTTATGTTTCATTAAACAATATAACATTTTGTTTTTGCTGTTTTTATAATCTGTGGGAATGAAATCATACTGCTTTTGGTCATCTATGATATTATAGCTCAATAGAATGTTTTCTAAATTCACACTTACTATTGTGTATTGTCATTCATTCATTTCATTGTAGCACCCTATTCTACACTTTGGGTTGTCAGCAGTTTCTTGCTAGTCTGAGCTGTACTGCTGTAAACATCTTTGCCTTTGTCTGCTGGTACACAAGAATTCTCTACAAGATATTTCCATAAATGGGACTGTTAGTTTGTATTATGCACTCATTTAAGTTTATAACATAGCTCCCATTTATTTGTCAAAATGTTTGTATTAATTTATAATCCCACCAGAAGTGCACCAAGGTTTAATTAAATAATCACAGCTAATATTTGATATTATTAGACATTAACTTTTTGCTAATCTCATGGTGTAAATGATATCTAAGTGTGGTCTTAATTTAAATTTCCCGGCTTACTACTGAAGTGGAGCATATTTCATGTGTTTTTTTGACTGTGTATGTTTATTGACCATTTTTCTTTCCTTTCTATGCAATTTTTTTAAACTACTAATTTGATTTCTTTAATGGTTATTAGTGTTTTTCAGGCTTTCTATTTTCTGTGGGCCAGTAATTTATACTTTTTTGAAATTCCTCTGAGTTGTAAACATATTGGCATATGGTAATTTGTAAATTATTTTAGGTTTTATTTTCTTGTTTTAATTTGCTAAGCTCCATTTATGGTTTTCTTTTTCTTTATTTCTAATATTGCTTATTTGTGAATATTAGTTTTTATGTTTTTATTGACTCTCACCAAAGAATTATTATTTATTTAGTTAGTTTTTATCAACTCTCACCAAAGAATTATTATTTATTTATTTAGTCTTTATTCTTCTTTAACCAGAAGATTTGGTTTTCTTCTGTTTTGTCTCACATGCTGATATCAACCAGAGGCAACTTAATACTCCTGAGGGTCCCCAGTTTAATTGAAGAGTCTCAAGTTCATTGTCCTTCCTTGGCCAAGGTAGAATAGATGCTCCTGGTATTCACATTCAAGAACATCCTGTCTTCCATGACTGTCTCTCACTGCCCTTGTTTTTCTTCCAGAATTATTGCTGTCATTGTTTCCTCCTACCTTACTTCTTTCCTTCCTTCCCTCCCTCCCTCCTTCCCTCTTTCCCTCTCTGTTTCTCTCTTCTTCTTTCTTCCATTCATTTTTCCTCTGAAACATTAGAAAATAAAAAATAAACTATTTAACAAGCCAAGGAGAACCTCAGAATCACAGTTTTATAACTTTTGCATAAAGTAGGTATGTTTCAGTAAATGTTTTCAGAGAATCCAGCCTTATATATTATTAGAAATCAAATTACCTATGCATTTATTTTTTAAAATTTATGAATACTTAATTTATGTGTATCTATTATAGTAAGCATAGAGTTAGGTTTTGCTTCATTATAAAATTATTATTTTTTCTTAAAATTGAGTTTGGTTAATTTATATTTATGGAGATACATATATGCTAAGGCTTAGTTTTGTGAGTTTATTATGTATTCTATTTGTATAGCCTTAAAAAGAAATCTTAATTATAAGGTCTTTTTCCTATATTTTCTTTTCTTTTCAGTTTGTTGTTTACGCAATAATTTATAAGGTTTGTATGTTAATTACCTTAATAGTTATAATTTGTATATGTGTATATAATAGTTTTAAATTTATATTTCTTATTGTACCTTAAATTTCTATTTCTTAAGATATTTTATTTGTTTTCTACTAATTAACTCCAAAAAAATATGAGCTCACAATTAATAATTGCCAAACACACAAAGAAATTGATTATAATGACTGAGATTAAGCAAAAATAATAAAAAACATATTTAAACCTCTCTGAGAAATTCAGATATAGAATTATCAGATACAAAATATGGAATAGTTCTGTGTTTAAAGGCTAAATACATAAGTTGGCAGTAAAAAACTGACTAAATAAAAAAACACACATCAAAAATGCTGAGCAAACATAGAAAAAAAGATCTCAATGGAACATTAAACAATAAAAAGTAAAATAAAGTTGTTAAAATGACAAAATCAATAAATGTTTAGCAGCAGATGAGTCAGCTAAATAAAAAAAGATCAATTTTTTTAAAACTCAGAGTACAGCACTGAGAAACAAGTAGGTGGATAATATGACATGAAGATTAAGAATAGAAAGGATAGACTGAGAAGGTATAACATGCCCATATTTAAAGTCTTAGAAGGAGAAAATTGAGAGAATGAGGTAGAGGAAATATTTGGAGAGCTAATAGCTGATAATCGTACAGATCTGATTAAAAATATTGTTCTACATATAAAGGATTAAGCTATACATCTAGTCTATATATGGTGCCTGTAACAAAACCCGAGAGCCCCAAAGACAATAAAATGTTAAAAGCATCTCTAAAGAAAAATATTTATCACATATTCAAGAACGAAAATTAGACCGATAGTAGGCTTCACCAGGCAGCAACAATGAGATCTAGAGAGTAAATTGATATTGTCAGGGAACTGAGAGAAGGTAACTTAGATACCCGATAAATTAAAATGAATGTTTTGGAATCGTTATGTTTATTTTTAACATACTTAAGTCTTTGCGAAATCTTTTTAAGAGGTATTTTTGCTTGTACTGGTAATATACTCTCTTATAGTGAACACATATAAAACACAAATACAACACAGAAAGCAAATGAAAAAGGACAGTGACCTTTTTTGTGATAGTTATGCCCTCAAATGTCTTCCAATGATCGACTGATAAATATCTATATTTCTGACCTTGTGCAGTTTTTTCTCATGTTATATTATTCTGATGAGACATAGAATATGGTAGAAGTGATAATATTTTAGATTCTGTTTCTCTCTTTTGGATCACTCGCTCTGGGGAAGCAAAGTGTCATGTTGGAGATGCTTATGGATAAGTATAGGAGACCCCTAGCCAACAACCAGCAAAGAATGGAAGGTTCTGGCAAATAGTCACACCAGTGACCTCAGAAATTGATCCTTTAACTTCAGTCAAGGCTTCACATGACAGCAGACATTTCATTTTCCACCTGAGCCAGAGCCATCCAGCTCTATGTCTTCTGAGTCCCTGAACCACAAAAACTGTGGGATAATAAAGTTTTATTGTTTAAGCAACTGTTTTGGAGTAATCGGTTATATGGCAATAAACAACACACATGTTGTTTCATATGTGTCTTAGTCAGTTCAGGCTGCCATACAAATACTGTAGATGGATGGCTTAAGCAGTGAGAGTTTATTTCTTACAGTTCTGAAAGATGAGATGTCCAAGATCAAGGTGCCAGCCCATTGGGTCCCCAGTGAGGGACCTCTTTCTGGCTTACAGGGCCACCTTCTGTCCTTATTCTCACATGGTGGAGAGAAAAAGGAAGCGGGCTCTTCGGGGTATCTGATTCCATCATGAGTCCCCACCCTCATGATTTCATCTAAATCTAATCACCTCCCAAAGGGCCCATCTCCAAATGCCATCACATTGGGGGTTAGAAATTCAACATATACATTTTAGAGGGAGGGCAATACAATTCAGTCCAAAGCAATGTGAGAAAAACATTAACATTTCGGTGGCTACATTAGCAGCCACTGTTAATTGCAGAAATTCCTTCAAAGCCACGGAGTTGTAGATGACATATTTCTGGCTACCTGGGACACAGAACGCAACATCCTCTTCCAGAATCTGCAGGAGTCTCTTTCCGGAACAGACTCTTGTTGGTACTTTTTTTTTTTTTTATCTCATACATACACAGATAATTTTATATAAAACAGATTATCCGATTGCTTTTCCACTCAAAAATATGTTACGGGACTCTTTCCAAGTCCATGTCAAAAACAAATATGCATCACATTTTGTAGAGGCCACAGAATATCCCATGCCTTGCATAACCATCATTTATATAACCTCTCCAATACTGACGCGCACTTAGCTTGTTTCCATGCTTTGATTAACAAAACCGAGATGGATGTCTTTGTACATTCATCTTTGTAATATTGCTTAAATGACCGCCTGAGGAAAAGTTTCTAAAGTGCAATAGCTTTGCAGAAGCAACAAACATCACATTTCAAGTGATCGATTTTCTTTTCCTAGTTGAAATTACATGCTCATCTTTTTTGGAGGGGTATGTCTGTCCCCTGCCAAAAAAAAAAAAAAAGGCGGGGGAAACAAAACTAAATCCTTTTCTACTTCACCCCGAACATATCATCATTCTATTATTTTCTAATGTACTATTATTGCTTTTAAGGCAAAAGAAGAGTGTTATTAAAATTTTTCTTTGTGTCACACTTTTAAAAACCAGTGTTAATTTAACGGAACATTGGATTGATTTTTAGCGCTTTCTTCCCTTGACTTTATTACATTTATTCTGAATTACAAAAGTAATACATCTTCTCTGGAATAAGTTTAGCAATCAAGGTATAAATAACTTAAAGGCAAGGCTGCCACTAATTGGCCAGTGGTGGTAACTTTTCTTTAGCTATTGCTAAAGAAAATGGACTCACCCGCAAGGGGGGAGGGTAGCCCCCAATTCTGTATTCTTTTTGTTGTTGTTTTGTTGTTCTTTCTTGTTTCAGGGTCAGACTATATACATTGGTCGGGTAGTCTTATATTCTTTTGGTAACATTAGATTGTGTTGTCTCTATTTCTATCTGGGAATCCCTGGGGAATTTTGAGGAATGGCAGAGAACTCACTGCAGTCAAATGCCCTAGAGCCAGAATGGGCTGGCATGGCCATGTGGGGTGATTCTGAGCACAGGGTGCTAGCACTGAAGCCATGAGAACCCAAGAGGAGGTTCTAGAGCCAAGCTAGGAAAGAGAGATTTGGAGATACTGAGCCAAGAGTTGTAAAGTATGTATTATCACAGGACAAGCAATGGTCCTTCCTCAGATTCCTGGAAAACGAAAATCTAGGGGGGAGAAAAGACCCTAAAAATTTGTGATTTGGGACTTATTTTTCATCCTTGGATAATGCGGACTCCAATAAAATTGAATTTTTGTTTTATTGTTTTTAAATCTGGTATTTATTGCCCCGTGACTGTCATGGAGTAACCAATGCGGATAATACTCAGATTGTTTCAATCGATCATTCATAAATTCATTCATTTATTACTCCAGCTATTTATTGTCAGCCTACTAAGGAATGGTGTGTAATAATGCGTAGATATAGTCACTGCTCTCACAAAGCTTTCAGTTGAATACGAAAGGGAGATTTAAAATATCACAGAAATACACATATAATTATAAATTATTGTATTCTCCAGAATGAGAAGCGTATCTATATGATTAATAAAAATTTTTTTACCAACTTTAGCCAGTGTTTCTTTGCTCAGAATGTTAGTTCTGAATCATCCTTAAAGAATTTTTTTTTTTTTTTAAAAAGAGCATCTCTTCGGCAATGTTGGGACAGAAAAGAACTTTGCCAATTCTATGTAAAAGGGCACCCCATTGGTCATCCCTTGCCTTGCCTTTATTTTTCACCTATAAGATTCTGTGTTGATTTCGATGCATTTGCCCCATCGTTTATGGTCTCCCTTCATGATGAAGTTACCAGTTCCACGGTGGCAGGGTCTTGGCTTTGCTCACTGGATTTGCAGAACTTAGGAAGGTTCTAAAAGCAGAGCGTGTGCTCAGCAAATGTCTGCTGAATAAGTCCATAAATCAGAGTCAGGGCTGCTTGGGATGTCTGTATCTGTGCTCTCATCAAACAACATGAAATCTTGAGTAAATACAACATTTAGTTCTATAAAGCCCAGATGCTATGACCTGTGACACATATGGCATTTGACTTCTCAATTTCATTTTCTCCTCCCCTCCAGAAACACTTATTTTTATCTCCTTCAGCCAGTCAGAATGTCCTGACAGGGAGATCCTCTCCGAGACCTTGGACTTGGACACTCTTTGCGTCTGCAGCCTCCTTCCCTGTTCTCTGAACCCAAGGCATTGATTCATCCCTCCTTTCCTTTAAGATGCAAATGCTGCAAATACTATTTATACCGAAGTGCAGGGTAGCTTTGCTGTGATATCAATGTTTCTATGAAGGCGCAGGAGAAGCACGTTCAAGGTCACATAGAGAAAATGCCTCTGCCATCATCCCGTAAGAAACCATTCTCCCCTCTTTTCAAGTGTGTGCTCTGAATGAAAGTTGTCATTACATGTATTCCCACAGCTTTAGTTATTTACTTTCTCATTTAATGTTTTTCCTGAAATACAGGGAATTGTCCAGGTTTGGTTTTCATCCCCTCCCTGCCCAACCCCCTCTGCCCCCCAAAAAAATTCCACTTAATACAATTGCCTGCTACTCAAGGTCTTTCTTCTTACTCATTTACAATAAAGGTTGACACCTTAAAAGTACTTAAAAGTACCCAAAGTACAATAATCTATGTTACAACCATCAGTTGTAACACACTCTCACCCTCACCTCAGCAGCAGGAATGACAGCTGCCCGCCTCCTTGTTGAGATTTTGCTGTTTAACTCTTTCATTCTCTTGGTGCAGGTATCATTATTGTACCACCATACATATAATAGATACAGTACTGATTTGCCAAGTAAAGATCTAATTAGAAGATTTTCCTTTGATTCTGAGTTTCTCTAATGCTACTGATTTCTTATTATTTATTACTTTCACTCCTTACCTTTTCCTATGAATGTGGCCATCCAGAATAACTCACCTTCACCTTCACAAATGTGGTTGAACATGGTATAAATGGTACATGGATAGGTCTGGATGGAGAGATGTGTATCCTACTTTCCTTCTCGATCTAATTAATATTTTTTTTTGCCTCCAACCAAACTAAAATATTAGCCAAAAGTTGTTTTTAAAGAGCACAGGGCAGCAATGTATTTAGTGGTAAATTATATTTCAATGGACGTTCACAATGTAGAGTTCTAAATGATGCTGTGTCTGCAGGAGAACCGGGGAGGCGGGGCTTACACCAGACTTCAGCACGCAGGTATCACCTTCTGAGTTCTGAGTTCTTTCCTATATTTAAAATGGTAAGTTTCTTTTATGGAAACAACCAGACTCTGGGAATTTGAAGGGTTTCTGTGCCTGCGTCATGAGCTGAGAGGACTATCTTTCAGCCATGTTGGAGGCCAAGCAAGGCACAGAAATCCACGCTTGGCTTCTATGCCTCTTGAACCCAATAAGAATTATGTCTCCCAAGCTCCGAGAACTCCATACTGTCAACTAAGCTCCAGAGAATAGCACCAAATGCCTAAAATAAATCCATTCAAAGGATGGTTATTATAAATAGCTCTCTTTCTTCTCCCTTGACTTCACACATAGTCACTCTACATTATTCAGGCATTGCCTGCCCACGCTGTGAATTATTCAGCCTGTCCTTACTTTCTCTTCCTCTTGATGTCTGACTTTTGACCTTTTCAAGCCATTAGAAATTTCACTGAGGTGGACTAAAAAAGGGAATCAAGATTAAAGAGATGGGTAGTTCGTGTCCTTTATGCAGATCTGTTAGGAAAAGTGTTGATAGTTTGATAACAACATCAGGTGTTACTTATCTGTAATAGATGAAACAAGAGTGAAACTAATAAAATGAATAATAATGGTGTTGAAGTTTTTTATTCAACAAATATTTATTATGTGTTACGTGTCAAGCATTAAAATAGTGCTCTGAATATAGTGTTAACTAATAATAATAATTTAAAAAATAACTAATAATAATAACTCACTCTTTTGAATCTTATATTCTAATTGGAGAAAACAAATGCAAACAAAAAAATAATTATAAAAATTTAGGTGATCACAAATGCTAAAACAGAATAGTAAGATAGAGAGTGATATTATTAGAGAATTTCTTTAATATTTGAATCAATGTAATGTTCTCTTTTGTGCAAATACTCAATCGAACAACTAAAGAATGAGTGTGGCCCCACTCAGTAGCAGGTCATACAAAAAATTAAACATAAAGTCATCATACAACTTAGCAATTTTACTGCTAAGTGTGTACTCAAAATAATTAAAAACATTTATCCATACAAAAATGCATACACAAACATCTATAGCATCAATATTTATAGCCAAGAAGTAAAAACAAGCAAAATTGTCATCAGTTGATGGACTGAAAATCGATAAACTCATATGGTATGTTCCCACGATGAAATACTATTCAACCATAAAAAATGAATGAACTACTGATACACGCTACAACATTGATGAATGCTGAAAACATTATGTTAAGTTAAAAAGAACAGACCCGGAATGTTACATACTGTATAAAATATCCGGAAAAAGTAAATCCATGGAGATAGAAATTAGAAGTAGCTAGTGGCCGGGAAGGAGGGGAATGAAGAATGATTGCAAGTGAGAAAGAAGTTTCTTTTTGTGGTGACAAAAATGTTCTGATATTAGTAATAGTAGTGATGGTTGCACATTCTTGTGGAGATGCTAAAAACTACTGATTTAAATACTTAAAAGGGGGTAAATTTTCTAATACGTGAATTACATCTCAATAAAAGAGAATATAATGACACATTTCTTCCTGTTAAAAAATAATCGTTTCAAAACCAAATTCTGATTTTGTCACTCACCCGTTTAAAGTGACAACTCCTCTAGACCTGTAGGATAAAATTTAACACACACATGTCTTTATCATTTGCCCTTTACCTCAGTCTCCAGTTTCATCTCTAGCCATTTCTGTCCACCAGTCCCTTGAGCCATAAAAAAATAGCTGACGTTTTTTTCATGAGCTTTTCTGCATGAGCTTTTATGCCTCTTCAACTCACTCTTCTTGGAATAGCTTACCCTCCTCCTCCTTCGCCCAGTTAACTGCCCTTGTCCTCCAAAGGGGAATGCAAATATTGCCAAAGTGACCTCCTTTTATAGCCTCTGGACTGATGTAGAAACGCTTATCCTTTAGCCCCACGGAGTCCTGTGCATATCACAGACCTTCCCCAAATTGTATTTGGAATATCTGCTCATCCATCCATATCCTCCTTGACACCACACGCTTCGTAAGAGCAGAGACCATTCCTCTTTCTTCTATGTAACCTCAGCACTTGTCAGAGTGAGTGAGTATTCAGTAAAATTGTTTTGACTTGGATGTGAATAAAATGCTAGTTTTCAAGCCCAAAATGGGACTGAAGTCATAAATGGAGAGAGAATAGAAAAAAAGAATCAAATGTGGTCTGAACCTTGGTAAAAATCTATATTTATAGTAAGAAGGGGAAAGTCGTGGACACCCAGGTACAAAAATAAGGTTTGTCAGAAAGAAAGAGATCTCCTTCACTTAGTCTATATGGACCTGTTGGATCAGAGATGTTCTTGAAATTTATCACCCATACTAAGTCATTTATGAAAGTAAAGTACAATATTATTATACTTATTTGTGGCCAGTAAGTATAAACCACCACATTTCTGGGCAAACCAAAATGATGTGACCATATCAAGTTTTGTTTCACCATTCTATGATTTCTGGGTATTGAAATGGTTTACAGAGTTTTCCTATTATAAATGTTTTCTCCCAGATAACTCATGAATCACTTCCTCATTTCATTCACTCTCTGTTAAAGTATCATCTCTTTAAAAAGTCTCTCCTGGTATCTAAAATATCTGTCCCCATAAGGCTGTGTGTTAGCTCCAATCACTGTCAGACTCTCTAGCTAGAAGGTGGTATTTGAAAGAATGGAGATTTGTCTTCGAATTCTAGTAGAGTGTCCAGCTTATAGGAGATGCTCAATGAAATGTGTCGAATTGGATTTAGGCAATGTTATGATAAGCATTCCTGAGTCTATTGTCTTTCTCTTTTTTAAAGATTAATTAATACAAATCAGATTAACAAATCAAAAGATAATACAGTTTAAAAATTCATTTTACGTTGCCCTTTTTTTTTTTTTTACAAAAGTTGAACCAATTTTTGAGTGATGAAATTTTATCTTCATTTTACCACATCCTGAGCCATATGTGTATTACATTTTTTTTATAGTGGTCAATTTGTTATGCACAGATACCAACAAAACCAATAACCAATAAAAAAATGCCCTTTTTAATACTCTGAGATCACTATGTCTAGCGCAAATTAAACAAATTAATGCTTTTCAATTTGGAGATGAATTTGACATACATTAAGCTTTGAAATCTATACATGCTTATGAAGTAAGCAGTTCAAGCATGCACGCCATTTTACACAAAATTAGAAATGACCCTCCCGGTGACAGAAGAGAGGTCAAGGAAAGGGCAAGGTTTATCAAGTAGAAATAAAAATAACTATGTTGGTTATTTCGGGAGAGATGTATTGATCATGGGGAGAT